>CM031944.1:40471925-40629425 GCA_018749465.1 Paracanthobrama guichenoti
TTTAGATTGAAAGATTGTTCTTGTAAATACTTTTCAGCATTTCAGTAATAAAAGTGTAGGCTAGATCTTTAAAATGCATCAAATTACAGCGAGCGCATTTTTTGAAGTGCATTTTTTAATTTTGAAGTGATGTGGATTTGGACGTCAATTAAATTACCACGCAATGTTGGTGTTTGTCAGAAAATAGTAGATTTTAACGTGGGTTGTGGAAGGAAAAACACTGACGTTCTGGATTCGGATGGCAATAAAATCACAGACTAGCCCCTTGTAAATGATGAAAATACCTTACATTTGCTTTTCGAATAGGGCTTTATACTGTATTGGATGTGTGGATGACAATGAAAGCCATTTTTAATAGGGCTTTAATCTTACAGCCGCTTGTTTCTCAGAATGAAATGGATAGTTGTATCTGTCCTTAGGTTTTGAGGGTCTTTCAACTGTGTTCTCTGTGTCTGACAGGGCCTGAAGGTCTCGGGTTCAGCATCACGTCAAGAGACGTCCCTCTTGGAGGCTCCGCCCCTATTTACGTGAAGAACATTTTGCCAAGAGGTGCCGCCATACAGGACGGGCGTCTGAAAGCGGGCGATAGATTGCTAGAGGTGAAAAAATAAATCATTAATAAAATTAGTTTTATTAATGAATAAAAAAGACTGAATATAAAAAACAATTATAATTTATTTAACAACTCCAGTCACAATCAAATGACTTTGTGGTTGGCACAGGTCAATGGGGTGGATCTTAATGGGCGTGGTCAGGAGGAGGTGGTTTCTCTGCTAAGGGCGACGCCCATGGGCGGGACTGTGAGCCTTCTGGTACTGAGACAGGAAGAGGCCTTTCTACCCAGAGAGATGGTGAGAATTTGTCTGTGTGTTTGAGTGACAGTTATGAGATGTGTGAAATCCTCCTGCTAATGTCTTCATAAAACTGTCCATCACTATCGCAGAGCGTCTCTGACCTTTAGCTGAGGCTCACCACACTTGATTCACTAGTAGTGTGTTTGAGTAAAGCTTATTAAAAATTTCTTCACACATCATTTCTATTTGCATTTCAGTAAAGAGGACTATTTATTTTTCTTGCTTATTTTATTTCAGTTGATTTTCAACCACCATTTTCAGTTTAATTTTAGCTTTTTCCTTTTTAGTGTTTAGTTTCTGTTAAACATTTAATTTAATTTTACTAGTGATTTGAAAGCATCTACATTGTTTTCCCTCTTAGTTTTAGAAGGGTCAATTCAGGTAAATTGGGTCACTTTTCACATTCATATCAAAGGCAAAAAGCCAATTGAACTGAATTAACCCTCTATGATATTAATCCCAGTTTGAGTGAGCTTTAAGATCCATCTTTGGTTGTATGCATGTTTGTTTCTAAGCATTCATGGGTTTTCAGTTGCAGTATTACCATAGTCCTCTCCTTCCTCGCTCTCTTTAGAACACAGAACCAGTGATGCAGAACACAAGAGAATGGGTAAGAACTACACACTCACACTCTACATCTGTATGAGGGTTTTCACTGATGTAGGAACTGTTAACAGAGGGATTCAGTGCAGTTGTTGTCACTAAGGTACATGCACGTGTCTCTGATGATCTTTAACACCATTCAGTCCAGCACTGTTTCTTAAAGGGATAGTTCACCCAAAAATGAAAATTCATGTACTGACATGTATCATTTAAAGGGTTAGTTCACCCAAAAATGAAAAATCTGTCATTAATTACTCGCCCTCATGTCGTTCGACACCCGTAAGACCTTTGTTCATCTTCGGAACACAAATGAAGATCTTTGTGTTGAAATCCGATGGCTCAGAAAGGCCTCCATTGGCAGCAATGACATTAGGTAATTAATGACAGAATTTTCATTTTTGGGTGAACAAACCCTTTAAATTTTAAATCCGATTCCGTTTTTTCCTATCGATTCCTAATTTCGATTCCAAAAAGGTAAAACAAACTTGGGTGACATTCACATTTATTCTAAGTCTTATTGTGAAACCATGAACAAAAATCAACAGGCTAAAACACACTTACACAAGGAACTTTTGCCTATGGTTTAAAAATACCATAGCAAAACAACCAATATAAATTTCAAGCATTATTAAAGACAAGTAGACATTTTGACGTGCAAATTCAAAAAGACGCTGAAGAGAACTCAGTTCAGTATTGCGCACTATAAATTGAGAGTAGTGTTAATTTCGCCAGCTGTTTTTTAATTTAGTCTCAGTCTTAGTCCTGTGTCAAATGTGCTTTTCAGTTTTTTTCATATTTAGTCAACCTTTTCCTGTTTTTGTTTAGTCAAGTTTTAGCATTTTAGTCTAGTTTTTGTCAATTAAAACTGTCACATTTTCATCATGATGCAGTGATAATCCCGATTGCTCCGTTATAATCACAAAGATATTATAATTTGAGAAATGCATTTTTACATTTCATCAGAATTGTTGCGCTTTCAAGTACAAGCACCTCTTTCCCCCCACCCCTCAAGTTTTTATTTTTTGAACTACTTGTTAGTCTTGTCTTTTTTCATCAACGATTTTGCATGTTGCTATAGTCACAGTTATCGTTTAATGATGTTTGTGTCATCTCGTCTTGTCTTAGTCATGGGAAAAAAGGTCGTCAACTAACATTTTTCGTTAACGAAATGTACACTAATTGAGAGGTGGCTTTCTGTGCGCTCGTTTTGTCGCTTTTGTGCGCAGTGCAGAAAACAGCGTGTGAAAATCTTCTTGCGCTTGAATGGTTTAAAGTCATATTAAAATGCACACAAAGGAATCAATAAGAGGAATCGAAATTTAAATTTTATAAGAATTATCCGATTCCTGACCTGAAGTATCCGAACATTCCAGAATTGGAATCGCTTTTTGATTCCCAACCCTATTCGTTATACAATGAAACTCAATGTTTTTTGGTTCCCAATGTCTTTGATTTGTCTTTGAAACATTTTTGAAACATTTTTCAGAACTACAGATGAAAGAATTAATTTCAGTACTTTATGGGTGAACTGTCTCTTTAATCTGGCTCACTTTCTCTCTCTGTATCTTAATCTGTTTGAATGTCTCTCTCTGGTGTATTAATAGACAGATCATGCTGTGATCTCCTCACTACAGTACTTTTGATGTAATAATCATCTAATTGTGAATTTTTTATTTTATTTTTTATGTGATTATCATTATTGTGCACCTTAAATTTGAATCACATTTTGTCTGTATAGAGCCACAGCTGTTGCGCTTCAGAAACACTGTCAGTGTGAAAGCTCATCCTTCCTCTCTCTCTCCTTTTTGTCTGTTTTTCTCTTTCCGTCACTCTCGCCACTGTTTGTGCATTAACCTCTCAAGGCTGATAAGATCTGCTTTAACAGTGGCGGTCCAGAGAGCAGGAGAGAACTAAATGAAAGCCATCCATTTCCTTCTGAACACAAGTGTGTGTGTGTGTGTGTGTGTGTGTGTGTGTGTGTGTGTGTGTGTGTGTGTGTGTGTGTGTGTGTGTCAGAAGTTGTTACATTAAAGTGAAGGTGATTAAAGCTCAATAAAGATAGACTTTATAGAGCAGTCACTCAGTAGATGGTTGTTAAAACCGTCACATCTCTCTCTCTCTCTCCCACACATACACTCACACATTGACAGGCGCTAACATGAGGGAGTCACTGGAGAGGTCAGGAGAGCATCAGACGTAATGGGTTTATTATCTATGTGTCTGAATCAGAGAGCAGAGGTCTGGCAGGCATCATTTCTCATAAAGGCTTCCCTCCTTGCCTCATTTACATATGCTGAATTTCTTTGAAAAGCAGGTGAAAATGGCAGCTGTGCGTGTCAGCGACAGTAATGGACAGGAGAGTGACTTGAATCAAAAACCGCTAGTGCAGAGATTCATGGTGTTTATTAAAGTCTATTGCACACTGCAAGACAGAAACTCGTTATCCTGTCATGTTTTAAATGGATAATTCATTCAAAAATGACTATTCTGCCAATGCCATTATTTACAAGCCTAAATGACTATTTCTTCTGTTAAACACAAAAGGAATATTTAGAAAAGTTGTACTGGTGACGCTTTTCCAATGAGGCTTCCTGATGATTTCTCCTTTTGTGTTCCACGGAGGAAAAAAATTAGTTTGGATTGACCTCAGGGTGAGAAAATAGTCTCAGGACAACCGATTTGTAGTGTGTGATTGGCCCCAGAGGTCACAATATGAAGATAAATATCTTAAAATGAAGATATTTATGTTTTTTCTAATGAACCTGTCTCTCCAGGCTGTCCTTGTTCCCCCGTTTTTGACCTAAGACCTTAACCATTGCGATTTAAATGTCTGTTTCCAAACTACAGATGACAATGTTTTCTTTCTTTCTTAACCGATGTGATTAAAGTTGCGTGTCTCTTTCTGTTTCTCTGTAGAAGGTAGAAGAGGAGGAGCTGGTCTTAACCCCAGACGGAACGCGTGAGTTCCTGACATTGGAAGTGCCTCTGAATGATTCTGGCTCGGCGGGATTGGGAGTCAGTGTCAAGGGTAACAGGTCAAAGGAGAGTCACGCTGACCTGGGCATCTTCGTCAAGTCTATTATCAATGGAGGAGCAGCATGCAAGGTTAGATGTATACAAATATATTTTTTTTAGCAGATCCAGTTGAAATATGCAGACTTTTTTCATGATTCTTGCGCTAATTTTGGAGGGGGATATATATTTTTTTAATATTATGTATTTGTATATTATTGTTTTTCATCATGAAAAATCACCACCATTCTTAAGTTTGGGGTCTGTTTTTGAAGAAAGTGCTCTTATGCTCACCAAGGCATTTGGTCAAAAATGCTGTAAAACCTGTAATATTGTGAAATATTATTACAATTTAAAATGTTTCTTAAATATATATTTTAAATGTAATTAATTCCTGTGATGGCAAAGCTGAATGTCCAGCATCATTACTCCAGTCTTCAGTGTCACATGATCCTTCAGAAATCATTCTAATGCTGATTTAGTGCTCAAGAAACATTTCTTATCATTATCAATGTTGAAAAACAGTTGTGCTGCTTAATATTATTGTGGAAAGGGAAATTGTTATACATTTTGTCAATTCTTTGATTAATAGAAAGTTCAAAAGTATTTATTTAGAAATTATTAAAAAAATAATGTTATTTCTTCACTCTTTCTTTTAATCAGTTTAATGCATCCTTGCTGAATAAAAGTATTATTTGCTTAAAAATATCTTGCTGACCCCAAACTTTTGAACGGTAACGTATATATTTTATTAATGTTAATATTATTATTTGGGCTGCCACAATGAATCGCTCTCTTGTTGTGTGATTAATCGCGATTGATCGCACAATTGTCGTAAAATTAAGCATACGCCATTTATCTCATTAAACACATTAATTTTGTCATCATTTGCTATATCCAGCAAAGTAAACAATCAGAAAACTGTACTTTCAGCAAGCTTCAAGGATCATTGGAGACTCCAAAAGGACACCAAATAACCAAATATAAGGAGTCCATAAAATTATAATATATAATACATTTATACACACCTAAGCACCCATGGAAAAAAAAACTGAAAAAACTTTACAGAATTCACAGTACAAAGCAACAATGAGATTTTCATTTTAGACTAGTCAAGCTACGATACCAAACAGGATCGCACGGAGACACCAAAAAACTCAGCCTCAACCTAAATCAACCGCTTAGACTTGACTGCATAAACCTACGATTACTAAACACAACAACGTACACGACAAATCAAACAATATCCCTCCCGAGTGTGTGTGGAAACAACGCAAATGTACTGTGTGTCTCTTTCTGTACATGAATGCAGCGTGCGATCAATGATCGAGAGCGCGCACATACACGGTTTGTGCATTCATATAACAGACTCTCACGCGCTTACTGTACGACTTCTGTACGTCACCAGAAATGCTCTTCAGAAACAATCGCAGAATACAACAAGAGCTCGTGTTTTAAAGAAAAGCACACACTGGAATGAATAATTCACTAAAAACGCAATGCGAGTCTCTGATATGTCTGATGTAATCAGCCTGGCCTTCTTTACATTAGTGCTGTTTTGGACTGTTTGGATGATTTCGATTACTGGATCACTGAAAACGTTCCCAGAGTTTAACGGCTTAAAATGGCCTGATCACAAACAGAGAAGCAGAATCAAGTTAAAGAGTTAGAATGGACATTTCCTCCTACCAGGGTTACAGGTGCTATAGATGCTTGTGTTATGAAATGTAATAATAATAATAATAATAATGGATGGCTTTCATTCGTGATAAAATCCCGACTTCTAAGATCATATAACTGCGGGACGAAAATTACATTAATGACGCAGCTTCACGTACTTCTGTAATTTATTTGCGTTAATTCCATTAAATTATTTTAACACGTTAAGGAATTTAAATTAATCGCATGCGTTAATGGCGACGGCCCTAATTATTATATAAATTGTTTAATTGTTAGTTCATGTTATTATTTTAAATGTCTTGAGTGGTGTATGAATGGTCTTCATAATCTTATTCTCTGGTGTAGGACGGAAGGCTGCGAGTCAACGATCAGCTAATCGCAGTCAATGGGGAGTCGTTGTTGGGAAATACAAACCAGGACGCCATGGAAACGCTACGCAAGTCCATGTCAACGGAGGGCAACAAGCGAGGGATGATTCAGCTGATCGTGGCAAGAAGAATCAACAAACGCCTCGAGGTAAAGAGAAGAAGAGTCAAGCTGAGGAGATCCTGAAAGCTCTGATCATCGTTCATGTGAATGTTAATGTGTGAATATTGCTTATGTAAATGACATTCATTAGCGCTTTGGCTTGAAATAAAATGGACGTTTTTAAAAACATGTTAATGAATATTTTCAACTTGACCTGGTTCAGAATATAAAACTCACTGCAGGTCATATATCTCTCTCAGTGTCGATCGTATTGTGTCATGACACACATTTGAAATCCTCCATTTTTGCCTTGAATTTAGAAAGAGACACAGTTTCAGAGCATCTCTGCTTCAGCACACACACATATTAAGGTCGGCCGCATGCTGTTTTCTTTCTTTTTTTTCTTTTTCTCCAGAGAACGTCTGATCCGTTTAAAGACCAGGTAATCAGGTCACTACATTTCACAAGTTTGTCCACAAGGACCTTCTAAATGTATTTTCTGTAATTCTAAAGGGAAAATGATGATGGTCTCTTGCTTTTTTTCTGTCACTGGGCTGTTATAAATGGTTGGCTGACAGTAATTGTCTTACCCAGAGTAGAATCATAAATGCACAAGATTTTCCCCATCATACCATGTGTTCAGTGCCTGCATCTGAACAAGCTGATTCTGACCGCTCTGTCACCACAACACAAACCACAGTAGCCAATTACATCTCTGAGAAGATAAATCTATAATATAGGTTGTGTGGTTTAATTGAATGATGATGTTCCTCATGTTCATCTGGTTTCTGTCAGGGTGAGAGCCGATGCAGTCCCCGGGGGTTAGAGCGGACCCTGAGCCCGTCTCCTGACGACCACGAGAGACGGATCTCACACTCGCTATACGGAATCGAGGGGCTTGATGACAACCTGAGGCCGCAAGCCAACACTAATAACCGCAAAATGAGTGAGTTACACACTTAAAAGTTAGTGTGTAATTTCTGACCAGCTGAAAAGTGCCCACCTCTCTAAAACATTTTTTTTTTCAAACGACATGCTTTAGTAACCACTTTTATATTTATAAAATATATAGGGCTATATATAATAGCACTCTTGTTTTGTGATTAATCGCACACTTATCATAAAATTAAGCATACGCCATTTATCTCATTAAACACATCAATTTTGTCATCATTTGCTATATCCAGCAAAGTAAACAATCAGAAAACTGTACTTTCAGCAAGCTTCAAGGATCATTGGAGACTCCAAAAGGACACCAAATAACCAAATATAAGGAGTCCATATAATTATATAATACATTTATACATACCTAAGAACCCATGAAAAAAAAAAACATTAAATAAAAAAACTTTACAGAATTCACAGTGTATAGTATGTGTACGGAGCAACAACAACGAGAGAGTTTTCATTTTAGACGAGTCAAGCTGCGATACCAAACAGGACCGCATGGAGACACCAAAAAATTCGTAAATCAACTGCTTAGACTGCGTAAACCTACGATTACTAAACACAACAACGTACACGACAAATCAAACAATATCCTCCCAGAGTGTGTGTGGAAACAATGAAAATGTACTGAAATGTGTCATGAATGCAGCGTGCGATCAGTGAGCTAGAGTGCGCACATGCATCTTTGCATGGTTTGCATCAATATAACAGACTCTCACGTGCTTACCGTTATCTATTTTAACATACAATTAAAATATTTATTTCTGTGGTGCAAAGCTGAATTTCCATCAGCTCTTGCATTGAAAACAAGATGTTCCAAACTGCATGCGGCACTTCATTCACAATAGAGGCGGGGTGGAGTTATGAGGTTTGTCCGACAGTTTGAGGATCCAATGGAGATACAAGGTTTAGTCACAAGCTCTTTTTAATACTTTTCATTGGTTAAAAATGTGCAAAACCCACAGACAGATGTAAAGGGTGACTGATAGTAATGATTCATAAAAAAAGTATGAAATATGGAGATACAAGGTTTCCGCATGTGTATATTAGTCTAATTTAATCTCATTTCATTAAAATTACACACATAAGCACATATATGCTCTTCAGATCAACTAAAACACATTGGGTTTGGGAATGCATTGTTATTTTTTTAGCATTATTTTGCAAGTTAACCATCACCAGATGCTCTCTACGATCACATTTGAACGCAGCATCAGGTTTCAGAAGTATAACTGGCATCTCTCTGGACTGCAGTGTGTAAGAAACATGTGGTCTAACAGAAAACATATGAGTGTTACCCTGGACAAACAGATGCAGAGCTGTGGAGGTTCACTGAGAGCTCTCTGTGTGAGAGAGAGTGCCCAGCCGGAGCTGTTATCCCGCATGTCAACAACTGACTCCACTCATGGGAAATGACAGTAGCAGGGTGCCACACACAGAAGTGCATATGCTTTTCCATTTGCCGAATATATATGCAGAGTCATGCTCATACCATACCATACCATACCATACCATCCATTTGCACTCACACAGACAGGCTTTCAATAGCTGTCAGTGTGAGTGCTCCTGCAGAGAGATACAGACTCATTTCTATATGAATGTGACTGTCTATCAATTTAAAGACCCGTTTTCAAACACTCCCCAGAAGATGTGTGTCAATATTGGGATGGTAATATAGTTGGCATGGGTGAGGTTATGTATGAACAGAAAGCAGGTCCCCTATTCAAATGTTATGAAGATTTGAATTGTGTTTTTGTTTGGTGGAGGGATATAGTGGATATAGTCGGGTTTCGGAAGTAAAACCCCATTCATTTTCTCCATGGGGAATTGATTTTAGTGATAAATTATAAACCTTTAAAGACAACCTTTAAAGTGGTAGACACTTTTGTTGAAGACTTTGGGCAAGTTTTTTTTTTTTTTAAATCATGTTTTAACAGTAGCCTGAATGCCGGCCGAACTTCTGCATTCAGCCTATGGGGCTGTGAGTTGGTGAACGAATGACTCAAACCCGAAGACTCGAGAGGTGAACTAATCAATTCTGTTTTTGGGACTGTATGTATTGCATATGGGGCTGTCACGGCCCTGCATATGGGGCTGTGACGGAACTAACGACTCGAACCCAAAGGCAGGAGAGGTGTGACGTTACTAATCTTTCCAGGGAACAGATGTGATAAATGTGAAGTGACAAAAGAAAGAACGACTCGGATTCGGAGGTGAGGTGAACTAACAGACTGCATAGCCTGAAGACCCAGCTAAGCAATTACTGGATCATTTCTTTCATAAAGTTTGGCCTTGGCTGCATTAGCTTATAATTAATTTATTCCAAATGTGATCAACATTTGCATAAGTACTAGATGTGTTGGGGAATTTAACATGTGACATTTTAATTATATTCTGCTGAAATGAACAAAATTACTTGAAAAAATATGTTCATTTGCTGAACAAGATTCAAAGATCAGAGTCCGTAAAATGATCCGAGCTTACCACTACTATGTGTCGCTCAACATACGTCACTGATTGGTTGTAGGTCTATACTTGAGTACAGAGTCGTTTTCTTTCCTGGTTCGATCGAAACACGCCCCATAATCACAGCCCAATGGAGCAGTATCAGACTCATATTCTGACTAGAAATGAGTATGACGACGTCAGGCTAGTTTAACAGCAGAATTCCTGGTGAAAAACTACTTTACCCATGATTCTGCTAGGAAATCTCCACTAATCAGAGAATCACAACAAGCAAATTGTGCCAAAATAAATCTTTAGTGCCCACCCACGCCCATGAATCACTGCAAATGACATAATGGAATCAGTCTCACTACACTTTTAAACATTTGTATATGCTGTATGTGTGTATTTTGCAAAAAGCGTACACAATCAACATCTTTAAATCAGTTGTTTTATATTTCTCTGCCGTTTTTAATTCGATTGTCATTTGCAATGCTTCATGGGATTGTAGTTATTTCCCTAATTAATGTTAGTAAGTTGTTAGTAACTGTAAGTTGCTGATAAAGATATCTCGAGTACAGTATTTGGTGTAAAAAGATACTCAAGAACCATTATCAAGCTAAATGGCATGAAGAGAATCATTTGGTTCCAGTATTTCTTTAAAAAAGAAATTTTGTGATCATTTACATCCCACGCGGTTTCACTTATTGAAGTATGTACTGAAAAGCAAAGTGTTTCTCATGGGCTTTATTTTAGACTCTGGTGGGAAATTTCTGATCAGATTAAAAACACAAACAAGCTAACAGCACTTTCTCTATCTTTTGCATACTTTCTCTTTATTTGTATTTAATCAAAAAGGCTCAATGTTTTTGCACAAACGAATATAGAAAAAGCAGCCATGCAAATTGCATCAGCCTGCATGTGAGTTGCATTAAGTCTTTCATTTGTAAATCTCACTACATGCAGACTACGACAGACATGATTCATTGTTGCTCTTGATTCTCAGTGACTTTGACCTGCTTTGCTCAGAATGAGCTGATTTATTTTTGCGTAAATTATAACTTACACTTTTTTTTTTGTCATCTTTATTTTTACCATCTGCACATCATCAAACCCCCACTATGATTGGGATTAGCTGAATTACTTGATTCATTTATAATAATAACATAATTTGATTGCCCCACACCCCTTCCTGCTCTTATCTCGCTCTAGATCATTATCAGCTCTCGCCGACGGTGAACATGCCTCAGGATGACACGGTCATAATTGAAGACGACAGGCCACGTGTTCTCCCAACTCAGTTGTCTGACCAATCGTCATCCAGTTCTCACGATGACATGGGTTTCGCGGTGGAGACACCACCCCCGCCACCCTGGGACCAAGAGCTTCCCAACAGGTAAATAAAAGTGGACAGTTTAGAAAGTATTGCAATTTATTTATTGAAGTAGCTATTGTCTTTGTTTCTATTTTGAGCATCAACTGTCCGACTCTTCTGACGATCTTCCTGCAGTAATTGAGTCCATGGCCTTTCCTTTGTTTGTCAAAGGAGCCTCGGTTATTAGAGCAGGGCCATGGGCTGGACACTGTGCTGTGATTTAATCTCTCTCTCTCTCTCTCTCTCTCTCTCTCTCTCTCTCTCTCTCTCTCTCTCTCTCTCTCTCGATCCCTCCCTCGATCCCTCCCTCAGCTCTTCCAGTGCTAATGGTGATGGGGTGTTTCAGAGGGAAGGCTTTGGCAGGCAAAGCATGTCTGAGAAACGCACCAAGCAGTATGGAGACGCAGGCCAACTCGACATCATCAAGACCCGCAAGTCCAAGAGCATGGACCTAGGTAGTATAAAGATCAACCTGAAACATAGTGCTTGGTCTTAGCTACTCTAAAGATCGACCTGAAACACAGTACTTTGATTTGTATACTCTAAAAAGCAACTTGAAGCACAGTGCTAAAGACAAATTTGAAATGGTGATTGGACCTCGATGCTCTAAAGGTCAGTCCTAATGTGTGGACTTAAATACTCCCAGAGATCAATCTCAAACACAGTGATCGGACCTGAATACTCTAAAGGTCTGTCTCAAACACAGTGATTGGACCTAGATAGATAGGCTACAGATTATTCCCAAACACGGTTTTTGGCCCTAAATACTCTAAAGGTCCAATTCAAAAATGGAAATAGGAAATAAATATCACAAAGATCAGTCCCAAACACAGTGATTGGACCTAGATACTCCACAGATTATTCCCAAACAATGTTCTAGGGCCTAAAAACTCTAAAGGCCAATCTCAAAAACAGTAATTAGACCTAAATACTTTAAAGAGCAGTCCTTAAAACAGTGCTTGGACTTAAATACTCTAAAGATCAACTCATAGTACATTACTTAGACCTATATACTCTAGGGGTCTGTACCAAACACAGTGCTTGGACCTAATACTCTAAAGGTCAATCTCAAACACAGTGATTGGACCTAGATACTCTAAAGGTCAGTGCCAGTAGATAAAATCCCACCCCGAAATCCAATCCATTTGCTCAAGTTACTTTCCTCTCTTTATAAGAGCACTTCTCAGAATGTCTCTCATTCTGAGCATCACCATTCACCCCTCCACCGTCACTAAGTCTGCATTGGTCTCCCTTGTGCATGTGCTTTCTAATCTGAAAACAGTTTCCACTGATCCAATTCTGCTGGATGTTCCTCACTTACCGCTTTACCACTGAAATGGAGCTGGTGCCAGGGCTCAGACAAGGGTTCTGAGAAACCATTCAGTGTTTCCACTGACTCTAGAGCCGAACTGCAAAGTTTTTGTTTTATTTGGAGTTTTATATACTTGTTCTTTTTCTCAGATTGTTTGTATTTTGTGTGAGCATTCACCATTTCTTTGCATATATGCAAAGAAATGGTGAATGCTCACACAAAATACAAACAATCTGAGAAAAAGAACAAGTGCCATTGTTTATAAAACAACAAGCTAGATAGCTTGTGTTAACTGTACCTAGGAAAATTACAAAGTCAAATTTAATGACTGTAAAAATAAATAAATACATTTATATTTATATTATATTATATTATATATACAAGCTATCTAGCTTGTTGTTTTAAAAACAATGGCATTATTATATTTTCAGTCCATAATGTTAGTGATTCCTGCTTTTGATATCATCAGGTTAAAGAAGACAAGTCGCATCACATTTTTCTCACCAAAAACCACCTTTTCTTTGGTGGAACTGTGGAATGAGGTCAGTTTAGGCACCGGCACCGTCTCAGTAGAAAAGGGATAATTTTGAATCAGCAGAATCACTATGGAAACGCACTGTTTTGTTAATGAGCACTGACTGATTGTTTATGTTGTCTGATTTGTTGATGGTGATACTTGCCTGGTTGCTTGCTGCATGTTGAATGGTCAAACTAACTATCCTGTGAATGTATGTGTATGTATGTGTGCCCCTCACACAGTGGCTGATGAGATTAACCTCACACAATGCACAGAGAACCACCCAGGTAAGCATGACCACTCCTGCACTTACTCACACACTCACTTTCTAATCCACTCTACTGGATTATTACATCCCTGCCTGTTTTTCTTCAGCGTTTCATCGATTACTGTTTGTCACCACTCTTATAAGAAGCACGTTTATTTTGGAATATATATAAACAGGTTACAGCTTTCACACTTTGCAACTAAGCAACATTGCAATACACTTATATATATTTATTTTAATAAAATTATATATTTTTTAATCATTGTTATATGTATGTGTGTAATATTGTTAAATAATATTACGGTTGAAAATAACTTTTAAATGTAATTTAATCTTGTGATGTCAAAGCTGAATGTTCAGCATCATTACGCCAGTCTTCAGTGTCACGTGATCCTTCAGAAATCATTCTAATATGCTGATCTGGGAACATTTCTTATTATCAATGTTGAAAACGGTTATATTTTTTATATTTTTGTGGAAAATGTTACTAATCTAGAAATATTTTGTAACAGATGTCTTTTACTGTCACTTTTGATCAATTTAATGCATCTTTGCTGAATATAACCAATAATTTAGAAAAAAAAATTACTGACCTCAAACTTTTAGTTAATTTTACATTTATATTTTCCTTTACATATATTATTGTGTTATTTCCATGCACAACATTTTTTTTGTGGTGTTGTAAAATATTTTGTTATGAAAAATCATGTTATCATAAGATTGCAGTATTATAAACACACAGCTGTATTATATTTAAAATAGCAGGGGAGCTCTGACACGCTTCAGTAAGGCTGTGCTGCGTGATGAAGATAAATTCATGCAATCTTTCCTGTCCTCCACTTACATTCATTTATCTTCATCACTTAATACAGAAACACACCTTCACTCGCTTCCATGGCTGACTACGTACAATAGAAACACGCTACTTTTATCAGGGTTATGGTTGAGATTTGATGCGGACAGACTGCATGCTAACTGCTTGATTGTACTTTATGGTTTAACTAACAAACTCTTCCTCAGGCTCTTCCTCACATGACGTTGGCCCATCTCTTGGCCTAAAGAAGTCCAGCTCTCTGGAAAGTTTACAGACTGCTGTCGCCGAGGTAACTCTCAACGGCGACATGCCCTTTCACCGGCCGCGGCCACGCATCATACGGGGGCGTGGCTGCAACGAGAGCTTCCGAGCCGCAATTGACAAATCGTACGACAAGCCAGCAGCCAATGGAGATGAAGAGGAGTGCATGGACACATGTACGGCTGCTCCTGATTGGTTTAGTCAGTAAACGAAGTAAAATTCAGCAAATGTAGTGATAACGGCTGCTAATTTCTATTAATTATTATTTTTTGATTATGACTGATAATAATAGCAGTCCCCCTCCCTTTTTCTTCCTGTAGTGGATGAGGACACAGAAGGAAGCTCTCGGTCAGGGCGGGATTCGGTTTCCACGGTAGCTGATCTCACTCCGCTTCCCGTCACTGAGCAACAGCTGATCAATGGCAACCATCCTCAAAACGACAAGAAGAAAGAAAAAGGGGGGAAGGACAAAAAGAAGCCAGAGAAAGAGAAGGGTAAAACAAAGAAAGGAATGCTCAAGGGCCTTGGAGAGATGTTCAGGTAATTAAAAGCAGATCTGAACAGTGTTTTGTGTCAGATAAAAGAGACTAAGAATAATGATGATAAGAGCGCAGATCAGCCCAGAGCACTTTTTCTTCATGTCCTTAATTACCTCAAAACCCAACAATAGAATAAAAAGACTAGTGAGCTCCCCACCAACGCAACCATGTCCCCGGCTCAAAGACTGTGCCAACAATAGGCAGAAACACAAAACTTCTGAAAGATGCGAGTGAAGAAAATGAGTGGTGTTTGCACATACAAATCTTGCCAACGCATTGCTTAGGTGGATAGTTGCAGGGCCATTGTTGCTATGTTGTTGCAAGGGTCGTCTGTGTAGTTTCTGGAGTTTTGCAAGAGTCTTCAAACTAGCTCAGTTTCGATCTCGGCATGGATTGGATTGGATCAAATCTTGAAAATGGGTTGTTCAAAAGAAAAATCTTGTTGGATTTTGAAAAAAAATCATAATTTTTCAAAACGTTTTAGTAAGATTGGGATACCTTTGATCCTTACCTTTGATCTTACTTTGAAATAAAAAATCACGATTAAACTGATCCCAGCAGAAGGGTAGATTCCAGGAACAAAATTTTTTATAAAAACATTTGTATCATTTAGTATACACACATTTAGATTTTATTTTGCTCTTGATTTAGTTTACCCTTTAACGTAATAAAGTACAGTAAAGTAAAAATAAAGTGAAATAAAATAATATCCCAAACTATGGAATCTTGTTTCCACCACAAAACAAAACATTTTAAAAGATAATTGCGACTTCTCACAATTGTGAGTTTATATCTCGCAATTCTGAGAAAAAAAGACTGAATTAAGCGAGATATAAACTCGCAATTTAGAGTTATAGTCAGAATTGTGTGATATAACTTTATAACTAGCAATTCTGACTTCTTTTCTCAGAATTGTGAGATATAAATGCGCAATTGCAAGTTATAAAGTCAGAATTTTTTTTTTTTTTTTTACATTTTTAATCACTGTATATAAACTACATTGGCACAATCATGAATGAATGCTAAGTTTCTTGGGGAACGCAAAACTTTTGCCTGAGAACTAAATATACAAAAATATAACAATCTAAATTTCTCACATTTCTTTTATCTCCATTTAGTTCCTCCATATATGAATCTGATTGTTTAAAGGAATTTGAAAATGGAAGGAGAACACTTAAAGTGACCCACACTGACTCTTCTATCTGTTGTTCTTTACTAGCAGCCTACACTGTGAAATGTAACCCCATTTGGAGCTTTGGTAATCTGGAAAACTGTGTATCTGGATCAGGGTGATCCAATCCTATTTTGCTTTGAACAACTGGCACAAAAGTAAGATGGACCTGATCCTGGATAGCAAAACATGGCAATTCCAAATCTACATAATTCTGATCCAGGTTAAACTTTATGAACAAATGGGTCCTGGTTTCTATATATGAGCTGCAGTTGCCTTCTTATGTTACCTCATAAATGAAAAATTTCAGTTTAAGTAGTCCCAGAATGCATGAAAATCAAGAGAGATTTTGATTTACTGAAAACTGTTGATGGAAAATATCTAATGGAAAAAAGCACAATTTCATACAATATTTGTGTATTTTCAGTGCTTACATCATCATTTGGTCTAAGTTTTTATGATTTTGAAAGAAGTCCTCTTATGCTCAAGGCCATGTTTACTGGATACGATGATATTAATATAGCCTAGTAAAATCAGTCGAATTGTGGGTCATACTTTAGATTAGAGTCCAATTCTCAATATTAACTTCGACTTTTGCCTCAATAAACTCCTAATTACTGCTTATTAATAGTTAGTAAGGTAGTTGTGAAGTTTAGGTGTTGGGTCGGATTAAGGGATGTAGAATATGGTCAAGCAGAATAAGGCATTAATATGTGCTTTATAAGTACTAATAAATGGCTAATATCCTACTAATATGTATGCTAATAAACAACTAGGTCATAGTGAGAACTGGAACCTAAAATAAAGTGTTACCATATTGTGAAATGTTATTTCAATTTAAAACAACTGCTTTCTATTTTCTATTCAATATATTTTTAAAAGTTGGTATTCCTGAGTGTTTTAAATTGAAGGGTGATCTAGTCCAAGATTATGGAACAACTTCCCTTTGTGGTTAGATCTTCCCCAACTTTAAATACCGTCTAGTCATTTTAATACATTATTTTAATGGGTTTTATTGGTGGGTGTTCCGTTGTCGTCTCTATTGTATTCATTCTTTTTTATGTACATTATTTTGTAATGTACAGCACTTTGAAGTTACTGTGTAGCCTGAAAAGTGCTTTATAAATAAATAAATACCAAAATACTAATTTATTCCTGCTGAATTTTCAACATCACTTATTACTCCAGTCTTCAGTGTCACACGATCCTTCAGAAATCATTCTAATATGCTGATTTGATGCATTACAAATGTCTGTACTATCGTTTTAATGCATCTTTGCTGAATAAAATAATATGTTTCTTACTGACCCCAAACTGTAGAGTATATATACTGATCAGGCATAACATTATGACAGGTGAAGTGAACAACACTGACTATCTCTTCATCACGGCACCTGTTAGTGGGTGGGATATATTAGGCAGCAAGTGAACATTTTGTCCTCAAAGTTGATGTGTACAGGAAAGAAGCAGGAAAAATGAGAAAGCATAAGGATTTAAGTGAGTTCGACAAGGGCCAAATTGTGATGGCTAGACGGGTCAGAGCATCTCCAAAACTGCAGCTCTTGTGGCGTGTTCCCAGTCTGCAGTGGTCAGTATCTATCAAAAGTGGTCCAATGAACTGTGGTGAACCGGCGACAGGGTCTGGGCTGTTTTAACAGCAAAAGGGGACCAACACAATATTAGGAAGGTGGTCATAATGTTATGCCTGATCAGTGTATATAGACAGTAGACAGCAATACATCGCACTAGTATTTAGATTTCCTGTACTATAATTAAAAAAATATATTGATGGTCCGTGAGTTTGTGCACTGGAGTGACTGTATGTTCCTGAGCTCTAGGCAGAATAGACAGTCAGTCAAAGTTTGAGAGATACGAGAAGGCTAGAGGGGAGAGAAAGCAAGAACGCAGCTCATTTGAAGTTTTTGAATCTGTCAGCAATAGATAAATCATTTTTGAAAACGTAGAATATTTTAGACTGCTTCTGGGGCAGTGGAGTGTTTTAATGGCTGTCATCTGCCTGGCTGAGCCAAAGCTACCTGCTACATATTAATGAGCTCTCTACATAGTAATGAGCGCCGCCGAATATCACAACTCGTACTGTACGCATACAAACGTATTGAAAAACTCCTTTTAGCCTTCTCACGTGCACATGTCAGCGGAATAATAATTAATCTATATGCTTGATAAAGCAAAGATTTGCAGAAAAAAGTACTCCACTTTGCAGAGTTGCAAAACAGTGATTAGTTTGTTAAATGAATTAGAATAGATGGATTAAGAGCTTTAATGTTGGTTTAATTGGAGCAGACAGGTTTAAGAGCTTTTTTCAGAAGAATCATGCCCATTAAAATTGAAGGGGCGGGCACGTGACTACTCAGTATTTTGAGCCAAGTAGCATTTGAATGCAGCTTCCAAAAAATGAATTTATCTTTTTTTCACAACGAAGATGCACTGTTATTGAGCTTTTTAATTGTTGTTGAAATTGTTAATTGAGAAGAATGCTAAATTGTAACATACCATCAACCTGTAACGTGTGTGTGTGTGTGTGTGTGTGTGTGTGTGTGTGTGTGTGTGTGTGTGTGTGTGTGTGTGTGTGTGTGTGTGTGTGTGTGTGTGTGTTCAAGATTTGGGAAGTACCGTAAGGACGAGCGTTTGGATGGTGCAAAGTGGAAGCCAGAGGAAACTCATGTATCGGAGGAGGAGATGCGCAGAATGAAACAAGAACAAGAGAGGTACGCGCACGCACACACACACACACACACACAGTCAGAGCTAATCTCCCCATCATCAGCCTTTAATCAGAGGCATTTCCTGACACTTCACCTGCCAGCCGTACCAACTTCCTCACACCCTCTTCCTTCATGATTGTTTGAGTCCTGTTGTTTGTCTTGTCAGTGTGTTTTGTTAAAGCACTGATGCTTTCATATTTTTTATACATTTGTATAATATGTTTTGAGTTCATCGTGTGTATGTTTGCCTGCAGGTGTGTCTGTGTTCATGTTGTTTTATTAATAATGCCATGTGAACCCCCTCCCGTTTTCCCTTCTGTCCTGTGAGACCCTGCTGAGATATCATCACTCTTTCAATTTCTTTCTTAATCTCTCTCTCGTACGCTCATTTATCATCTTGCTTTTGATGGAGTTTATAGAGGTGTTTGAGTGGTTTTTTTTAGGTCCCGTGTGAAGAAACAGCCCTCGTGTTGTTTTCAAATCTGACAGAATGACTGACTGACTTCTGTGGAACACAAAAGAAAAGAGTTTTCATATAATGAAAGTCAATGGGGTCCAAACGACATTAGATCCCACTGATCTCCATTGTACCTGACATTTTTCTAAATATCTTTCTTTTGTGTTTATTATGCATAGTGTATTGTCAAGGATCAATATACACAACAAACAGTGACATAAAAGAGAAACAAATTAAATGCTAATAAAAATAATTTAATATTAACATTAACATTTAATTTTATAATTAACATTATAACAAGTGCCATTATTATCAGATATTTTCATATCAGGACATTTCCTCATTTTTAGTGTTTCATTCATCCTGATCTGTTCCGTTATTCCTTGTTTGTTTTCTGTTATTTTTAATGTGTATTTTGCTATTTCTTTTTCAATGTTTTTTTTTATGTAGGATCCAGGCTAAAACGCGAGAGATTCGGCAGCGTCAGGCCAGAGAACGAGACTATGCTGAGATCCAGGACTTTAGCCGGTCCACCCTGACCTCGCTTCCTCCCGAGGAGCCTCCGTATGCTGGCATCGGCTCTTTGGAACATGGCGGGTACCATCGGATCCACACACCTCCGGATTCACCGTACACACATAAACAGAACGGCCGCAACGGACACCCCTCCACGCCAGACAGGTATTTACTGTAATGACAGTAGTTTCTAAATATCATAGTCCTTCTGCTTCCTGAGTTATTAATGAATTAACTTGCTATTTTTGAAGTCAGGATGCTATTCTAAACACTCCTTCTGAGATGTATCTCCTTAAGTTGTATAAAGTGTTGAAAGCGTTCTCTAGGGCTTTCATAAACCTCAGATTGTGAGAATTTTTTGTTTGGGTTGTGTGAGCGTTGCATGTTTTCTTGAGACTAAAACAAACACAGGCAGAGAGAGACAGGAAGGCCACTTCCTGTAAGAACCCTTAGGGAACAGGAAATGGGTGTCATTCCACAGAGATGCAGAGAATGAGACTGTGGGAATTATCCTCACAAATCTGCACAGGGAAGTGGATCAGGGGGCACAGTGTGTGGGTGGGTGTGCTTTTATGGAAACATAAGGGAAACATTGTGTAGGAGTGTGTATGTACAAATAGTATAGCATATATAGTGATCTTACAGCTTCCTGTTTTAGGCGTTTCAGCCAATCAGCTTTATCTCAAGCTGTCAAGTCATTTTAGTTACAACCAAGTAGTTGTTGATGTGGCAGTCTGAAATGACTGAAATGCCTGATGTGATGTTTCAGGATATTTAGGCTGGTTGAAATTATGACATATAATGGCATGATGAGGACATCGACATCAGCAGGAAGCCATTTTTAGTGTCATAATGTGTATAGTGTATAATTTTAGCTCAACACTCCCTTTCAGACAGCAGCAAGTGTTTAAAATAACTTCTGTTTGTGATCCGATGTGGATTCTGATCACCATGAAATATTTATATGCAAAAGACTATGCACGCTAACCATTACCATAGTAAACATGGTAAATACAACCGCTTGAAGAAATCAGACAAATCACATGCTATCACAATCGTGTATTTATTTTATCTGTCAGTACGTCTCGTCTCTACTAGACTGTTTGATATCCATATTTAGTTCCGCATATGTCATAAAATAGAGCAACTCTGTTTCTCTGACTGAAAATAGCTTGACTGTATTGGGCCTGTCACTGGAGAGAGTGCTACAATTTGAAGAAATTATCATTCTTTCTAAATGTGATGTAAAGATACTGTCCTGTGACTACAAATACATTTCTTTTGTGAAATAACGGTAAATACCACTTTATTTCTAATGTACAATCTTGACACAAATGAATTCATTGTGATCAATGTATCACTTATTATAAAACATTGATGCTTGGATTTTAAATCTACCAACAAACGGCCGCTGTTATCATGTTTGTTTTGTGATCTGGCTAGTTTTGATTTCTTTGATTTAGTTTTCTGATAAAACTTCCATTTGTTGGTGATATGATGGGTTTGTGTGATGTTGTTCCAGAGAGGTGTGTTACGGGCGGGCTTTTGTGAAGCACTGTGGGGCTTCTGGCCCGACGGTGGAAAAGCGTTTTACACATTTCACAGAAGAGACTTTGACTAGTTTCAGAGCAAGTCCTTTTTCTTGAGTAAACTTCTTTTCTTGAGTAAACTTCTTTTCTTGAGTAAACTTCTTTTCTTGAGTAAACCTCTTTTATTGAGTAAACTTTTGAAATGCGCAGTTGGTTCCAGAACATGAGCAGTCTAGAGGCATCAGTTAGTCTCTTAACTCTCAGAAAAATGCTAGAGATCAGTTGTGAAAAAGGTTACAGTGGAAATTCAAACTAAAATGGAGTCATTTTTACAATGTGACTGCTTTAGCTGGACACACACACCTACACACACACACACACACACACACACACACACACACACATATACAGAATATCTGACCTAGAAATCAGAGTGTTGCCGCATTCTGGCTGTCAGCTGCAGTATGGTTTACGTCCCTCAGTGCAGAACGTTTACGTAAATGAGAAATATATCTGTTCAGTCAGCAGAACTACTTTTTGGAGCCTGATAAAAGGCTTATACACACACAAACGCACACAAACCAACCCAGTTCAAGTCTAGTTGAGGTGTAATAATGCATTAAGATGCAAGGTGAGGAGTTTTAGGAGATTTTTGTGCATATTGAAAGGTTCTCTTATATACCCCTCTCTCTCCCTCCTTCCATCCATCCCTCCCTCTCCCTCCCTCCATCCCTCCCTCTCTGTATGCATATCCTATATATATATATATATATATATATATATATATATATATATGCATATATATATATATATATATATATATATATATATATATATATATATATATATATATATATATATATATATATATATATATATATATATATATATATATATATGCATATATATATATATATATATATATATATATATATATATATATATATATATATATATATATATATATATATATGCATATATATATATATATATATATATATATATATATATATATATATATATATATATATATATATATATATATATATATATATATATATATATATATATGTGTGTGTGTGTGTGGAAAATAAGTGTGTGCAGATTAGAGCGGTGGCTGATGTATGAGGGTGTGAGTTCAATTATAAATATCTCTCTCTCTCTCTGGGGTCTCTGTCCACCCACCAGGCTACATGCGGATTTGTTAGAACGTGTGTTTGTGATCTTCAGGTTGTAATCTGTATAATCTCTGTTGTTGTGATCTGTTGGTATGTTTTTTTCTTCTTGAATCGCTCTGAGGATTTTATTGTTATTGGAAGGATCAGAGAAAATAAGAGGGATGAATGCCTGTGTGTGTGTGTGTAAGACGGGCCGTTTAAATGAATTAAACTCAATCTCTCTTATTCATTTCCACTCCTGACCCCCCTCTCTGAGCCGGGATTTGATTCTCTCAGGTTTTATTAAATTGACTTTTTAGATTTGAGTCAGAGAGCGACGACGTGCACACGCACACCATTTATTATGAGAAACGATATCTGAGCCCTTCCTGTTCACATCTGAGCTGATGACCATGGGGCCACTGTCAATGTCTCTGGTCTCCCGCCGCAGTGATGGAGCCCCTGTGTAATCAGCATTCTTCCCTCCTCCTGCCGAACTTTAGTGTGTGTGTGCGTGCGTGTATGTGTTTGTGTACTCTTGCTGAGTTGACTATGAGCCCTGTAGGGAATTTTAAAGAATGAATGTTGCAGAGGCCAATTAAAGCAGCCAAACGCTCACAGAGGGTAAACATCTGACTAATCCCACAGCATTCACGCTGAGAACTCGCACATACACATGCATACACACACAAGTTTAAGCTCATTATCAGCATTCCCTGGCACGCTGCGTGGAAAAAAAAAAGCTGGGATTAAGAAAAACCAAAGCGTCAGAAACAAACTCGCAGCTTATAGATGGATAAAGAGAGAGTGACACCACTGCTAATTAAAAGAAATAAATGAGTGAAGAGGAGAGCAATGAGTGGTAGCAATGTGCCGCTCTAAAGAAATGCAACCTCTGTGGATTGGGGAATGGATTGATTTCAGTTACAAACAACTTTTTTGTAGCATTTTGGGGGGGGTTTTTCTCTCAAGCTGAGTGAATGTTAGTCAAGCTTTTTTTGTGTAACCCGATTATTGTCTACTGCTGTATGTGCTGCTGTACTTTTAAGACTATTGCTTGACTTCCGATTGACTGTCCTCTGCATGTCAATGTAGTCCACAGTATTTTAAAGGGATAGTTGACCCAAAAATGAAAGTTCTGTAAAAATTCTGTGGAACACCAAAGATATTTTTAAGAACATTGAGAAACAACACAAAAAGGAGAGATTCTCAAAATATCTGCTTTTATATTTCACAGAAGAAAGGCAGATATGTAGGTTAAGAACAACATGTGAGTAAATAATGAGGGAATGTTCAGTCTTGTGTGAACTATCCCTTTAAACAGATGGTTGTTGAACATTAATAGATCTTGGTATGTGAAATTAAGTGTAAATCTCATAGACTGTAAAAAAAAATATGTGGACATAGTGTCTGTGATGTCACCCATAGGTTTCTGAAGAGCTTTTTTGAAGCCTTTGACCTTTAGTGTGTGTGTGTGGGCAGAGCCAGCGGTCGCCATCTTGGCAGCACATCACTCCCGGATAACAGAAAATGGGAAACGTGGGTGGAGCTGAGGTGCCTGGTTGCTGAATTCACGCCCGCCTAGCTCGACCATAGTGGCAGTCCACCTGTCACTCAGGTGGCCACGCCCTTAATTATGCAGAACTTTAAGGCTTAATATAATTTAAATGGATGCGTTATAAAAAAAATGCACCCCCCTCACAGTTGCCACGATGGGCCAAATTAGCCATATTGACCAGAAGAAAATATAGAAAATACATAATTTTTTTTTTAAACACTATATAGGCAAGTACAAACTTGATGAATCATAATTTCATATCTAAATCATGATCACTTTACATAGACCCCAAACTGTATCCTGCTTATAAATCAGCTAGATTAAATGCAAATGATGTTTATAAGGGTGTAGTACATTCTAGACTAGAGAATTGTGCGAAGTCTGTTTGTAATCTAATCTTTTATTTAAAAGCATTTGCTAAATGAAGTCTTGGGTTCTGATTTATTGTATTAAAAGTGTTTGTTTTCCTTTCACTTTATGTTGCTTCATAAATCCTGTATACTATAAAAGATAAACTAGCTAAAATGGTTTGTGTGTTTTCTGAAGCAATAATAGGCTGAAACTCTACTGTAAAACAGGTCTGAGTTGGAATACTTTCACTAGGTGAACTGGGAAGGGAGCTTTGTGTTGTGAATGTTATAGCACATCATATCTAATTTTTTAGGTTTATATTGGAAGTTATTTTATCTGTGAGCATAACACAACTGATATTCCAGACCCTGCGGCTCTTCCACACACTCCACACATGGTTTGTTTTGGAAAGATCCACTAAGGGGTCAGTGTGTTTGTAGTAGCTGGTGGTCTGTGGTTTCAGCCACTGAGAGTTTGTGTCTGATTGTGGTTTAATATTTATAAATGAACAGCTGTGGGGTGACGTTAATGAAGCCCAGCAGCGCTGGTGGTTGAACCATCTCTCATTTGGGCCAACTTAGATGCTCTAATGATGAATGGATCAGAAGACATTCAACACAATATAGAGCTACATTACCCTTTTCATGTTGATTTATCTCCGAGACAATTACTGAGATGAGTTTTCTCAGTAATTCTCTCTCCCTCGCTTTCTTTTTTCCTTTTTTTTCTGGCTAGTCAGTGAATGCTCATTTAAAGGAATATTTCAGCCAAAAATGTATATTCTGTCGTCATTTATTCACCCTCCAAACTCTGTCTGGCTGTCTTCTGTGGGACACAAAAGAAAGAATCATCTTTCATGCAGAACTCTGTCTTTGAGCTTGTGTGTCTGTCTGTTATTCATGGAAATATTGTGTAGATTAACAGTGACGAGTGACACAAACAGCAGAAATCGTTCTCTTTCTCTTAGTGAGCTCAAACAGGCCTCCCATAATGTAGCTAAATCCAGTATTTGCACTGTTATCTAATGGATTTAATCTGTCACAATTTGTGATTATTAATAAAGGGGCCACACATGTCTTGAGTACTGCGATAAACAGACATTAACAGATAATAACCATCTGTTAAAAGCTGAATGTTCCACTGAGATTGTGTATTTTGTGTAATGTGGCATATGGTTTAAGATCTTCTCCGTTTCATATACCTAAACTTGTAATCACTGGAGATGTGACATCCAATAGAGGTCGAAAGTTCAGAACTGAGTCAGGGTGACCCAAAAACCAGCGTTACCGAGATCCCAGACCTCCTCGATCACCACTATGCCCTTAATTGCTTGTGGGACTGTTTCTGTAGCTTTTATTAGAAAGTAATTGCTATATGACTGCTATAGCCCTGTTTACACCTGGTAGCAACATGCTATTTTTGGTTTGCCAATTATTATCTCTAAAAATACAGAAATATCATTTAAATCTAACAAAAAATTGTGTTTTCAAACAGATGTTAATACGAGGTGTAAACAGTGTGCCTAGAATAGGAGTGGGTTTGTTGACTTTTCTCTCTTTTTTTAAAAAGTAGAAAATGATTGGGAGAAAGATAGGATAGGGTCAGTATGTAAATGTGTTTTTGTGTGTGCGTGCACGCTTGTGTGTGAATTGAAGAGTTCCGCTTGAAATGAGTGGATGCCCTCTCTCTGACCCCTCAACAAGATGACCTACTTTACTGACAGAACATTGTTCTTCTGTCGGGAACGTGCTTCTCCTCTCCCTGTCTTATTTCTTTCAGGATATAGCTCCCCTGCAAGTAGGATACTTTCTCTGTGTATTTAGCATTCTACAATAAAAAAAAAAAAAAATATTTGTGCTTTTTTTGTTCTTCTCCTCCTCCTTCTAGGGTGTCAGGTGTGACTGTTTCCAAAGTAGATCTTGCATCTGTCGTGAAAAAAAAAAACAGGTTTGAACATTTGAAGACATGAATAGCGACTCTGTTCCAAATGTTAGTAAGCTGTCTTGATGTCTGCTGCCAACCCAGACATCTGCATTCTAAACTTTTTTTATTTTAGTGTGGTTTATATAGTATTAGGGATGCACCGATATGAAAATCTTGGCCAATAACAGTAATTCTTTGTATTTGAAAGCTGATAACCAATATATTGGCCGATAAATCTAAATCCAAATTTTTATATAATTTTTGAGAGCCTGATTACAACTTTATAAAGTAAAATATTCCGCTTTCACCAGACTGCCTTCCATATTCAAGTTAAAAAAAAAGTATACTGCCATTCACTGCTAATATAATCTTTGGATTAGCCAGGACATTTTTAATATGACTCCGACTGTATTTGTCTGAAAGAAGAATGTTGCTTGATTCGGATTGGTCGACAACAAGTGTGCATGTCCTGAAAAGTGAAGCCAAAATATTTTGATTGCACCCTGGTGGTTGGCTGCAGTATAGGTCATAAACCCCGCCCTCTCCATGTAATCAGGATGCAAGCCAAACAAAAAAAAATCCAATTCCACATCCAATGAATTTTTTGTCACTTTTGGAAAGTTTCTTGAAATTTGCTGGAAAATTTTTGCAACCCTAGGTTTTATCATGCTGGCCTATTTGTGTCAGTTTGGTTTTAGTTATTTCATGCTATAAAAATGAGGTGTAACGTCATGATTGACAGCTGTGTTTGCGATTGAGTCTGCTTGAGTATAGGTGGGACCTTGATACCACGACTCCACCTCAGCAACAATGCATCAATACAGACTCTGGCTCCAAATGATTTAAACAGCAATGTCTGTTTCTGGGATATTGTGGCTTCATTTTTATACAGTGGAAGGAAATTGGAATCTTTTCTTACAGTCTAAGGTTGACAGACGTTCTAAGGTGTACAGTTGTTTTTCAGGAAATGCACAGCTAAAATAGTTCCAGGCAAGTGTTGATCGCATTACAGTTCCATATCACTTCCCCACGTTATTTCAGTTATTTTAAAGGTCCTTACAGCAAAAGAACCAAAACCCTCAAAGACACTGACCAAGCAAATAAATGTAACAAACAACAGGATAAAATGACATACAATTTCCATGTTTTTCCCATTAAATTATCTTTTATCTATGGAAAGCACACTCTCTTTCTCCCACTCTCTCTCCCTTACGCCATGCGCACATACAGTACAAACGCACATTATTTATTTCAGTTAGTAGCCAAGACAAAAGTTTTCATCTAATTTTTATTTTATTTATATTTCCATTTTATTGCAGTTAATGAAAACTATTTAGTTGTTTTAGTTAACCGTAACAACACTGCATCTCAAGTAACATCCTAACGGAAATGGCACTTTGTAAGTTAGCGATATGTCAGAGGTTTTTGTCAAACCACGTTTGGCTGCCGACAGTTTTACTGGTGTGAAGCGACTTCATATTTCAGAGAGAAGAAGTGACTCCAGTGTGACATTAAAACTGCCCCCCTGTGCGCACGGCTACATGTTCAGATTTAATTGGTTCTGTTGTCGACGCTCATGCTCAGTCATGCTGTGAGCTCTGCTTGTGCGTGTGCGTTTATAAGACATTAGCTTAGAAATATTATCTCACTGTCTGTGTTGTTAATGGCTGCTGTAGAATGTGTCACTCAGATGAATGAGTCATTAGGAGTTCATATTCGAACGTCGTAACTCATAATCATGACTTGGATATAAATATGAGCTGAGTTTATCAGGCACACTTAGAGGGAGTTTTCTCAGCCTGTGTATGACTGTTACCAGTGTTTTCTGTAGGTCTGTTCGCGTCACATGACTGACATTTAGAAAGGTACAGTGAAGTTTGTGAGGTGTCGCTAACAGACTGACTGCTTGAGTTACAGGAAGTACAGAGAGCCAATTAGAGCATTCACGCCAACAGATCACACACACATACACACACACCTACTCAGTCTCTCCTGTGAAGACATTAGGCCTGTTCCAAATCCTAGCGAGCTGCCTACTCAGCCATTATGCTGCTTTTTAAGATAACTCATTTTGGCAAAATTGAAGGCAGCATTGGATATATACTTCAAGGAGAAAGAAATCCCAGGATGCTTAGTGAAATCATTCAGTTCTGACAAAATTGGATGAAATAGTACATCTAATTCACAATGGACTATTTCAGTCAATATCTCTATGTAGATTTTTTTAATGTATTTTTTATTTTATTTTGCTGAGTACATCATTCAAAATTGAACCGAGTGCTTTTTAAATTTCAATACAATTCCTGTCTTTGAATGTGAAATAATTTAGCAAACAGGAGTTACACTAGTACATTTGAAATAGAATTCAAGGATGTATTGAAATTCAAAGAAAATAATGTAATCATGTTAAAGGTGCACTATGTAACTTTTCCGTCTGCTAGAGGTCACCTATTCAAAACAAAGGCGTAGTTTGATGACGCCAAGCTTGAGTGCAGAATCTTGAGACATGTGGTCTTCACCTCACAGCCAGTGGAAAAGAATCGGGATAGGACTTGGGCGAAAGAAATCGAGTTCATGGATGCGATTATAAACGTTACTGTAGTGTGAAGCAGAGCAGGACAGAGTGTTGTGGGAGCTGAGCAAGGCCGCTGGAGCGATTACTAATAAAATGAACACAACACACGGCTCGCAAGCAGCAGGATTTTTGTTATGCCACAGTCGCCGGCGCCATTTCCACTTTTCCGGTCATGAGTATGAGGTAACGCAGCTCTGTTTATCATATTAGATACATCGGAGTGTGTTGAAAATGATGTTATGATGTTACTCTGTGCGTTCGCTCACCGACTGCTATGACACTTGTTGCACACTGCAGTAAGAGTAAAGCATTTCTGCAAAATAAAACCGGAAACCGAGGGTAACACAGATATGACGCCATTGACACTCACATGTCCCGGTTCATTGGTTAAAATAGCAAATTTTCTCATGATTTACAAATAGTTGAAAACATTTGGGATATTGTAAGAACTCAATTGAACAAAATATATAACACTGGACTAGTGGTTTTTGGATATTTTACTTTTTTTTTTTATTGCACCTTTAAAGAGCCTCTATTATGGATTTTTGAAAATTACCTTTCATGTAGTGTGTAACATCCTGCAAAGTTTTAAATCTGAAAGTCCACCGTATATAAAGTTATTGTCTCTCGAAAGAGTCGACTCTGAGTCAGTTAAACGAATCGTTTTTAAAACAAATCCCAAGCCACTTCATTGTGACGTCAAGACGTGACATTAGCATATTGCCCGCATTTTCAGCCTCGCTTGGCATTTTGATAGTTCCCACATGTGCACCTAAATAAATTCTGCCATTAATTTGCCTGTGGCGTGATACACTGAACTAACAAATGGCAACAGACAGCAAGATTAATCGGATCACAGCAAGTCGCTTCTCAGGCATTCTTACTCTGATTCTGCATGTTCAATCGGCCTGAAGTGTCACAAACTACATTGACACTTACCGTTGAGAAAGGTCCTGCTCCAGTTGTGTTTGCGATTTACTTTCTGGTTCATCAGCAACTCTAGACGTTTCCTCGTCAGACTCTGGCTCGAATTGGTAGGGAAAAATTTATGTCAGGTCTGTTCATACACTGTATACAGTTTTCTACACTTGACAAGCCATAATCCAGTAATGGTGATAGGTGTTCCGTTTCTGACATGCACTGCACGCAGTATACCAATCACAACTGACTGGGTCATCGGACCATTCACAGCAGATTAGCATCATGCAAAGGAGGGGTTTGGAAACATTAATCGCTGAGCGAATCCTTTGGGAGTTATGCAAATAAGGTGAAAAATAAATGCATATTATAAGACACTGAAAGTGTTTTTTGACCTTGCATGCATGTAAACCTGTTGTTGGGGACAAAATAGGAACCTTTCAAATGCCATAATAGGGTCACTTTAAAGGGATAGTTCACCTTAAAATGAAAATTAAGTTCTCAATTACTCACCCTGGTGTTGTTCTAATGCTGTATGTTTTTTTGGACCACAAAAGGAGAATTTTTATTTATTTATTTTTTTTTATGTCCCACTCGCACTCATCCATATAATGGTCTCTTCCATATAATGTATGTAATTGTACACTCACCTAAAGGATTATTAGGAACACCTGTTCAATTTCTCATTAATGCAAATATCTAATCAACCAATCACATGGCAGTTGCTTCAATGCATTTAGGGGTCCTGGTCAAGACAATCTCCTGAACTCCAAACTGAATGTCAGAATGGGAAAGAAAGGTGATTTAAGCAATTTTGAGCGTGGCATGGTTGTTGGTGCCAGACAGGCCGGTCTGAGTATTTCACAATCTGCTTGGTTACTGGGATTTTCACGCACAACCATTTCTAGGGTTTACAAACAATGGTGTGAAAAGGGAAAAACATCCAGTATGCAGCAGTCCTGTGGGCGAAAATGCCTTGTTGATGCTAGAGGTCAGAGGAGAATGGGTCGACTGATTCAAGCTGATAGAAGAGCAACTTTGACTGAAATAACCACTCGTTACAACCGAGGTATGCAGCAAAGCATTTGTGAAGCCACAACACGCACAACCTTGAGGCGGATCGGCTACAACAGCAGAAGACCCCACCGAGTACCACTCATCTCCACTACAAATAGGAAAAAGAGGCTACAATTTGCACGAGCTCACCAAAATTGGACAGTTGAAGACTGGAAAAATGTTGCCTGGTCTGATGAGTCTCGATTTCTGTTGAGACATTCAGATGGTAGAGTCAGAATTTGGCATAAACAGAATGAGAACATGGATCCATCATGCCTTGTTACCACTGTGCAGGCTGGTGGTGGTGGTGTAATGGTGTGGGGGATGTTTTCTTGGCACACTTTAGGCCCCTTAGTGCCAATTGGGCATCGTTTAAATGCCACGGCCTACCTGAGCATTGTTTCTGACCATGTCCATCCCTTTATGACCACCATGTACCCATTCTCTGATGGCTACTTCCAGCAGGATAATGCACCATGTCACAAAGCTCGAATCATTTCAAATTGGTTTCTTGAACATGACAATGAGTTCACTGTACTAAAATGGCCCCCACAGTCACCAGATCTCAACCCAATAGAGCATCTTTGGGATGTGTTGGAACGGGAGCTTCGTGCCCTGGATGTGCATCCCACAAATCTCCATCAACTGCAAGATGCTATCCTATCAATATGGGCCAACATTTGTAAAGAATGCTTTCAGCACCTTGTTGAATCAGTGCCACGTAGAATTAAGGCAGTTCTGAAGGCGAAAGGGGGTCAAACACAATATTAGTATGGTGTTCCTAATAATCCTTTAGGTGAGTGTATATCCCACATGTTCTAGACTATATGATGGGGTTTGGTAAAAAAAAAAAAAAAAATTTTATGTATTATTTAACGAAAATCTTGACCTGGGCAGTTGGTCTTCTCTTATTTTTCACTTAATACCATCTTATCCCTGCATTTATATTGTATCTTTGTTTGTCTCACTTTATTTGGTGTCGACACTTGTTAAACTGGCCTTATGTAAGTTTACATGGCTTAAAAATGTCTCTGAATGTAAAACCTCTCCTGTGATCAGCAAAGCAGATCTAATGATCAGAATGGGGAATCACTCAGGTCCTATCGATCTGACAAGCATCTCACACATGATTCTGTTAGCAGAAGTAATGAGAAATCAATAAGTACTGACTCCCTTAAATGCACAGGATTAATACTATTAGGAGTAAGTATGCTTAGTACACGCATACACACTCACACTCACATACACAAACACACACTCCTTGCTCGTAAACCGCCAGTCCATTAGCCTTATCTTTTGGTCACATTAATGAAAGCTCTTTACCCCGCAATGCACAGTGCTGTAACCCTGGCAACCACAGCACACAAATCTGCCCACCTATGCCTGATGGTAACCATGGAAACCACACACCCTATATGCACATTGATTTCTAAAACCATGGCAACCACACATAAACTACTGTATGATCCTTATAGTTCAACAGTTCCCGCCCCCTTTTTTAGCACTATTTTTTTCATTCATTTTTTTCCCATAGGGTTTTAAAAAAACTAAGAGTTTAAATAAGAGTTATAAGCCATGAACTAAGCCAACCAGCTATGAGGTGAATCATAACATAACAAACATTGATTTGAAGCAAAAAAAGTTTTTAAAAATACGACAAAATGACAAAGGTACAAAATTGTGTACTTAACGGCTTAAGAGAGGGAAAGAACTAAAATCCCATGAAGCATTGCGAACAGCATGATCAAATTTAAAACAATGGAGAAATTAATTAAACTTCAATGTACAAATGTTGATCCTATATATACAAATATGTTACATTTACGTTGCTAAAGAGCTATTTTGGTACATGTTGCTTTTTTTTTTGACTCTCTGATTGGTGTAATTTTCTGTATAGCTTCATGGGTAATGTAGTCTTTCCACTAGGAATTCTGCTGTTAAATACAATTATTTTAAAAATAAGCTGAAATAATGCAGGCAGATGGCTTCAACAGAAGCAAATACTATCGATTATCAACCTTTTCAAGTTTAAAAGTTATCGCTCAATCAATTTCTGTATTTAGTTTTTATTTCCGTAACCCAACTGTTGCACTCTATTTTATACCAGGATATTAACACGATACATGATGGTGACGTTTTGTAGTCCTTGATATTCCAAATATATCATGTAAGATATTATCATGGTGTCCATGTATTTAGGACTTGTCAGAATTTAATATTAACATTTAACATTCCATTTATAAATGTATAAAATGAGTGAATTGTTAATTGTTAGTTCATAATCCTTATTGTAAAGTGTTGTTAGTTTATCTCAAACTCACTCCTTTGGCTAATGTGATCCCAACTGGAAAACTGATCCCAAATGAAATTTTTCTTTGTCCATAATCTACCAATTGTGGTGCGCAAGAAGGCGTGGTCTACAAACAGTGGTCAAAACAAATACTCCTGCTTAAAAATGTATGAGGACTGTAGAGAGCAAAAAATTGACATTTTAGCCAATTTAGAAATCCAGACACCTTTTTTAAAAGAGGACATGTCTGGGGAAGAGAGGACTTATTGTCAGTCTAATATGTTTGTATGTGTAAGTGTGTGTGTATTCCTTGTGCTTTGTATATGTGATAGTTCCATGTTCCGGTGGTTTCCTGATAATGTTACCCCGGTTATGGTGAGAGTAGGTCAGCTAGAGTTTCTCTGCTCTTTCTCAGTCTCACCCATACAATTCAGGAAGAAGCGTTGATGGACATATTAGCGGAAATGTCACCTCTCTCGCTCCTAAAGTTCCTATTGTCCCCCGGATGCCATAAGTATCTATACCACTGTGAAAGTCACTCACGCTGAAGGGAATTTTCAGTTCTAATTACTGAATTATTTCAAATCTAATTACATTTTCTAGTCAGGTTTTTTTTAGAAGCAGTCAGCCTCCTTCCTGTTTTACTGCTTCTTGCATCATTATTGTTGCTCATAGTAAATGTTACATTTTAAGACATCCTTGACATGAATGATACCTCAAATTGTGCAGCTTGTTGTGTGCAGAGTTTTCTCAGTCACATGGGAGTTCAATGCATGCAAAAAAAAAAGTGTAGACCCAAGAATATTACACTTATAGAAACATGCTATGGAAGTGCCATGGTACAGTTTCAGTAACCAAATGGCATTTTCAATGCATATTATGGTGCTGAATAATTACCATATTCATAAACTATGATATTTACATGATGTTACAAAGTATTATAGTCATGGTAGTGTCTAAGAATCTGTGGATGGAAATGCCTTAGTAAGTGTATGTAGGTCTCTGTGTGGGTGAAATGGTGTCTGTGGGTTTGTAAAAAAATATTTTTTTCGGATACTATTTGTTGTGGGGGTTGTACTGCCATTTAACATGTTTCTTTGATTGTTTCCAAAAGTCTAAAGTCTGTATATTCACATATTTGATGTCTGTGGTCAGTGTTGCCAAGTCCATGTTTTTTCTGTTTATTGGGCTACTTTTACACTCTTGCAGCGGGTTGTTTTTTTGTCCACTGGTTGTAAAGACAAGCCCCCTTACCCCTCGATTTTTACCCCCCAGAACGCATGTTTGTTTTTGTTTTGTTTTTTTACCGTGGAAGCCACCCCAACACGATTTGGACTAGTTTTGGTCGTGATTGGGCAGGCTTTGAATAGCAGTTGAGTTGGTTTTGTTACGCAAACCTGGCAACCCTGTCTGTGGTTCTAAAAACACATGCATAAAGATGCATACTCATCCAGAGACTGTTTTTCATTTATTCATTAATGGTCCCTTTTCACATTTCTGGGGTTCTCAGAAATGGAAGTCATCATAGTTGGGTAAACTTAACGGCGACAGCAATCATTTTTATATTCTTATTTGCTCCAATAGCAAAAATCTTTTCCAAAAGAGGGAAAAATATTGAGATGTCAAATTTGCAGTGTTATAGCTTTATTAATGTATATAACATAAAAAAAAAAAAATGAGAATATGAAAATTTGCAATGTTACTGTGTAAATGTCATCACAGTCTGTGAAAAGGGTCCGTTGGATATATAGTGAGTAAATCCTGCAAGTGTTTCCACAATAAACATCAGAAACGCATACGTACACAATCTCCTATCTTCAAAGGTGAAGTCTGACTGCCACTTTGCTACGCAGGGTCTCGTGGGAGCTGAACCTCACTGACTCTGACAGTGCCGAAATCAATCATAATGTTTATCCACACACGCACAGGTCTGTGTGTGAGCGTGCAAAGGCCTCTTGAGCCGTTTACAAGACAGATCCCACACAAGCCTAAACAGCACCTCTGGACCTCGACCATCTGTGTGTGTGTGTGTGTGTGTGTGTGTGTGTGTGTGTGTGTGTGTGTGTGTGTGTGTGTGTGTGTGAGAGATAGCGAGAGAGTGTTTATGTGAAGGTCATTCTTTGATGTGACATAAACTCAAGGCTCAATGGACCACTAGAGTCATTCCTCACACACTGCCCTTAAGAGTTTATGCTCCCGTATGTTTCAAATTAGCAGCACATCTGACATAAACACAACACCATCATTTAAACAGATACTCACTATAACCTTCAAACCCCTTTAAAAGCGTTTTCCTACTGTCAACGGATGCCGGTCCTCTAAGCTGAGTAATTCGACTCTCTAAAAGTCAAATGCAGAGTTAAACGCTTTATTAAAAAGAAGTGTAGTGCAATTCAGGGTCTGTACAATTAAAGCCCTGACAGCTTTAACATTACCAAGATTAGTGACTTAACAGTGGTTAATTGAAGCTTTCAGTACTGAAATGTTTCATGTGCCTGCATGTTTAAACCAGGGGAGGAAATGAAGGGGAAAAAAACAACCTACAAAAACAGTCTGAGATGTGTGTATTTCAATATTTTTCAGTAAATGTTTTATAAAAAAATATACACATATATATATATATATATATATATACACATATATATACACATATATACATATATATACACATATATACATACACACACACACACACACACACACAATAAATTTTCAGCACCATTACTTCAGTCTTTAGTGTCACATGATCATGATTGTGGCAATAGCCAACAATACATTGTATGGGTCAAAAATGTAAGATTTTATTTTATGCCAAAAATCATTAGGATATTAAGATATTTAGTAAATTTCCTACTTTAAATATATCAAAAATGTATTATTAGTAGTAATATTTGTTGCTAGGGACTTCATTTGGACAACTTTAAAGGCGATTTTCTCAATATTTCGTATTTGTTTTTTGTACCCTCAGATGTGCGTGCGTATGCAATCATGTATATGCATGCATGGCACAGGACGTGCGTATAAAGGTCCGTCCGTGTGTGTGTGTGTGTATAACTGCTTGCACAATATAAATAAGCAGGCAGAGCCTCTGGAGAAAGCTAAAGCCTCATGTATATGTGTGTGTGTGAGCTGCTCTGCATTGTGAAATTGTTTGCCACAGTCTTGTTGCCTGTTGTTATTTTTTTATTTTTGTCACCTCTCTCAGTAGAACTGTTAGCTGGCAGGACTTTATGCCTGTTCTCAATTTCCAGTGAGCACAAATACACACATGCATGCACAGTCTTCACTGAGATGTGTGTCTGTTTGTGTTTACGTATGTATCAGTGGCTATATTCCCATACTGTAATGTCTGCTTAAAAAAACAAAAAAAACTAATATTGGTCAATACTGATATGGATATATTATAAACAGATAAATTGTCTGTTCATAGTGAATGTTTTGTTTGTGTTTTATGCTTTCATGTTTATATTCTCAACAAGGTGTTGAGTGCACAGCAGCATTTTTGACACTCTTTCCATTTGTGCACTTATAGCAAGCTGAACTGCCCAAAATAATGTGGTCTATCCATTTCAGCAGGAAAGCATGGTTACCACGGCGATAGTGATTCTTATATGCTCTAATGGCGACTGGAGGTCTTTTTAAAGTACATTAAAACCGACGTTATCACAATTCCTCACGTCACATGCACACTACTCTCAAAACAAATTATAACCTGTGAGGAGACCATATGTCTCCAAATCTCCTTTCACGAGCCAGAAGCTGTTTACATATTGATATTAGATGCTGCATTATATGCTCGGGTGAAACATTCATTCCTTTTATAAACAGAGAAAGGTTTTATCTGCTCATATCTATCTTTTTGTGTATCAGTGGTTTTAAAAGCTTTGCTGCATGACTGTACGCAGAGGCTTTGCATCCTGTAGATGTGCTATTTTAGTAATGACTCCTGCAGATCATAACAGTCATTATAATCAGACTTCTCCCTCTGCATATCACTCTAAGCAGAAGGCGAATGCAAGATGAGGCTGTGAGAGGATGAATGCTAGATGAGGCTGTGAGAGGATGAAGGCTAGATGAGGCTGTGAGAGGATGAAGGCTGCATCAAGCTGTGAGAGGGTAATTTGTAAATGAGACTGGGAGAGAGTGAATGCTAGATGAGGCTGTGAGAGGGTGACTGTCAGATGAGGCTATGAGAAGATGAATGTCAGGAGAAGCTGAATACTAGATGAGGCTGTGAGAGGAAGAATGATAGGTGAGGCTGTGAGAGGATGAATATTGGATGAGGCTGTGAGAGAGTGAATGCTAGATCAGGCTGTGAGAGAGTGAATGCTAGATCAGGCTGTGAGAGAGTGAATGCTAGATGAGTCTATGAGAGGATGAATACTGGATGAGGCTGTGAGAGAGTGAATGCTAGATGAGTCTATGAGAGGATGAATGCTGGATGAGGCTGTGAGAGAGTGAATGCTGGATGAGGCTGTGGGAGAGCGAATGCTAGATGAGTCCATGAGAGAGAGTGAATGCTAGATGAGGCTGTGAGAGGATGAATATTGGATGAGGCTGTGAGAGAGTGAATGCTGGATGAGGCTGTGAGAGTGAATGCAAGATGAGTCTATGAGAGGATGAATACTGGATGAGGCTGTGAGAGAGTGAATGCTAGATGAGTCTATGAGAGGATGAATACTGGATGAGGCTGTGAGAGAGTGAATGCTAGATGAGTCTATGAGAGGATGAATACTGGATGAGGCTGTGAGAGAGTGAATGCTAGATGAGGCTGTGAGAGGATGAATACTGGATGAGGCTGTGAGAGAGTAAATGCTAGATGAGGCTGTGAGAGGATGAATACTGGATGAGGCTGTGAGAGAGTGAATGCTAGATGAGGCTGTGAGAGGATGAATACTGGATGAGGCTGTGAGAGAGTGAATGCTGGATGAGGCTGTGAGAGGATGAATACTGTATGAGGCTGTGAGAGAGTGAATGCTAGATGAGGCTGTGAGAGGATGAATACTGGATGAGGCTGTGAGAGAGTAAATGCTTGATGAGGCCGTGAGAGGAAGAATTGTAAATGTGGCTATGAGAGGATTAATGTAAGGAGAGGCTGAATACTAAATCAGGCTGTGAAAGAGTGAGTGCTAGATGAGGCTGTGAGAGGATGAGCCTGACGATATGATTGATATGATAATTGATATGATTAAGGGTCCAACCCACTATAAAACATCTGACATTCATCCTCTCACAGTCTCTTCTGACAAGAGACTGTGAGAGGATGAATGTCGGATGTTTTATAGTGGGTTGGACCCTTAATCATATCAATGATGAATTTACAGTAAAGTGCACTTTTGATTGTGATTTTCTTGACTGCAAAATGGCAGCCCTTATAGAGAGATGAGGAAAAATAATGGGGTAGATTAACTTCAAGTGCCCACTTAAACTGTTTGTGTTTTTCATAAGCATGTGTGTTTACCTGTGAAAAGTCTTTTTAAACAGATCTGGTTTCATCCCTTCTCATTCACGACTCCCTTTTCTGTTCATTTAAAGTAATAAAACAGACAAGTTATTACTATGCTGTCATTTTCATCCATGGTTGGTGTGTATTGATTATTTTGACCTGATTCTGGTGCTTTGAGCTCACAGCTGTTAGATAAAAATGCCAGGAGGAAGTGGAGCAGTGTTGACAGTGATGATGATTTTTTTTTTTTAAGTGGATACTCCATCCAAAAATTTATATTGTCATCATTTACTCGCACTCATGTTGTTCCAAACTGGATATTTTGAGAAATGTCCCAAATGTTGTTTGGTTTCCAGTGTCCTTCAAAATGATCTTTTGTGTCCTGCAGTAGAAAGTAAGCCATACAGGTTTGGAATGAAATGGTGCATTTTTATAATACTTCATGAATTATTTTTTTTTACCCTTGTGGATGTACCCAAAGTAATTTTTCTGTGTTATTTTAATGTATTTTTAATCAATTTTAAAGCATTTATCAGGCGTACGCACAGACATAGTGCATTCATTCATAACACGATAGCTCTACTGTAAAAGCTGTTTGCCCTCGAGTTTGGGTCTCAAAAATAGATCACATTTATTTAGTTAATGTTTCTGTCTAATGTCTCACACACAAGCACAGAAACTGCTATTTGGGCAGACAAGGACATGAAGAATGTTGCGTTTTCATAAATGTATTGGATTTTCTGGCTTTGAGTCATTCTGTTGTAATTCTTTTATGGTGATCAGTCATAAATAGGTTTGGGTATCACATTTTAACCGGTACCTGTAATTTTGTAATGGTGCCCAGCGGTACCTATTTTCGGGATGTTTACCTCAATAACTGTAAAGAAACTGTAAGTCATTTATAGAAGTGTTATTGACATTATGCCAGAGCTGCCTTGGTCGCTGTCTGCCATTGTCTGTGACGTTTGTATACTGTAATATTTACCAGTAAATAGTAGGCTAATAGCTACTTAACTGAATTCATAAAAACAAATATATATACACGCTCACCTAAAGGATTATTAGGAACACCATACTAATACTGTGTTTGACCCCCTTTCGCCAGAACTGCCTTAATTCTACGTGGCATTGATTCAACAAGGTGCTGAAAGCATTCTTTAGAAATGTTGGCCCATATTGATAGGATAGCATCTTGCAGTTGATGGAGATTTGTGGGATGCACATCCAGGGCACGAAGCTCCCGTTCCACCACATCCCAGAGATGCTCTATTGGGTTGAGATCTGGTGACTGTGGGGGCCATTTTAGTACAGTGAACTCATTGTCATGTTCAAGAAACCAATTTGAAATGATTCAATCTTTGTGACATGGTGCATTATCCTGCTGGAAGTAGGGATGGACATGATCAGAAACAATGCTCAGGTAGGCTGTGGCATTTAAACGATTCCCAATTGGCACTAAGGGGCCTAAAGTGTGCCAAGAAAACATCCCCCACACCATTACACCACCACCACCAGCCTGCACAGTGGTAACAAGGCATAATGGATCCATGTTCTCATTCTGTTTACGCCAAATTCTGACTCTACCATCTGAATGTCTCAACAGAAATGGAGACTCATCAGACCAGGCAATATTTTTCCAGTCTTCAACTGTCCAATTTTGGTGAGCTCGTGCAAATTGTAGCCTCTTTTTCCTATTTGTAGTGGAGATGAGTGGTACCCGGTGGGGTCTTCTGCTGTTGTAGCCCATCCGCCTCAAGGTTGTGCGTGTTGTGGCTTCACAAATGCTTTGCTGCATACCTCAGTTGTAACGGGTGGTTATTTCAGTCAAAGTTGCTCTTCTATCAGTCGGCCCATTCTCCTCTGACCTCTAGCATCAACAAGGCATTTTCGCCCACAGAACTGCCGCATACTGAATGTTTTTCCCTTTTCACACCATTCTTTGTAAACCCTAGAAATGGTTGTGCATGAAAATCCCAGTAACTGAGCAGATTGTGAAATACTCAGACCGGCCCGTCTGGCACCAACAACCATGCCACGCTCAAAATTGCTTAAATCACCTTTCTTTCCCATTCTGACATTCAGTTTGGAGTTCAGGAGATTGTCTTGACCAGGACCACACCCCTAAATGCATTGAAGCAACTGCCATATGATTGGTTGATTAGATAATTGCATTATTGAGAAATTGAACAGGTGTTCCTAATAATCCTTTAGGTGAGTGTGTGTGTGTAATTAATAAATATATATATATATATATATATATATATATAATATAATATAATATAATATAATATAATATATATAATATATATATATATATATATATATATATATATATATATATATATATATATATATATATATATATATATATCATCACTTAGGACTGTGCTCCTCCTCAGCGGTTCCTACCAGACCGGCCTGAAATAGTCCCAGTATAAACACTTATTATAAGTGTACCATAATGATTAAGGGTAAGACAAAAACACGGTTTGGAAAATGGATTCATGTTGTACATTCTCATTATATAATTTTTGTAAATCTTGAACACAAAAAAAAGTTACGGACAGCAGCTTTAAAAAATAGATGCATTATATTAGTGTTAGTACTATTATTACATTGAGACATATCTAAATTCAACTGTACAACACTAATACATTTGTCAAGTTAAACCAAATGTTTATTTTGACGGGTTGCCGTGAAGACCTTTGAGTTTCTGTGTTTTTATGATATGATGGTAGTTTTTCTCAAATGAAACGGTAAAATGCTCATGAAGTGACTCTCAGAGCGGCTCTGGAGATGACGTTCATGCATTCATGTCCTCAAATGAGATGGAAACACGACTCACACGTGTGAGTGTGGTAGAGATAAATTAAACCGCGCATCTGTGCCATTCATTCACACAGAGACACGCAGGACTCATATTTAAATTTTACTTTTTGCAGTTTAATATTCACAGACACTAGTCTATATCACCAGATACATTCTCAGTACCGAAATTTGTCACAGATTGATTTAATGCGAATCAGTATTAGGTAGTACCAACGTAATTTGGTCGGTGCCCTTAAAAGTACCGAGTTTGGTACCCTAATCATAAAGTACTGAATAAGTACTATTATTATTGAGTGTTATGCTTTGTAGGTTTGCAGAGTAATTTCAACAGCTCACATAAACCTTTATGCTCAAACATGACAGCTAAATAAGCTTCTCTATGTGTCAGCATCATTTGTAGAATGAACGCGTGTAATTCCAGTGAGTCTCTCAGTCTGATCTGAGAGTAATGCCACTGTTTTAAATGGCTCCAGCTGTTGCCAGTGAAAGAAGTAATCCTATGATGGGGTCAGAGGGACATCCTGTCCGGCTTACACTGTATCTATGTGCACACATGCTTTAGTAAAAAAAAAAAAAATGTCAGGACAGAACAAATGTGTTTAAGTCAATGCAGCTGACAATGGAAATGTAATTTCACACAGGTACTGTTACTGCCATGTCAGCACATAAACACACACACACACACACACTCTCACATTGGCTTGCTTTGTTCATCTGGGCATTGTAATGCATTTAGATGTTGCAAGGTTATTCTTTTAGCCTTTCCGGAAACATTACAGCAGTTCTTCATTGATTCTCTTATTGGATTAAATGGCTCCATGGTTGTTGATGTATTTGTGTGATTTTGATGAGTTTGTATTGATTGGCGTATGTTTTAGATTAGGTCTAAGTGTTTCAAGTTCAGTGGTGGTTTTAGAATGAATGTTTGACCTATATGTGTTTTTATGTATGTGTCAGTGGCGCCACTCAGCTGCTGCTGAATCTGCACTGACACGCCAAATGTGAGAAATTATATTTCTGTTCTGAGTTTGCACAGTCTGAAATGTGACGAGATACAACAACCTGGGTGCCGCAAAATAATGCTGGGCTCAAAAACGACCATACATTGTGACTAGTGTAGTTTGAATCATGAACAGATGACTCTTACACACACACACACACACACACACACACACACACACACACACACACACACACACACACACACACACACACACACACACACACACACTCTCTAGTAGAGACACATGCATATTTGCTGATTAGTCTGCGTTCTTAAATTATCTTCAGTCGTTTCCTATGACAGAGTTTATACTGCATCTGTGTGTTTTAAACTGGACATCTGCTCATGTGTAAAAATCCTCAGTTGCTGTTTTCTATATCGTAAACACTCAACATGTGATCATGGAATTTTAATAAGAGGAAATCTGTCTGGTTCCTTCTCACAAGCACACGCACGCATGTCTGTACTATAAGTATGTTGTCCGTGTCTGGTGAATTCTCTTGCGGGTTTTCCTGATCTGATCTTGTATAGGAGCCCAGAGAGACCATGTTGTCCATTTCGGTATCTGGACCATCTGTGCACAGTGTGTGACACCTTGACCTTTGTTCTCATAAAGGTAGTGGAGCGTAACTAGGTGACCTTTTAGACAGGGTCGCACTTCCAACACCTGTCATCCCGGAGAGTATAGGATCAAAGGGATTATGATGTAATGTTCTAATGTCTCATCATGTGACCTCTTCCTCCTGCTCAAACAGGCTGACGCCGAGCAACCACGACCGAATTCAGCGCTTACGCCAGGAGTTCCAGCAGGTCAGGCATGAAGAGGTAGAGCCAGATGATCACCACCGCTCCTACAGCTTGGAGCAGCCCTGGGTGAGTGTGTGAGCTGTGTATGTGCACCCATGATCACTGGACGTATGCCCATGGTCTCTGGGAACTCCCAGAAAGGATAAGACAGTCTGAGGACTGTTACGTGCATGACCTCCAGGCCCGGGATAATGCTAACCGCTAACCAGAGACCACTGCATGCAGGAGCATGTCACTTTTGACACTGACAATATCTGCTAACAATGCTAACATCACCATGTGTTCATCCATCTGGACTGTTCACCCATCCATTCATCTGTTCAACCATATCACTGCAGCCATGACTTCGGCAGATCACGAATTAAGGCAAGAACTGTGATTGGTTGAGTGTGTGTGTGTGTGTGTGTGCGCGTGACACGAAAGAATGTGTGTGTGTCTGAGAATAAAAATCAACGTTTTAGACTGAAATTGTTTAGTATTTAAGATATTGAATTAAAATCCAGATCATTAGAATCTGGATTGAGTGTGAACTCAATATGATGATCTAGATTCAGGTAAATTTAAACCTCTTATGCCTATAACATTATGCAGAAGGTCCTAATAAAGGGATTGTTCACCTCAAAAATGATTGACTCATGCCATTCCAAACCTATATGACTGATTTTCTTTTATGAACACAAAATTGTCCATAAAAAGAAGATTGGTTGTTTTGGACCCCATTGACTTTCATTTGTATGGGCAAAACAGTTTAAACATTCCTAAAATGTCTTCTTTTGTGTTCCACTGAAGAAATAAAGACATACAGGTTTGAAACGACACGAGTAAATGATGACAGAGTTGTATTTTTTAGGTGAACTGTCCCTTTGAGGCAGGAATGAGTTGCACTTGAAGAGGGGTCTTGTCCATTTCACAAACTCTTCTGTGTGGAATGTTTTTAACATTATTCATTTGTAATATTTCCAGGGAGAGTTTCAATGTTACACACGGTATTATGTGTATTTTCCTTAATGTAAATGTTCTCTTTTTAAAAATTTCATCTTAACTTTTTCAAACACCTTTAATGTATGGAATTATTTTTGTTGTTTGGCTTTGTAATGGTAGTGATTATGTAACTGTATTAAATAACCTCTTCAATGTCTTTTAGCTTAACCCTTTTCGTCCCCAAATTTTCCCCAGTTTTCAAATGTCCAACACCCACCCTCATGATAAATCTTAGCCCTTTTTTTACTATGCCTAAAAATCTTTTTTTGTAAAACAAAAGGCAACAGAATAAAGATGGGAGGTTTTCTTTCATGAGTTTCAAACACGTCCATCATTTCTTCTTGGAGTTTTTCTCTTCAAGAGATAACAGGTGAGAATAAACAGAAAAATGTCCTTTTTCCTGACCGCTAACCATTTTTTGCGAGCGTTTGTGTGTCAACATTAACATCGTCGGCTGTTATAAATCAGATAGCGTTACTGCATTGGTATCAGACCTTTAATTCTGTAATCTGTTTAGCAAACAAATGGTACGTTCCTGTGACACTGATGTTGTTTTAGGCAGTGAAGTGTGCGTGCGTGTTAATGAACTGGGCTAAATGACCCGGCTCCACACATCCTTCATCCTTCAACACCTCTGTCTCCACGGCAACATGGCTGGCAAGCTGTGTCAATCAATCCCAGCATGCTGTTCTCCTTCATTAGAGTTAATGGAATTCTCCGTGTGGATCGGCTCTTGATTGAGCATGCCTGGGACGGCATTCATCTGTTTGACCGAGCGTGACGAGAGCAGGGAACTCAATGTAAATGTTGCCATAAAAGAAATGGATTCTTATGGGTCATGAACAATTTACCGCAGTTACACTATTCTGAGTGTGGAACAAAGCCGTCAGTGTGTGTGAGAGAGAGAGGCGGTGTTAAATGAGTCTTTTATTGTTTATAATTACACCCTTATGTTCTGTGCCGACCAAGTGTGAATATGTGTGTGTGATTTCTTAATGAATTACATTACAGAAGTGCTTCATTATGTTATCACTACAAATCTCCCCCCCTCACCAACTAATATTCACTCAATGTTCATCTAGCATTCACCTAACATCCAGCTAATTTTTTATCTAACATTCATCTAACATCTGCTGTGTCCTCATTCCAGCCTCACCGTTGTGTTCGTAATGTATGTAGTCGAGTCCCTATAGCTCAACTGGTAGAGCATGTCGCTAGCAACGCCAAGGTTATGGGTTTGATTGCCACCGATCACGTAAAGTGATAAATATAAACCACTGTAAATCACTAGATCTTAGAGGAATAAAACTAGCCCCGCTGGAGATGAAAAATCTACAAGGGTTTATAATTATCCCAAATATTTTAAGTAGAATTTCATTGTAAAAGTCTATATATATTTTTTTATAAATAAATATAATTATATTGAAATATAAATGCAAAACCAGTTAAATCAGATATTTACATATACTTCAGTTGGGAATTAACATCAAGCAGAATATAGAGATAAATGGATCTGTAATAATTGTACATCTTTTTAATGACGTGGTCATTTGAATAATGGATAATAATTTTATAATTATTATTGAGTGCCTTAATGTTGCTGTAATTTTGTTATGAAGAGTAATAACCAACTCAATGAATATTTTATGACTTATAATCTACTCTAATGGTTTCATTAACCGCAGTAATGCACGAAAGGTCATAGGACTGGTAATAGTGTTGCATTCAAACACACATTTCTGCACTAATGTCACAGACCTCTTCACAAAAAAACATCAGTGAAACCTGGTAAGTGCTTAGCTTAAGTGTTTGTTTGTCTTTGTTCATAATGTTCCTTGCATGACTCCATAAAGTTTTTCTCTACTGAACGTTTACCTGTTTGTGTTAAATTGACATGGTAATAACTCTTGTTTCTGTTACAGTCCAACTGCAGCTCGCAGGCTTCATCCGGCCGTCATTCGGTGTCTGTGGAGGTGCAGTTACAGAGGCAGGAAGCCAGAGATGCTTTCACACATGCTCAGAGACAGTACAGCTCTCTACCACGGTACGTGCTTGCGTGGAATGTATTGCAATGGTGCACTTAAACAAAATTAGGAGTTTTGTGGCTTATAGTCTGTCTATTAGCTTGTCCTATTCAACCTGCTCCAAGAGGGAATTGAACTGGGCAAGGACACTGAAGACCGCAGCCTCTAGCGTCAGTCGCTAGTGTGCCTTTTGAGGCCAGGGGAGTGAGGTTTACATGCACCGTTTATACTGGCCTACGTCTATTACACCCCCCCCAAACCTCACTCTCATCCGGGTCACGGCACCAAATGTAACCTACTCGACCAAGTCCGAGTCGCATTCAAACCGGGTTCTCCAACATGCGAGGTGAGCGCTAACAAGGACGCCAAAGACCACAGCCTCTAGCGTCAGTCGCTAGAACGCCTCTTTGAGATCAGGGGAGTGAGGTTTACACACACAGCTCTCATTGGCCTATGTCTGTTACAATCATGTAATTTCATGTAGCAACACAAAATGGTACTCAGTAGTTTGTATGGCCCCCACATGCTTGTATGCATGCCCGACAACGTCGGGGCATGCTCCTAATGAGACGACGGATGGTGGTGGCCATTCAATGGTATCCATTCCTTCATCCTTCAGGAACTGCCTCCGTACTCTCACCAGATGATGCCGGGCATTGACGTGCACCAGGAGGAACCCAGGACCCACTGCACCAGTATAGGGTCTGACAATGGGTGCTAGGATTTCATCCCGATACCTAATGGCAGTCAGGGTGCCATTGTCTAGCCTGTAGAGGTCTGTGGGTCCCTCCATGGATATGCCTCCCCAGACCATCACTGACCCACCACCAAACCGGTCATGCTGAACGATATTACAGGCAGCATTATGTTCTCCATGGCTTCTCCAGACCCTTTCACGTCTGTCATGTGCTCAGGGTGAACCTGCTCTAATCTGTGAAAAGCAGAGGCTGCCAGTGGTGGACCTGCCAATTCTGGTGTTCAGTGGCAAATGCCAATCATGCTCCACTGTGCTGGGCAGTGAGCACAGGGCTCACTAGAGGATGTCGGGCCCTCAGGTCACCCTCATTAAGTCTGTTTCTGATTGTTTGGTCAGAGAAATTCACACCAGTGGCCTGCTGGAGGTCATTTTGTAGTGCTCTGGGAGTGCTCATCCTGTTCCTCTTTGTACAAAGGAGCAGCTACGGTCCTGCTGATGAGTTAAGGACCTTCTACGGCCCTGTCCTGCTCTCCTAGAGTAACTGCCTGTCTACTGGAATCTTCTCCATGCTCTTGAGACTGTCCTGGGAGACACAGCAAACGTTTTGTCAATGCCATATATTGATGTGCCATCCTGGAGGAGTTGGACTGCCTGTGCAACCTCTGTAGGGTCCAGGTATTGTCTCATGCTACCAGTAGTGACACTGACCCTAGCCAAATGCAAAACTAGCGAAAAACAGTCAGAAAAGATGAACAGGGAAAAAAATGTCAGTGGCCTCCACCTGTAAAACCATTCCTGTTTTGGGGGTTGTCTCATTATTGCCCATCTAGTGCACCTGTTAATTTCATTAACATTTCAGCAGCTGAAACTGATTAACAATCCCCTGTGCTACTTAACTGACCAGATCAATACCCCAGGAGTTTAACTGACTTGATGCTATTCTCTGATTAAAAAGTGTTCCTTTAATTTTTTTTGAGCGGTGTATAATCAAACTATGAATGACTTTAAGAACATATACACAAAGTTCTCACCTTTCCCATTTCTCCCTGTGTGTAGCCACCCTCGTAAGACACCCACCCCCGCGTCAGAGAGTGAGTGGGAGAGGGCGTGTCCAGCCGGAGACAGTTTCCAAGCAGCTAAGGACAGTGGCCGTTACTCCAGCTACCAGGGACCTCGTTCCGTACCGCGCACCGTTCCTCGTCATGGCTGCAGGAATGGCCTCTCCGCTCCCCCAGGAGCCGGCGGTACCTCGGTGGGTGGAGGCTACAATGCACGTGTCCTTCTAGAGGCCCAGGAGCTCCTGCGACAGGAGCAGAGACGCAGGGAACAGGAAACAAAAGGCAGAGTACCATCAATGCGGCTGGACTACGAATCACAGGACTCTAAAGGGCCTCACAGACAGGATGTCCCACCATCCCCTTCCCAGGTTGTCCGACTCAGCCGCATACACACACCTGAAAAAGTGCGTCAGTTTTTGTCATGAGAAAAAAAAGGAAGACCCTTTCTCCTGTTTTCAAAGAGGCAATCCCAAGCAAAAGTTCACTTGCAAACGTTTATGTGTGCGCCACTTGTACACAGACTCCCTGAGTGCCTTTTCTTTACGAGGTCACAGTGGTCCTGCCCAGTCCGACATTGGCTCATTGGTGCATCCAGAGGCAAGAAGTCTCTTGGTACGCTGTGAAGACCTTCATGCTCTGACAATCAGCCTGACACAGACCTGTTTCTCTGTAGAACCATGTAGAACTTGCAGTTTGCACAGGTTTTGATGAAGTTTTGTGAAGTAGAGCTTTTTTAAGATTTATCAGATTTATTCTTACACATCAGGTAAAAGTTGTCAGTTAAATTTGTATTTGATGTAGTCAGGGGAGTCGCTGGTTTTGGGGAAAAAAGGGACTGAGTACACAGGGCCCAAAACCTAGCGACACCACTGGATGTAGTCACACGTTTGAAGAACTCGACAAATCTAGGTACAAAATACATAGTCAGAGACTCCTGGGAATCCAGTGAAAAGAGAAAATCCCATAAATGCAATGGAAAAGAAGAGAGAAAGGAAATGGGGTCACAGATAGCAGGTCATTAATTGATGCTCCTCATTAAATTTTCAGAGCTCTTTCACACACAGACACAGAACCCACGATCCACTGCTGCCTGCCAGGTGTGTGTGTGTGTGTGTGTGTGTGTGTGTGTGTGTGTGTGTGTGTGTGTGTGTGTGTGTGTGTGTGTGTGTGTGTGTGTGTGTGTGTGTGTGTGTGTGTGTGTGTGTGTGTGTGTGTGTGTGTGTGTGTGTGTTCCTGTCTCCCAGATGACCCACACTGAATTTTTCATCACACACCAGCTGCCCCTGTATTGACAGGCCACTGTGTGAAAGTTCAGACAAAAAGATCGTCTTCCCTTCTACCTTGAACATGCATAAATGCACACACAATAGCTATGTTTGAAATATATCTTTATTTTTTTACACACACACACACACACACACACATGTATGTGTATATATATATATATATATATATGTATGTTCAGACTACCAAAACTTCAGACTTTATTATTATAATTATTATTATTATTATTATTATTATTATTATTATTGGATATAAAATATTTAATGCATACTAAATTAGTATGAATTAGTATTGAATTAAATAATGCACCTTTTCACATACTTTTTAGCAGTATTCAGTACATACTGAACTCCATTTTAGATAGATGGATGGATTGATGGATTTTATTGATCATTTAAGTAGAAAGTCCTGAAGCATCACTTAAGCCCCGCCTCTTTGCATATCAGCTCCGCCCCCAACAGCTGCCGAGATAGTGAATCTGCATGAGAGTGATGCGTTTGGAGTTCTCAGACTAGAACTTTGAGTCTCTGCTTGTTCTGGGCTTTGAGTCAAGAGCTCCCGTTGAGCTGCGACACTCTCAGACTGGAGTGTAAGAGGCTAGGTCAGCGCTCTGTGTGTGTACGTGTGCGGGGGCAGTGCCATATGAGCCAGCCGATGCTCGTTTGACACATAACAGTGGGACACATGGTGCGCAACACACTCTACTGCCCAGGCACAGATGGTTGGGTGCGTTTGGTTTGTGTGTGTGCGTGAGGATATCAAGATGATAACATGAAAAGAGCCTCAGTACGACATGACTAAACAATCAAGACACTTTGTTTTGTTTTATTTTTTTCTTCTTCGTTCCTCTGTATCCAGTATGGAACTTTGCTCCTGATCTTGCCCTGCTCATCCTGTTTTGTACATTCACCCCTTTTTAACCTTTTCAAATGAACAAAACCTCTTTTGCACCTTTTTAAATGTCAGATTTCTAGATTGTAACCATTTTAATGCAGAGTTAAATATGTGGCGCCTTTGAGACAGATTCTTCTATTTATGTGTGTATCATAGGCTAGCAACCATCTCCATATGGTGTTCTAGAGGTCAAGAGGTCATGAGCGGGCAGAGATATGGAGTTTCCAATGGACTCATTTTCTGTATTTTTTGTGTTAGTTTGTTTACAGGACTCTGTACATGTTTTTTTGCTTTTTGTTTCTGCCTGTGTCTGTTATTTTGTGTTTATACGCTGTTGAGAAATTGGTGATGTTTAGAAACACAGCAGCTGTTTGGATTGTACAAAACTCTTGTAAAATAAAAAGGAAGGGTATGCTCTTCTGTTTGCTGTACACTGTGTTTGCACGTGTGTGTGTGTGTGTGTGTGTGTGTATGTGTGAGGGAAAGAACCATAGATACGAAACCTCCAAGATTTAAGTTCACAAAGAAATGGCATAAGCTTTCACAGGTGAGAATGTGTTGGTTCGTGTTTTTACACTATATTCCCAAAAGTTTTGGGACGCCTGCCTTTACATGCACATGATCTTTAATGACATCCCATTCTTAATCTGTAGGGTTTAATATGGAGTTGACCCACCCTTTACAGCTATAACAGCTTCAACTCTTCTGGGAAGGCTTTCCACAAGGTTTAGGAGTGTGTTTATGGGAATTTTTGACCATTCTTCTAGAAGCACATTTCTAAGGTCAGGCACTGATGCTGGACGAGAAGGCCTGGCTCGCAGTCTCCGCTCTAATTCATCCCAAAGGTGTTCTGTCGGGTTGAGGTCAGGACTCTGTGCAGGCCAGTCAAATTCCTCCACACCAAACTCACTCATCCATGTCTTTATGGACCTTGCTTTTGCAGAGGTGCACAGTCATGTTGGAACAGGAAGGGGCCATCCCCAAACTGTTCCCACAAAGTTGGGAACTTGGGAGCAAGAAATTGTCCAAAATGTCTTGGTATGCTGAAGCATTAAGAGTTCCTTTCACTGGAACTAAAGGGCCAAGCCCAACCCCTGAAAAACAACCCCACACCATAACACTTGGCACAATGCAGTCAAGCAAGTACCGTTCTCCTGGCAGTCTCCAAACCCAGACTCGTCCGTTGGATTGCCAGACAGAGAAGTGTGATTCATCACTCCAGAGAACACGTCTCCACTGCTCTAGAATCCAGTGGCGGCGTGCTTTACACCACTGCATCCGCCGCTTTGCATTGCACTTGGTGATGTAAGGCTTGGATGCAGCTGCTCGGCCATGGAAACCCATTCCATGAAGCTCTCTACGCACTGTTCTTGAGCTAATCTGAAGGCCACACAAGTTTGGAGGTCTGTAGCTATTGATGCTGCAGAAAGTTGCCGACTTCTCCACACTGTGCACCTCAGCATGCACTGATCCCGCTCTGTGATTTTACGTGGCCTATCACTTTGTGGCTGAGTTGCTGTTGTTCCCAATTGCTTCCACTTTGTTATAGTACCACTAATAGTTGACCGTGGAATATTTAGTAGTGAGGAAATTTCATGAATGGACTTATTGCACAGGTGGCAACCTATCACAGTACCACTCTTGAATTCACTGAGCTCCTGAGAGCGACCCATTCTTTCACAAATGTTTGTAGAAGTGTCTGCATGTCTAGGTGCTTGATTTTATACACCTGTGGCCATGGAAGTGATTGGAACACCTGAATTCAGTGATTTGGAGGGGTGTCCCAATACTTTTGGCAATATAGTGTATGCTACTTTTTAATGTTTTTACTTTTACTATGGTAACTTTTTAATGTTGCGTCAGCTGACTCCTTAGTCTTGTGTTAGTTTAGCAAAGTCAGTCAACTTGCTCTCGAATGTTCACAGACTGGCTTTGACCATTCCAATATGGCAGGAGGCTTATGTATAGTGGCCCATAAAAAGAGCCGCTAATGAGGCATCTATGTATATACATCTCTGGAGAGATCTGCATCGTCCATTAATCATCTGAAAAAAAAGTTGAGTCTTTGTATGCTCGAGTTATTTTGATGCCTGCTGTCCTGATCATAAAAATTTTGCTGATCTTATTGCCTTTTTTTCTAGAATTTTCAATTGCCTTGCATAATTAGTCATTCTGTCATTGATGGAGAAAAGGTCACCAGGGTCAGAGGTCAGTCAAAATAGAAGGTCTGTTAAGCTTTCACTCGGTTAACCTCCAGATATGCCACACATACTCCTGATTACTTAAAAAAAAAAAAAAAAAAAAAGGGGTTACATTTAAAATAAGAAATGACAAACCTGTTCTTAACCTGTTCTTATTCTTTACATTTGGTTGCATTAATGATTAATGACTTTAGACGAAACAACATACTAAAGTAGTCTGACGGTGTTTGTGCTAAAATTGTTTTAAGATGTTTTTCGACAGCAAGCTAATACAAGGACAATGAATATACATTATTCAAAAGTTTAAAGTCGGCAGATTTTATGATCAACAAGGCTGCATTTATTTGCTCAAAACAGTAAAATTATAAAATAGTGAAATATTACAATTTAAAATACATGATTTCAATTTTTATATATTTTTTTTATGATCCTTCAGAAATTATTCTAATGCTGATTTGCTGCTCAAGAAACGGTTATTATCATCAATGTTGAAAACTTGTGCTGATTAATATTTTTGTGGAAACCGTGGCTACGTCTGAATATGCCTACTTCCATACTATATGCTAAGAAAAAAAGCTGAGTAGTATGTCTGAATTCATAATAGTCATTAAACGGTAGGCGAAAAGTACCCGTTTGCGTCCGTGCTGAATAAAAATATCAGTTCCTTTAAACATCTTTCTGACCTCAAACTTTTGAATGTAGTGTACATTACCTTTCGTTTTGTGTAAATTGCACAATCATGTAGTGTGACCAGTTTTGCCTGAATCGCTGCGTAGTGAGATTGGAATAATTTAATTCCATACAGTTCCTATTACTATTGAAACGACAGGTCCACCAGGATAAGAATGAAAAGAAAAAAGATGAAAAAGGAAGAAAGACGGAGAGCGCTGGACTGGAGCAGATGGAGCAGCCCTTCCTCCAGATGTTTTTGAAGGTGCCACTCTCACCTGGAACCTAGCAACAGATGTGCTAATTACACACACGGACACACACACACTTTTTTTCACACATACATTTTTTTCTTGTTGTGCTTTCTCTCTCACACATAAACAACTAGATTTAAAAAAAAAAAACAGAATATTTCTCACTGGCACCCTAAAAAGCAATATCCAAACGTTCCTGACTTTAATTTTTTCCAGATCTTTTAAGTATTTATGAGAGGGCCAGAGAGGTTTGCTGTGTTTCGGCATAGTAGATGTTTTTGCTTGAGTTTGAGGTTTATGATTCGTATATAAAAAAGAGCTTATTCTGACCGTGGGGCAGACTGTGCACACACACACACGGCAGGAGAGTCTGACAGGCTCATCTCTGAGATAAAGTGGTGTGCAGGGGAGCAAATTCAGAAGCAAAGGCAACTGTTCTGCCACAGTGAATGGGTTCACGTTTAGCAGCGACTCATTGTTTCTGCATCACTGGATCAGCGGTGTGATAAACTGGTTAGTTCAGAAAGAACAGAAACATTTTGAGGTCTTTAATGAACGATTATTGTTAAAGACTGCCTGCAGCCTGTAATTCATATCTAGAAGAAAGAACAGTAGTTTTAGTGCAGAATCGACTTAAAGCAAGCACTATGTAGTAATAATATTTACATTCTTTTTTATTTCAATTACCGAAAACTCTTTTTAGTTAACAATAACAACACTGATCCCAAATTATTACCCGCAAAGTTAGCTTGTGTATATTAGTCCTTGGATAGACGAATAAATTAAGCCTCCATGCCTTTCCTAAAAAGGTTTTAAGATGTTAGTGACAGTATACTTGGTTTATTTTTGGTCACAGTTTTAACCGTTGGGAAATAACCGAGAGAATTAAAATTTGCTCAGTTGCTCAATAAGACCCAAAAGAAAATTGCAAACAATAAAGTAACATGATTGTAATATTTTTACCAGATATTTTTCAGTTGAAAAAAGTAATGTTATGTAACAATATTTCGCTGTTATGAAATCAGCATTTTTATGATGGAATTACTCAGTAACATTAAAAATGTAGCTCTTCTTTTTCCCCACTGGTCACACGCTTCTTTTTTTGAGCTTTGACAGACATCATTTTCCAGAGGGGCAAATTAAAGGGATAGTTCACCCAAAAATGAAAATTCTGTCATCATTTACTCGCCCTGAAGTTGTTCCAAACCTGTATGAATTTATTTTTTCTCTGCTGAGCACAAAAGAAGACATTTCGTAGAATGTTGATGGACCCCACTGACATCCATAGTATTTTTTTTCTATACTATGTCTAGCACGTGTTTACATTTGAAGAACAAGTAGCACAGCGGAATGGAAAACGCATTCTGCTTGAACGGCCCCTAACTGTTCATTTATAACTTGAATTTGAAACTAGAAAAATATTAATTCAGTATTCAACTCCTGTCCTTTTCTCCGTAGATCTCACGCAGGAAAAAAAAGAGATACTGAGGGGTGTGTGATCTGTCATGTGAGGGTCAAAGAGGATAACGACGCAAAGAATTGTATAGTTTAGAGGACAATGCAGTGGGAGAAAAGAGAGAGATAGTGACAGAAAGAAAAAGTGACCTACATTCTCAGAATCACCATTCGTACCGTTTATTCACATTTCCTCACATGTGTTTTTCCTACCGATTTAATGAAGATGCATCTTGTTTTCAGCTCCTGACTGGACACATTGCAGCTTCATTCATCCTGTCAGAGCAGCGCGGTTTTTCTGTTTATCTCTGCCCTTCATTTATCACGCCATCCAGTCAGTGAATGAATCGTCCTGCTATTGTGGGCCTCAGAAAGAGATTTCAGAGGTTAATGAACACGTCCACAACGAGTCAGAGACAATCAGCCCACCACGGTACGCCTCGCTCTCCCGCTCCACGCTAAAATAGTCTCTCTGTCAGCGTGGTATTGTCTAAGACTCTCAGTGGCCATTCACTCCACTTGAAGAGATTGACTCTCACAGCTGTAACGCAGCCAATAGCTTCAGTCCTCAGCCAGCGGTTGTCAATGAAAAGTGCTCTTATTAGATTTCCAATTTCAGCTTTGCTCAGAAAACCATTTATAGAAGGGGGAAGGGGCGGACACATGGAAGTGCATATGAAAAGAACAGATCTCTAATTTCCAGCTTCATAATACATCATTTTATTACACTGCTCACTGGAGCACTTGATTCTGATTGGACAATTGCAGCTTTCAGATATTTTTATATGACTGGCTAGATTCATGTCTCTCATCACTCAATGGTCTTTCTTCTGACATAAAATAATTTCAACTCAAATCAATATTTCATATTTGATTTATTTGATAAGTAGCCCTTATTTGATTACGCAGGATAAATGACAGTCGGCTGAAAACAAATGCTTATTTATAAAATGAACAATCAGCATCTGTCAAATATTTGTAAGAGTGTTATTTCAATGGTTTTCCACCGAGATGATCAAGTGGCGACCCAACAGAGTACCAAAATGTTAATGTACAAAGGTAAACAAAACAAATAAGCCTTTAAATCAAACTAATAAATGCATTTTAATCATATTAATCATAATACACTGTAAAAAAACAAAATGATATTATCAATAAGTTATGACAACATATGTTTTTACATTGCTTTAACTAATCAAAATAAGTCAAAGGATTAGTTCACTCCAGAATTGAAATTTCCTGACAATTTACTCACCCACACGTCATTCAAGATCATGTTCGTTCATGTCTTTCTTTCTTCAGTCGAAAAGAAATCAAGGTTTTTGAGGAAAACATTCCAAGATTTTTCTCCATATTGTGGACTTCAGTGGGGACCAACGGGTTGAAGGTCCAAATTGCAGTTTCAATGCAGCTTCAAAGGGTCTTATCTAGGGAAACGGTCAGTCGTTTTCTAAAAAATATAAAAAATGTATATATTTTAACCACAAATGCTCTTCTTGCTCTGATCTGTGATGCGCCACGCATTACGTCATCACGTTGGAAAGGTCACACGTGAGTACCGCGGTAGGGTGGAAAAAAAAATCTAATTTACTCCTCCAACTTCCAAATCACCTGACATCGTTGCTTTACCTTTTTTGTGAGTCTTTGCATGTTCTCTTTGTAAACACTTGATCGGTACTTTCACATACGTCACGGCCTTTCCAGCGTGATGATGTAATGCGTGCACATCGCAGATCATCAGAGCAAGAAGAGCATTTGTGGTTAAAATGTATATACATTTTTATATTTTTTAGAAAATGACCAATTGTTTCCTTAGATAAGACCCTTATTCCTCATCTGGGATCGTGTAGAGCCCTTTGAAGCTGCATTGACACTGGAATTTGGACCTTCAAACCGTTGTACCCCACTGAAGTCCACAATATGGAGAAAAATCCTGGAATGTTTTCCTCAAAAACCTTCATTTCTTTTTGACTGAAGAAAGAAAGACATGGACATCTTGAATGACGTGGAGTAAATTATCAGGAAAATTTAATTCTGAAATGAACTAATCCTTTAAGCAATTTCCAACTTTTTTAAGTTATACAAGATTCAACTCATGTTTTTAAGTTAGTATAATGATTAATTTACGTTGAAATGACTTAAATATCCATGTTGATTATACCCAAAAACAAAACAAAAAATAAGGTAGCAACTTTTTTTTTTTTTTTACAGTGTAATAATATTACTGTAATATTACTAATGTGGTAAAATACTTAAAATATTAATGTTCATGTTTTTTAGAGGATGTCATTTAACCTGTTCATATTGATCTAATCTATTATTTTGTGCCAAAAAAGTGAGTTTGATTGGACTTGTGGTCTTTGACGTGGACAACAAAAGATGGTAAGCCTTTTCTCCTCTCTTTTAAAAGTTGATAAGCCTATTTATGTATACTAACTATGCAAAAATCACATGGTTAGTTACTTTTTATTATTTTTATTTAGCATTATGTTTTTCAGAAAAGATGTAACCCATTTTTGGCTCACCATCTCTTTCATCAGCAGGAATTTGTCCTCATTTCCAATGTCTTCAGGCAAAAGTTATAGTCATATGATGCTTTGGGTGCTTTAGGATCATGACACAGTTTCTGTAGGGTTAAAGTGCTGTTTTCCTCTGATCAGGGATCAGTTTTTCTGTAGATAGAGTGATGGAAAATCCAGGATTGGAGCAGAGAGAATATTCCACCTCAGGGTAAATGTATGATCAGAAAATGGCGATGGATTTTTTTTTTTTAAAAGCACAGGACACTGATAATAGGTCTGTTTGTGCTGAGTGCCGACTGTTTTACACAGGCGACCTGTTACCACTCACGCATGGAGAACTGTGTCACCAGTTACACATGACAGCTTTGTGTGTCACTCACAGTCTGGAGGAGAAACCTGCCAGCTGGCCAGATCGTGACACAGATATTCTTCATAAACTGACAAAACACAAACTTTGGATCTTTTGTTATTTGTGTTCACAGAAATCTCCTTCACTGTTTCACTCAGTGAAAGTTTTGAATATTTGTCTAAATCTGTCTCTTACACGGTAACCTGCAATTAGTAACTGTAATGCAGGTGGGAGGCTGACGAGGCTGATGTCCTGCAGTGTGACATGCTTTGTTCCATTTAAAGCTATTTTCAAAAGCATTTTCTATATCTTTTATAATTATTATGGATACAGCTTTTAGGGCCATATTAGCTGAAAGTTTTAGCATATTAGTTTTTTTCACACAGCAGAGCCATTTATATGAACTAGTGAAGGTTAAAAGGTGTTTAAAAATGATGGGGGGGAAAACATCCCATTATATACACTATACCGTTCAATAGTTTCTGGTCAGTAAGATTTTTTATTATTATTATTAAATACTTCTATTCAGCAAGGAGTAAAGACATTTACAATGTTACAAGAGATCCTATTTAAAATAAATGTGATTCTCTCTAAACTTTCAAGATTCAAGAGAGATTCAAGATTCAAGAGTTTTATTTGTCACATACACAGTTATATACAGAATATACAACCGGCAGTGAAATGTAAACAGGTCCGCTCCATGGACAGTGCAAATTCACAGTTAAAAACACAAGGAGGAAATTATAATTGTAGACTTATGTGGTTAACAAATGTACAAAGAAGTATAATGTGCAAACAGGTTTATGACAGGTTGTTACACAGTAACAACGAGAACAGAAAGTGCAGTGCAATGTCAGTATATCGATGTTTGTCCTGAGGTGAAGTCACGTGATGTTAAGTGACTGAGTTCAGGAGTCTGATGGCCTGGGGGAAGAAGCTCCTCCTGAGTCTCTCAGTTTTGGCCATCAGGCTTCGGACTTTCTATTAATCACAGTTTCCACAAAAATATTAAGCAGCAAAACATGATAATGAAAAATAATAGTAATAATAATATATATATATTTTTTTATCAAATAAATGTAGTTTTGATGGGCATATGAGACTTCTTTCAAAAATATTTTTTTTTTTTTTTTTAAACCCAAACTTTTGAATGGGCATTTATATTAATTAAAATTGTATACATTTTTTAAATTAATGTAAACCTTAAAGTCCACCTGTAGTCAATCATTTTATCCTGTGGAAAAAAAATCTTCATGCCTTAAAATAGCTTTAAATGTACAAACCGGTTTCCAAAAAAGTTGGGACACTGTACAAATTGTGAATAAAAACATAATGCAATGATGTGGAAGTTTCAAATTTCAATATTTTATTCAGAATATGATGACATATCAAATGTTTAAACTGAGAAAATGTATCATTTTAAGGGAAAAATAAATTGCATGGCATCAACACATCTCAAAAAAGTTGGGACAAGGCCATGTTTCCCACTGTGTGGCATCCCCTCTTCTTTTTATAACAGTCTGCAAACGTCTGGGCACTGAGGAGACAAGTTGCTCAAGTTTAGGAATAGGAATGTTGTCCCATTCTTGTCTAATACAGGCTTCTAGTTGCTCAACTGTCTTAGGTCTTCTTTGTCGCATCTTCCTCTTTATGATGCGCCAAATGTTTTCTATGGGTGAAAGATCTGGACTGCAGGCTGGCCATTTCAGTACCCGGATCCTTCTTCTACGCAGCCATGATGTTGTAATTGATGCAGTATGTGGTCTGGCATTGTCATGTTGGAAAATGCAAGGTCTTCCCTGAAAGAGACGACGTCTGGATGGGAGCATATGCTGTTCTAGAACTTGAATATACCTTTCAGCATTGATGGTGCCTTTCCAGATGTGTAAGCTGCCCATGCCACACGCACTCATGCAACCCCATCCCATCAGAGATGCAGGCTTCTGAACTGAGCGCTGAGAACAACTTGGGTTGTCCTTGTCCTCTTTAGTCCGGATGACATGGCGTCCCAGTTTTCCAAAAAGAACTTCAAATTTTGATTCGTCTGACCACAGAACAGTTTTCCACTTTGCCACAGTCCATTTTAAATGAGCCTTGGCCCAGAGAAAACGCCTGCGCTTCTGGATCATGTTTAGATATGGCTTCTTTTTTGACCTATAGAGTTTTAGCTGGCAACGGCGAATGGTGCGGTGGATTGTGTTCACCGACAATGTTTTCTGGAAGTATTCCTGAGCCCATGTTGTGATTTCCATTACAGTAGCATTCCTGTATGTGATGCAGTGCCGTCTAAGGGCCCGAAGATCACGGGCATCCAGTATGGTTTTCCGGCCTTGACCCTTACGCACAGAGATTGTTCCAGATTCTCTGAATCTTTGGATGATATTATGCACTGTAGATGATGATAACTTCAAACTCTTTGCAATTGTTCTCTGAGAAACTCCTTTCTGATATTGCTCCAGTATTTTTGGCCGCAGCATTGGGGGAATTGGTGATCCTCTGCTCATCTTGACTTCTGAGAGACACTGCCACTCTGAGAGGCTCTTTTTATACCCAATCATGTTGCCAATTGACCTAATAAGTTGCAAATTGGTCCTCCAGCTGTTCCTTATATGTACATTTAACTTTTCCGGCCTCTTATTGCTACCTGTCCCAACTTTTTTGGAATGTGTAGCTCTCATGAAATCCAGAATGAGCCAATATTTGGCATGACATTTCAAAATGTCTCACTTTCAACATTTGATATGTTATCTATTTTCTATTGTGAATAAAATATAATTTTATGAGATTTGTAAATTATTTAATTCCTTTTTTATTCACAATTTGTACAATGTTCCAATTTTTTTAGAATCGGGTTTGTAACTCTACCCCCTCTCTTTATTTATTATGCAGATCTATGAATATGCAAATGAGCCCCGCCTCCACTCACTCACTCAGACCAGCTCAGAAACCCACTCACTCAACTTTTAGTTACTGTAGTAAACGCTGCACAATGGTATCGCTCTTTACAACATCAGACACATAATGGTAATTAATATGATTAACCTTTTGCTTGACTATGTCATCAGATAATAATGTGTTGTTAATGTTATACAAACCATGTTCCCGTTCGCCATCTCAGAGTCAGACACCTAAAATTCAGCATCCTTAGAAATGCTTTGAACAACTTAAAATATCAGTGGAAAAAGTCATATAGTTCATCATAACATCATAATATACATCATATACATAATTCACCCGCTATATTGCTAACAGTATCCGATCTTCATATCAACAGAAAGATATACTGGGATAATCTGGCTTCTCTTGAGACTTCCCTGCTTCAGAGCGGTTATAGTTAATGATATGCTAAAACCCGCCCACACGTTGACGTGATTGGATACAAGGTAGTTTGTGATGTAAGAAACACTGGCAATTTTAAACCTTTTTTTTGAGACTGACGTTTTAAGGAGAAAATACTCACTTGTGAACATGGTTTGTCTGAAAGCATATTAAAGCCACAATATGTAATTGTTGCCACTAGAGGTTGCTTATTCAAAACAAAGTCGTAGATTGAACCTGCCTGGATTTCACTAAGCTTTTATGATACTGCAGACGGACATTTCCACATGGTAAAACATGGTACTCACGGTAAATCAAAGAATAAAACAATATTTAGCTGTATAACAATAAAACAGACCTGTCTAATAAAACACATAATATATTAAAGCCTCTTTGTTGTTTCCATGGTTTCGGAAATCGAGGGTAACACGGGTATGATGTCATTGATAGGTGACGCACTTATTTCTCTGGATTTAAACATTAAACATTGAAAATATTTGTGATAATGTAAGTACACAAGTCAACAAAATATATAACATTAATGTTCTGGTGGTTTTGGATATTTTAATCCAAAAATCTTACATATTGTGCCTTTCAGAACACCACATAGACATATAAACAACATTAAAAACTTGATTTTCACCACAGGGGGTCTTTAACTTTTTTCTTTCTTTTTTTTTTTTTTTACATATTAATCAAGATTTTAGGTTTATAGGAATATTTAAACTTAAAATATTGATTAAAATATTGATGGAAAAAAATTATATTTCATGTCCAGCGACGTGATAACTTGACAACCTTTGTAAATCAGAATTTTTGTCCTAACCAGTCACGACCACGAAGATCGACAGGATATATTTCTGTAGCATTGCGCTCCACATAAACATTCAAATTCTGTCTGGAATACATTGCGCAGTAGTTTCACATTCAGTGTGGGCAGCCAGATTCCTTGCTGCTGGAAACTTAGAACACAATATTATGCCTCAGCCATCCAGGCACATTCAGCCCACAAAGAACTAAAATAATCTGAACATCTGCCTCAGAAAAAATGGGAATCCCTGAGCTTAAGTGTCTATCCTGCCTGCATACGGATACATCAGTCAGAAATCATCTGGCACTTTTCCGCTGTGAAGTTCACACCTGTTAAAGCACCTGTTACAATCTCCGGAGATACATCATATGCTTAAACTTTTCTCTTTCCTTCTCACGTTTTTTCTCTCACTCCTTTTCTGTTGTCTTGGAACAGGTTCTGCTTTAGACAGAGTTTGTCAACCCTATGTGTTTTTGTGGTATGTGCGGCTGTCGTAAGGGATTCTCTAACGTGATGTATTACCTCTTTAAACTCTGAAATATGTCGGAGGCCTCACTTTTCTTTGCATATGAATCAAAAGGTCAGCCCTTGTGCTTAAACTCAAAGGTCGAATTCAAATATGTCAGTCTTAACTGGAATTACATCATGTTAGCAATGGGACTGCTGCTCTCTGCCTGAGAGGGGAAATGAAAGCGGCTTTGATCGTGACCTCAGGCGGAGACACAAGACAAGAGCCATAACTCACACACTCACACACTACCGGCTGCTGTCACATCGTTCTGTTTAGCAAATCTTTCTGTTTTAGTAAATCAGTGTTTCCACATTTAAAGAGCATATGCTGTGCATTTACCAAACAGGTTTTTTACCAGGACTTTCTAATTGTACCAGTCTGGGTTACAATGTTCAACATTACGGCCTAATCTCACACTTGATGTGGACTAGCAGTCTCGTAATTTCCGCTCAAGCATGACCAAGAAGTCCATGGCATTGTAGGGTGTCCCATTTATCATTTTAAGATTAACATGGGTGTTTACAAGCGCTCATTTACAGCCACAATGTGCCCTTTAAACCAGCACTGGTGTGGACTTCAGAGCAGCCTTTACAAAAGAAGTTTACTCAAGTGTGCTATTAGTGTACTTATTTTAAACTAAAAATAAGAAAGTATTATACTTGCAGTCTACTTTTTATGTACTCAGAAATATACTTCAAATTACACTTAAGTGAAAGTGACATGCAACCCATACTCAGAAATTGTCCTCTTCATTTAACCCATCCAAGTTAGTGCACACACATTAGATGAACACACACCTGGAGCAATGCGCAGCCATTTTTGCTGTGGCGCCGGGGGAGCGATTGGGGGTTGGGTACTTTGCTCAAGGGCACCGCAGTCATTTACTGCAAGTATTGAGAATCAAACTTAAAATTTTCGGGTTACCAGTCTGACTCTCTAACCATTAGGCCACAACTGCCCCTTAAGTATACTTGACTTATACTGACTTGGTTATGGATATGTTCCTAATTATGAGTATGTGCTTTTGCACACATAAAATAACGTAATCATCATACTATAAACAGCATGAAATCAAGTACAAGTTCATCTATAAGTTCACTTGTTGTACAGAAATGAGAAACGTAGTTGTAAATACTCAAAGTTTATTACTGTTACACAAAGTATACTTAAAAGTATACTTTTATATACTATAAGTGGGCCAATTTAGTCTCAAGTATCGAAATAGTACACTTACAAGTATGCTACTAGTACACTGATATTATATTATATTACTACACAAAGTATACTTAAAAATTTAATAAAAAATTTAATAAAAATTGAATAATACTTGAAGAATACTTATTTTTTTGTAAGGTAGACTGCATTCCAGCAGTGTATATTACATTACATCACCAAAGTGCATCTGGGACGGAGCAATTGTGATACTGTTCTTTTGGACTGCAAAATGTCATTTCTTATTTTTGTATTATTTTTCATTTAAAATATCCTAAAAAAAAAAAAAAATACTTGAAACGAGATACATTTACTCGAGAAGCAACACGGCATACAATATTAAAAATGTACTGTATCTGTGTTTTTTTGTCTTACTCCACTGGCAGACTTTTCATGTTGTAAGTATAACATTATTTTTTTTTTTTTTTTTAAATCTGCCAGTACAGTGACAAAATATTCAACATATAATATCTTATGCAGTGTTGCTTTAAAGCTACAGTCTGTAACTTTTTGTGGTTAAAATTGAGCAAAAAATCTATTTGAGCAAGTACACAACAATCCAGTATTCAAAACTATCTCCCCATTCACAACGGTAAGCTTGTGACGGTAATAATGTGTTATAATTTGAGTGGTATGGTGGATTTCCGCGGGAAAGTCAAGCATATCTTTGCGTCATTACGTCACGTCTGTATACATAAAGAAAGAGTCCGGCTAGTAGTAGTACTGCACGTGAGGAGTATGTTCTTCAGCGGATCATTTATAGCCTTTTCTCACAGCAGCTGGAGTAATTAAATGTATCATTTTGATTGCGGATTGTTATCCAGAAAGGCCCAAATGACATCATCAGTGACAACTGGAGATTCACCCGTAGTCAAAAGCAAAAGATTATACTGTACAGAAATTGAAATCTACAGGTAATGATAAAACACTAAATACTCGTATTCACACAATGTTAATGTTGTTAACATTTAATCACCGTTCGTAGCGCGATTTTTTTTGTTTTGTTCCCAAAAGTGGCAGACATGTTACTTGTTCAGAATCAGATGACATTTTCGGTGAAAATTCTTATTTAGGTTACTCCAAGACGTAGAATCTGTGATTCTGAAGTATCCACACCGGTCCTCACCAGCTTTAAATAAAATCTTTATATATATATATATATATATATATATATATATATATATATATATGTTAGGTAAACAAGTAAAAAAGGACAAATTAAGAATGTTTTGCAGTGTAGAAAGTGGTTGTAGGTTGTCTTTATGTAGGATAAAATATGCAACGTTTTTCCTGTTGGCTACCAGAACCTGGGTGTAAGCTACCACTCGAACATTAAATCTACATTACTGATCAAAACTTTAAAAAACATTAACAATAACACTTTTGTTCATTTAAAAAAACAAAAACAAATTTAAAGGTGCACTACGCAACTTTTTTGGTTCAAAATTAATACAATTTAAATAATAAAAACAATACATAATCAGTTCTTCCAAAATGTGTTTTTGTCTTACCCTGATTCACTATGTTCACCTAAAGGATTATTAGGAACACCTGTTCAATTTCTCATTAATGCAATTATCTAATCAACCAGTCACATGGCAGTTGCTTCGATGCATTTAGTGGTGTGGTCCTGGTCAAGACAATCTCCTGAACTCCAAACGGAATGTCAGAATGGGAAAGAAAGGTGATTTAAGCCATTTTGAGCGTGGCATGGTTGTTGGTGCCAGATGGGCCGGTCTGAGTATTTCACAATCTGCTCAGTTACTGGGATTTTCATGCACAACCATTTCTAGGGTTTACAAAGAATGGTGTGGAAAGGGAAAAACATCCAGTATGTGGCAGTCCTGTGGTTGAAAATGCCTTGTTGATGCTAGAGGTCAGAGGAGAATGGGCCGACTGATTCAAGCTGATAGAAGAGCAACTTTGACTGAAATAACCACTCGTTACAACCGAGGTATGCAGCAAAGCATTTGTGAAGCCACAACACACACAACCTTGAAGCGGATGGGCTACAACAGCAGAAGACCCCACAGGGTACCACTCATCTCCACTACAAATAGGAAAAAGAGGCTACAACTTGCACAAGCTCACCAAAATTGGACAGTTGAAGACTGGAAAAATGTTGCCTGGTCTGATGAGTCTCGATTTCTGTTGAGACATTCAGATGGTAGAGTCAGAATTTGGCGTAAACAGAATGAGAACATGGATCCATCATGCCTTGTTACCACTGTGCAGGCTGGTGGTGGTGGTGTAATGGTGTGGGGGATGTTTTGTTGGCACACTTTAGGCCCCTTAGTGCCAATTGGGCATTGTTTAAATGCCACGGCCTACCTGAGCATTGTTTCTGACCATGTCCATCCCTTTATGACCACCATGTACCCATTCTCTGATGGCTACTTCCAGCAGGATAATGCACCATGTCACAAAGCTCGAATCATTTCAAATGAGTTCACTGTACTAAAATGGCCCCCACAGTGACCAGATCTCAACCCAATAGAGCATCTTTGGGATGTGGTGGAACGGGAGCTTCGTGCCCTGGATGTGCATCCCACAAATCTCCATCAACTGCAAGATGCTATCCTATCAAAATGGGCCAACATTTCTAAAGAATGCTTACAGCACCTTGTTGAATCAATGCCATGTAGAATTAAGGCAGTTCTGAAGGCAAAAGGGGGGTCAAACACAGTATTAGTATGGTGTTCCTAATAATCCTTTAGGTGAGTGTATATTAAGTCTATTATAAGGGTTTACATTTTAGACCTGACAAGATGGTTTTAGCGGGAAGTTTTTGCGGATCGTAATATCCATAAATGTAAAGAAAAGTTGCTCCGGTTACTCTGATGCGTGTATGTTGTGGGAGTGGCGTATGTTATGCTGCGTTCCAGGCAACCCGTAACCCGTGTTTTTCCAACCTTCTACCCATGAAAGAGCACTGGAACGGCAGTGAAACCCGTGACTTCCCACCCGTGAACTCATACTAGATCTGTACTCCCAGATACGCGCTCTGACGTCACATAGCCCGTGAAACAACAATAGCACCTACAGATGCGGCGTTTATGAAAGTCGTACATTAAAAACCAAATCGTTCATTAAAATAAGGTATTTGCTCTAACGTTATTTATCCACAAATGTTATGCATTATCAGCAGCTTTTCTAGCATTACCTAGTGTTCAGTCCATTGAATGGAAGAATAAATTAGTACCAAATGCATTTCCAAATATACAAATAACATAAAATAAAAGGTATAACAGCTTCTCTTGCTTTATGCGCCGTTTTTCTTTTCCGTTTCCCTCAAATAAGCAAGGAGTAAGCACCTTTAGCGATAGAAATGATTGTAAATGAGCATAAGCCCCGTACGGTCCGCCATGCTTTGTTTACATCTAGCTACCGCAATTCTTTGCGCTCAGGCAGTTTGGGGTGACTTTGCCTGGAACGCTACAAAGTCACAAGTCGTGGTTTGAAGTCGTAACTTGCGGGCTCAAAAACATGCCTGGACCGCAGCACAAGTCTCGTCACAACGAGCGAGAAAGATTGACATGGAGCGCACTCTCTAATTTCTCGGTTATGACCCGTTTAACAACATGCAGAACAGAGGAGGAGAGCCTGCTGGCAAAAAGAGAAGGCGACAGAGCTCGTAAACAAAACTTAAATCAACACTGGCTTAGTTTTTCAAAAGATGGCGAGAACTGAGGGATTTGAAATACTCTAAAAGCGATGGCGGGAGATGGCGTTTTTATTACTCAGCAGGTGAGTAGGGCCTGTTTCATGGAACAATGAACAATGAAATAAATTGCCATTTGCAGCTATCTAAAAGAGTTAATTGTAAAACCTGAAAAGGTTTAGATTTTGTAAAGCATTATCTATTTTAAGGGTCATATTCATCCTCAAAGTCACACAGAGCCGAAGCACAACCAAAACAACGTTCTTCAATTTCCAAATCAATCGTGTGTTTCTGCTTTATATTCAGCTACAGTGATTTACATGATTTTATTTCTGATATAGCTGTTTTAGTTGCTTAATTTGAGAAATATTCAATCACATGTATGTACCCTCAGAAAAAAATCAACTTAGGGTTAAAGTTGTAAGAATCTCGTTGCAGGTGTTTTCTGTAGTATGTCATTTATTTTTCATTTGAATTGCTGATGTTTTACATCATCGAGGGCCTCGACTTAGTTCAGCATAAAACAAGTATTATGTTGCAGTTTCTAATAAAGTAACTGGCCAACTGGCATATTATTTACTCACCAAAGCCAATTTTTTACTCGTATTTGGCGCTTGGTGAGAAGTAATTTTGGACTGTGTTTTGGCCATTTAGGCTACATTGGATTGGACAGGTGTTGGATTATTGTTGAGGTGAAAAACAAAACAGCTGATTTGGTTTTAACTTAGTGGTTACAGGTCTGGGCTAATAGTGAGTAGAAGTGGTTCAAGGAGCGATTGATGGAGATTACCACCATTACTCCCTAGATCAAGAAACTTAACCCCATGTTGCTCCAGGGGAAACATACCTTATAAAGGAGTGTGTGAAATGAGCATGTGGTTTGGATACTGGTTTGCTGTTTAATAGGCTTAACCAGCAAAATACTTTGATCAGACAGGTTTACCTGAAAGACCTTGCTGACTGAACAGCTTTACCAGCCAAGTTTTGCTAATATACCAGTGCCAACCCAGCATAGGCCAGCCTGGATCAGCATGGAAAGACCCGTTTCAGCAGGTTAGTAACTAGCTGGATGCCTTTGTAAGGGATTTTTCCAGAACGTCAACTTATGATCATAAGTTATTATGTCTAATTACTCTGAGTATGAATGAAACATACATGAGAGTGTTTAGCGCTCCATAATGTTCATGTCGCCTCGTTTTGAATAATAATAAAATGTCAGGTCATGCATAGACTATCTTGTCCCTTTGAATTTAAATCTAGATTTATTCACATTGGCCCATGAAGACCTCTACATGAACACACTTGCCCGAAAAAAATGTGCGCGAGAAGAATTTAAGTTTTATTAAAAGAATGTCCCATGCGTATTCTACGTTTTGTGAGCAACAAATCAGCATGTTAGAATGATTTCTGAAGGATCATCATGTGACAATGAAGTCTGGAGTAATGATGTTAAAAAACAATCACAGAAATAAATTACATTTTAAAATGTATATATTTTTTTATTAAAATGTTTAATATTTCACAATATTGCCGTTTAAAAAAAATTGTTTTTGATCAAATAAGTGCAGCATCGGTGAGCATTAAAGACTTCTTTCAAAAATGTTAAAAAATGTCCAGCCCTAAACTGTACAGTGTTGTGCATATCAGGAACTGGAAAAAGAGACCAAAGGGTTGTCCACATTAACCACTGGACTTAACAGTTATATTTCCTCTTATGTTGGAATAAGCAGGACACAAGAGACAGAGGGCCAAGGGCCAAGACTGACAGGTTAACGCCTCTCAAGCGGTTTCAGACAGAATATTCTCTCACAAATAGCAGATTTTGCCCAAGAGAGGCATTTGAGTTTTGTGCAAATGTGCACTGCATGAAGAATGCAGCAGATTTAATCTATTATATCTCGAGGGCTGTTTCTTATTTCTGTCTATCAAATATTCAGGACTTGATTTGACATTTGGTAGTACAACACTAGAATGCTTAAAACTAAAATGTGTCTTTAAGCTTGCAGGGAAATGAGTCTGTTTGGCTGCGAGGCGATAAAGCATTTTAAATTACATCTTTGTGAATAATTCTATTATTATCCATGTTGTAAGAGTCCTGCCTTAGGGAAAAAGGCTTTTAGACTAAGCTTCTCCTGTGTCACACAGACACAAACATATTGACGCACACTGAATGCTAATATTCAAACTAACTTTGACACACTGTCTTATTGAATGTCCACATCTGTCTCACACACTCAAAAGATGGATATGTTTTTGACTAATAATCACGCAGACTAGAAACCTATCAGGTTGATTAGCATCCATGCTAGCATTAGTGCTAAAACAAGAAGTCAGCAGAAGGCCACTAACCCCTGAATAGTCAGGGTTACAGTGCTGAATAGGGATGCGAATAAAGTTCAGTTGTCATTGATCTACATGGCATTCATTCGTTCCAATAACACAGAATAGTGATGTGAAATCATTTTGTGATGTCTGTTTTTGGGCTTACCATCCTCTATACAGGGTTTTGATTTAGTCTTTGTCATTAGACTCTTCTATTTCAGTTGGGGATAAATCTTTGCATGAATGATTCATTTAACCAGTTTTGTGAACCAGATCAGTGATCCATGGAAAAAATCTGACTCAAAGGAATGATTTGTTCACAAATAGGTAGGCGACTACTTTCATAAACACAACAAGAACTAGGGCATCATTTAAACATTTTGCTTTAAAACCAACTTAAATTCCAATCTGTCCCTCACAGAAAACTGTTTTATATGATATCCCATTCATTTTAAGTGCACTGAAAATAAGAGCATAGAAAAAAGTCTTTAAAGTTTCTATGTTTGTATTTTCTGGAAGAAAGCAAGCCATACATGATTTGGAAAGACATGAGGTCGAGTAAACAAAAGTTTGGGGGTGAAATATTCCTTTAAATAATGGAATAAGAAAGTGTTTGTCATGGAAATCTGTCCCTATCACTGGGAGAGACATGTTTCCAGAGATCAGACATGTTTCCCTGTTCTGCTGTTTTGCAGTCAAGGTCCAATTTAAAGAGTACATAACACACACAGTTTCTGCCAGTCTCATGTTCATCTTGAGTACCTATAGAGTAGTATTGCATCCTTCATATCTCCGAAGAGTCTTTAGTTTTATCATATTTATAAAAGATAGATACCCTGTACCGATTCTTTCTGAAAACAGCCGAGCTCGTGCAGGTGTGCAATGGGCGGAGCTAAAGAGTCACGCGGACACACAATACATCATGGCATTATCCCTGGATAACTTTTGATTCACTATATGTTCATGTTGTTTACATTATATGTTTTATACGTGCCGATTGCCAACAAATCCCAGACATTTGATGCAGTTTAGACTCATGACCGGGAACAAACAAACACTTGCAGAACTCTGCATCCACTGTTTCCTTAATGCTGGGTTATTTGGGAAGCTGAACAAGGTTATCTTTCCCTCACAACCAAAAACACACTACTTTAGTGACACTATTGATTTTGTGGTTTAAAAATAAAATGACAGCACTGCCAACGGCTTCCGTAACCCAAATGAAACTCATTGCTGGATGTGCGCTTGCTCTCGCTCTTGTGCACGTGCTCATCCGGGAGAAGTGCCCATACAAGGAATTCCGTCCTTTATGACGTCATACAGGGACATACTTGAAAAAAACTTTACAAAACATTCAAATTCTGAAGGAGTGTATTTGGCACAGAAATACTCTGTTATACGTCCAACTTGTGTTTTGAAATTTTGGCCATGAGAATCCAACAGTGTAAATAAGTCAGAATGCATGAAATAGCATTAGACCCCCCCCCCTTTAACTATTTGCCAATGGCAGAGAAGTTGAGAGAATTTGCTATCAATATTTCTTACCAGCCACAAAAAAAAAAAAAATAGTATTTTGCATTAGAAAATATATTTTTGTTATTATGACCATGAAATTATTTAGCTGTTCTGTTTTTACCTTGCACACCTCTCTGGAAAACTCCATCTAACACACAAAAACATGATTTTATTTCTGATATAGCTGTTTTAGTTGCTTAATTTGAGAAATATTCAATCACATGTATTTGCCAGCAGTAAAGCTTTTTAGATACAACTTTAACCTCAAAGATTTAAAAGTCTAAGTAGACAAAACTCGCTGCAGGTGTTTTCTGTAGTATGTTGTTTATTTTTCATTTGAAATGCTCATATTATTCACATCATCGAGGGCCTGACTTAGTTCAGCATAAAACAAGTATTATGTTGCAGTTTCTAATAAAGTAACTGGCCAACTGGCGTATAATTTATTCACCAAAGCCAATTTTTGATCAGATTTTAGAGCCGTTGAAAACCGTGCTTTGGCCATTTAAATTGGATTGGACAGGTGTTAGATCATTGTTGAGGTGTAACGGGTATAAAAATTATACTGTTAAATATATGTATTGTTAACACAATTTATTCACACACAATTGTTCGTTCATATACCTGATGTGTCTGCCTGGTTGAAATGAGTGCTTTCCCCTTTAATTGTTGTGACGTCACGAGCCAACATAACTTCCTGTTCTGTCTCCGCCTCTTCCCTTTTGCATTGTAATCTCATGGGAGTAGTAGGTTTCTTTTGACTTCTTGATAATCTTATTTAATATTTATTGTAATTATTGTTGTTTATAAATATATTTTTACTCCAATTCATGTGTATAGTGTTATTTTACATACCCATGTGATTATTTTAGGTCATTTTACCTTTTTCTTTCTTTCTTTTTTTTTTTAAAATCTTGTCTTTTGCCTAAATATGTGGAAATGAGAGCACATATCAGTGCGCATATTTATAGATAACATTAACAAAATAACAAAATTCATCCAGAGGTTGCTTGTTTGTATTTGATCTCGGTTATGTTTACAGTATTTTCTTGTTTTATGTGATTTATGATTGATGCTCCTCTGCCCCTTTTAAATTGGAATCACATGGGAAAGATAACATTAAGGGCAATTCATGCAGAGGCTGCTTTGTGTTTTATGTCATAGTAAAGGAAGAGTCGACCCATTTTCCATCAGTCTATTCAATCAAAAGAAAACACAACGCAGACAACAGAGGTGAAAAACAAAACAGCTGATTAGGTTTTAACTTAGTGGTTACAGGTCTGGGCTAATAGCATAGACTGTATAAAACAATGGATGTAGTGTCCGTGACGTCACCCGTTGGCATAGCAGTTTTGCATATTTTTGCATTTACATTTATTTTTGTCACTCCTAAATAACCGAAAATGGGTAAAAAGGTGGGACGTGGGTGGAGCTGAGGTAACGTGATCACTAACAGACAGCAGACAAACGTCAATGTCATCTGTCACTCAAGTTGCCACGCCCTTAATTATGCAGCACTTTAAGGCTTAGTATAATTTAAATGGATGAGTTAGAAAAAAATTCACCCCCTCACATTTGTCACGAAGGGAAACTTTTTTTTTTTTCTGCTGCTGCTGTAAAGTTGGGCTTCTTAACATGGGGGAGATACAGATTTGACTCACTTTTGGAGCCTGTCTAGCGGCCAGTTGATGAATTGCAGTTTAAGTCACTTCCTTGTTGGCTTCAAGAGCGACCGCGGGAGGTTGCCGCTTGGCTAATAGTGATGAGAAGTGATTTAAGGAGCGATTAATGGAGGTTACCATTGTTCCCTAGATCAAGACACTTAACCTTATGTTGCTCCAGGGGAAACATCCCTTATAAAGGAATGTGCCAAAGGTATGACATGAGCATATGTTGTGGTTTGGGTGCTGGTTTGCTGTTTAATAGGCTTAAAGAATCATAAAAAAATAATTTACTCACCCTAATGTTGTTTTAAACCTCTGTGAGTTTCTTTGTTCTGTTGAACACAAAATAAGATATTGTGAAGAATTTTGGTAGAAGTAAGAATTTACTTAATAGGGACCATCAACAGTTTGGTTATCAACATTCTTTAAATTATTTTCTTTTGTGTTCAACAGAAGAAAGAAACATGAGGGGGAGTAAATGATGACAGAATGGTAATTTGTTGGGTGAACTATCCCTTTAACTAGCAAAATACTTTGAGACAGGTTTACCTGAAAGACCATACTGATTGAACAACTTGAACAGCCCAACCCAGCATAGGCCAGCCTGGAAAGTCCCTTTTCAGCTGGTTAGTAACTAGCAACTGTGTTTCTCATATACTGAACCGGCTGATGCAATCAGATCTGTCTTTAAGAGCAGTTCTCTGGTGGTTTGGACATGATCAAGTGCACATCACGTGATTCAGTGATTTACATGCCTGTCTATTGTCTGTAAACTTGTGACCCACAGAAAAGAGGTAAAAAGTTAATGCTAACGGACATGCCAGGATATTGCAACACCCAGAGTCCTGGCTTTCTTTCCCTCATCCTCCTCATTATTTAAACACTCGATTGAGAGACTCTCAACGTGTTTATCGCTGCCCAGAGCTGATGAACCGTCTGAAAAGTGGCATGTGTGTGCGTAGTGCTGTTTGTCAGCTGTTCGATGATGCTCTCCACATGCTGTAAACATTTTATTTCCCACCGCTGTGAGCTCGGAGGTCATTGTATGATAGAGAGAGTGCGACAGAGTTCGTAGTTCCACAAACATGCCACCATCTCACAAGTGGATAATTTAACAGCTGAACCTTGTTCAGCACTAAGGGAGAGCTCTTATGTCTTCTGTTTGGAAATGACAGGAACATGGACATGCTTGGATGTTTATAGATTATTATGGGAGTCAAAGGTCTATTTGCTTTAAAAGCATTGTGCTCATGGCTAAGCAGCATTTTTGGATTTATAGCCATTTTCAGGTTTTTTTGTTTGTTTTTTAGGCTCATAAATATTTACGGGGGTAATTTTGACTTCAGCTTTTTTGTGATTTTTGTCTAAATCCCTCTTTGACTGAATTAGGAGTTTCATAAACACACAAAATATCTCTGTTCCAAAATATTGTGAGCTACCCACTGCCAATTAAAGGGTTAGTTTACCCAAAAACGAAAGGCCTGTCATTAATTACTCACCTTCATGTCACTCCAAACCTGCAAGACCTCCGTTCATCTTTGGAACGCAAATGAAGATTTTTTTGATGAAATCTGAGAGATGTATGAACCACACATAGGCAGCAATGTCATTGCAACTTTCAAGGCCCAGAAAGGTAGGAAAGACATTGTTAAAATAGTCCATGTGACTAGAGTGGTTTACCCTTTAATGTTATGAAGCGATGAGAATTATTTTTGTGCACAACCCCCCAGGTTCTACGTCAGAACGATGGCTCATTATTGGCCAACGCTGTTCACGTGAGCTCCACGACTCAGGAGCAGGTATAATGAACCGGTGTTCTGACGTTGAACCTGGAAGCGCTGCACTGTTTACACTATGTGAACAGTGTAGAAGAATGACGTTCAAGAGAAGAGATTGAATAAAGTCATTGTCATTGTAGGCTTGGCATGGGCCCTATATGTGTTTGTCCATGGGTTCCATGACGGCCCTATGTGAATTGGCCAAAAGGAGCCCAATGACAAACCCATGTAGGGCCCATACCTTAAGTCCATATTGTGCCTACATCGTGCCTACATGACATGGGTCATAAGTAACCAATTTGAAATGTTGTGCATAGGTAGTTGACATGTTGCTAATCTAATGGAGTCATACACATACAAACATTGAATAAAATATTTTTAATCACATTGTACTATTGTTCAGTGTGGATGTCTATTTACAATCAGTGCTCAATATTTGTGCACCATTTAGAATTGCATGTCTTTTTAATTCTAGTTTAATTTCTGAATTTGAACTGAGCTAGCAGAATTAAATTGAAATCGAAAGATTTATCAAGAGATAATATTTTAACTGCAAAGGAAAAAGGTTTTTGTTCATATGTACTTTAAGCTGGCATTAAATAAAAATTCAGCTCATCTATTTTCTAAATGCATGTTAAATCAAAATATCATAACCCAACATTTCACTTGGATGTGCATCACAATGGATGGATAGATGGAGATGCATACAAAGGGAGCAGGGAACATCTCCATATAATTTCTGTAAATGTTTAAAATACTCATTTGTTTATTTAAGCTCCATTTTTTTTTCATAGACCCCTTTTGCTCATTTGGACTGTCAATACACATCCACTTTAATTATTCACCTTCAGTCATTTCATTCTGACTTTTCCGAGTGACCAAGCTCCAGTCTGGCAGAAGGATGTTTCTATGGCAACTGGCAGAAAACACGTCGATTCTGGCTGAAATGACATTTGCTTTTGCAATAACGATCTAAGCGAAGGATACTCGCTTTTGTTGTCGTTTAAAATTAGCTGCTTATGTAGAGGCAGTGCAGGCTGAATTAATTGCAGTGACTCACACATGTTAATGATAAACACAGAATGCACAAATCTCCAGGTTCAGTGCAATGCACATTATCTCTGACCTCCAACACTGAAATCAGAAGGGAAATTAAAGTAGTACTGAAGCAGGCTGACACATCAAGTGCTTCAATAAACCATCTGTTGCATTGTTTCGGATAAATAATAGCTTGTGTCTTTTGCCACATTACAATGTGGAGAAAACAAAAGAGCATTAGATAAAGACACACACAGACACACGCTCCCTTGTGTTTCTTTAGCTTTAGGCTGTATTTAATAAATGAAGTCAGAACTCAATGCAGGAAGTCAAAGCAATACCACACCACCCAGTGAGTCCGTCAATCAGCACGTCTTGCTTTTTTTGCCTCTCTGTTCCTTTTCTGTCTCTCTCCCTCCCTTCTTGGGTCCCTCTTTCTTTTCAATGTCATATCCTCAGAGAATTTTCTGTGTGTGTCTGGAATAGGAATATGAATCCATCATAAAGTTTCCTTTTCACCGTCATAGTCACCCTTTTTACATGCAATCAGTAAGTAACGTCAGAATATCTCAAATATATACTAAAATCATCATACCATGGGCGGGCACTAACATTAAAAACAGCAATATGCAATTTCTTCATTTGTCTTGTCACTTATTTCCCATCAAGCTATTTGAGGACACGCCTGAATAGTACAACCACATTTCTGACTACGATCGATTCAGCGCAGCACAGCCTATTTTGTGCGTGACTGTGTGTACATACAGAAACATTAGTGTGAGTGATTATTGTGCCTCGTACCATGAAAAATGACAGACTAGATCTCCACATATATGCGGTTACATGGCTGTGACAGAGGATAAATGATCCTCGGGCGGAGGAAAACGATGCTTAATATAGACAGACAAGAAGCATGAGTCAAATACAAACCTTTCACATACTCTCACATCTAAATGTTTTCTCAGCTCTGAGAGATACAGTAGGGTCCAAAAGTCTGAGGCCACATTGAAAATATTTTTTCATTTATATATATATTTTTTCCAATTAAACATTGAAATAAACAGAACATTCTAAAATCTTGAACAATTTCAAAGCATAGAACGGATGTGACATTAAATGAAAGAAAAAATGTTTTAAGGGCTAGTTGACCCAATCTGTCATCACTTGCTCATCATATCATTCCAAACCTGTATTTATTTCTTCTGTGGAGCACAAACATATTTTGATTTCTTTTTGTCCAAACAATGGAAGACAATTGGGTCCATACAGGTTTGGAATTACATGAGGGTGAGTAAATTATTTACATTTTTAGGTGAATAGTTGTAAATCATCCTGAATAACATCAATTATGAGGTCCAATTTCATGTGTGAGCTTAGCTCAAGTGCTGCTATGAACTGAAAAAGGGGGCGTACCTAATAATAAAACATTCGGAAATGCATGTACATTTTTAAGAAATGTACTTACCACAATATAGTTTGTAATAAAAAATATTAAATTAAAAAGAGTGCAAAATAGCTTTTTTCCACTAGTGTGCTTAGACCTTTGACCCCATTGTATTTGATACGCTCAATTGGCCCACAGTTGAATGAAATAAGCGTTTTCATTCAGTCCTCTGATTTGCTGAAAATGTCTCTAACGCATCTATGCGACATGCTTTAACTAGGGTAACGATGGTGAACGGTCGGCATGGCTCATTGAGAAGCCTTCACGTCCACTTAAAGACGATACCAACAGGGCTAGCATATCATGTGAAAGAGAGGAAAAGCGTTTACCTCTCTCTCTAAAGTCCTTCTAATGTCCTTCCCCTGTTCCTTCATTTGTCTTATGGATTTGTCATGCTCAGGCTGAAGGGAAAGCCCTCCACAGCGGGACTGCTGCTGTTCATGAGAGTTTTACCTTCAACCCCCAGCTATATTTATCCCATTGTGCTAAACTAATTGCTGGTCTGACATCACCTCTTCAAGAAGGACAGCTGATGAACAAAGCATCTGTGGATTATTTTTAGTTTGTACTTAAGACGGAGCTTCAGGGACATATAGACAGAGAGAGAGACAGGAAGTGCTCTTGCAGCTGTATACAATGTTATCTCGGTACCAGGACAGGAAATGGGGTCCAATCACTTCCTGTGCACTAGGAGCTTTGTTAAGATACTAGTTTGGGTCTGATCGGCTATTTTCTCACCTCAAGAAAGTTGTCACAAGGGTTTTGAATCCAAGGGTTTTTTTTTTTTTTTTTGGTTTTTTTGTAGTAGTAGTAGTAGTAGTAGTAGTAGTAGTAGTAGTAGTAGTGATTGTTAGTTTCAAACTCTTATTTTTGTGAAACTCTATTTCACAAAAGTGTTTTTTTTTAAGTTTGTATTTATATTTTCTTCATTCTATAATTAATTTAGTTTTTATTTTAGTTTTGTTATTTTAGGGCTGACAAAGTTAGCACAATTTATATTTTCAATTTTCTTAGACTTTACTCTATAATTGTAATTTTAATAGTTTTTTCTAGTTTAATTCATTTTATTCAAGTTAGTGTATTAACTATGAGGATCTATTGAAAGAAATGCAATATACAGAACTATGTTTTCAGTGGTGTATAAAGACCTTACATAATGAGCCGTTATGTTTTTATTACCTTAGAATGAGCCATTTCTATCTTCATACACCGCGGGTCCCCTTGAAGTCGACGCAGCCATGTTTCTACAGTAGCCCTAAACGGACACACTGCTCTACAGAGCGCTAGCTACTCTCTGCTCTCTCAGACGATGACATCTTTGTCCTATGTCGGCCACCATAACTTCTCTATGTGCTTCGAAAGAGAGGGGTGAGCAGTAGGCGGTTGCAGTTCGCAACCTCACCACTAGATGTCGCTAAAATTTACACAGTGCACCTTTAAGTCTTTGCTATAATATACCATAAATAAATTCATTTGTGGCCATTTTATTTCAGTTGGTTCAGAAGCCACACACACAAAAAAATTGTCTATTCTCCAGTCATGTTGTTATATTTTTATTTGTAAACATAATGTTTGCATTTAGTTTCAACACTGGTGAAAACTAGCCCCTGTCTCCTCTATAACCTTCCCACAACATAACTACAGCATCATGGCATCTTCAACCCTTCCTATAAATCAAAACCTCTGCAAATCACCATCAGACCACTCACTAATTATGTTTTGTGCTAAACTACTGATTCCAGAGCTGTCTTATGCTTTCTGCTATAATGAATCTGAATATTTCCCAGTGTGAGAGGAGTCAATCCTGGGTCAGTCTTGTGCCTTCACTGTTGGGGAATGATCTCGCTTCTCTGGTTCTTGGGCTGATTGTGTGTTCAGTGTTATTTAACAGACAGAATTAGCACAGAGTGTGAGAACTCCTCGAGTTGAGGCTCGGAACAGTCCAATATAGAACTCGCCACCTACATACTCACCACACACACACACACACACACACACACACATAACACGAAACAGCCCAACAGCTTCCAGTCCCTGCAGGGTGTCTGGTTGTGGTAAATGAAATTATTCCCCCTCATACAGAAAGGAATCATTCTTTCTCTCCCCTTTTCCTGACATTTCTTCTGCCTCCAAACTGAACTGAATTAAAAGCTCGTTTGGCAGGTATTGTGTCTCTTTGTCACAGAATGCTTGAGGATAAATGTAGAAGAAGCAGCTGGTCTTAGTTACCTGAGAGAAACATCAGTTCTGTACGTCATCGTGCTGAAAATTGATGGGACGAATGAGCAATTTCACATATTGGCCCTTATCTCTGTCTTTCTCTCTTGTTGTCTTGCTCTCTCTCTCTCTCATGTGTCTGTGGTTGGCACTTTCCACACAGATGGAGCCCAAATAGGGTTTGAAACCCCTGGAGGATTTTTGTTTTATTAACTCTTTCCCCGCCAGTTGCCAGCCACCACCAGCATTTTTGATCACTTTCAGAAGTTTCATGCCCCCCAGAATATTTTGTTATATAATGAACATGCAATATATCAAAAGAAAGAACAGAGCCTCTGCATGTAAACCAAAAAGAAAAAAACTGTTTTAGGCCCCGTTTACACTAGTCGTCTACACTACTCTGGCATTTTTGAAAATGCTGCAGACCCTGTTTTAGTTTGAAAACTCAAAGAGGCAACTGTTTACACTTGTACGCATGTGCCCAGTGTGCATGAGCGGTCATATGACATGCGTTTTCGGGCAGGCAGTGTAGACCGAGATCATTTCTGAAACAACATGGAAAACGCACTAGTGTAAATGGTGCTTATTCTGTCTTAATGCATTAGGTTTCATTAAAAAAAAAGCTGATTGTCAAAGGACACATCCAGATTGGATTCAGAATGATGATGAAAACATAGATGGAGTAGATCGAGTCCATCAACACCACCAAAGCTTGCACAGTCCTATAGCTTGTGGGTTGACATTTCATTCGATAACATTAGGCAGTTTTGATTTACATGCTGTTTAATGTTGATGGTTGCATTTATTTAAACATGCATCTGCTTACATATGGTTCTGCTTCTTTTTCGTCTGTGTTTTGATCGGGAGATTCTGTACTTGTTCAGGAGATGCGTTATAATGCCCCCTACCATATAATAGTGAAAACATGGAAAGACAGAAAATTCTGTCACTAGCGGGGAAAGAGTTAAAAGTTAATAGTCCATGCTTGTTATTTTTGAGGTCTGTGTTAGCGTACTCCTACTGTATAAGTTGATGAAACAAACTTTTAGCAGTCTTTTACTTCATGGAAAATGGACCAAAATATTGGGCATATCTTAAATTCATTTACATCTACCACATGCCACTGACTAGCAATAGAATGCAGCTATGTGTTTCATCAGAACATTTCATGGGAAAAAACGCTGAATCTTGAGAAAATGCTGTTCGTCCTCCTCTGAAGTTAAAACTAAATATTGTATGTCTTGTTTTATTTCATATGAGCAGTTTTTTCTGCAGCTCTGTTATATGTTCAAAATATAGTTTAAAGCCTTGCTTCATTTGCTGTCCAATGTTATTGTTGTATTATGTATATACTATTGTAACATTTATGAATAATATGAATGGTTTCAGCTTTATTTCAAATGATCTAATTTAAAAGAAATATCCACAGTGGGTAACAGGGTTGTAGATTTAGCCTAAATTAACATGCCACTCAGTACTGGCTAGCTAGTTTGACACCACATGTTGGTTTGTAATTAAATATAAATGTATATTTCCCATAAGTAAAAGTGTTTGTTTGGTTATTTTACAGTAACTTTGGTAACCAGAAGGAATGGTTGAATGCGATGAATGGATTCAATGTAAAATGGAATGAGAAATGTAGTGTAGACCGCTTCATTAATTATAATGTGGTCTTTGTTGCATCACATCACTCCCTTTTGTTGTTGACAAGGTCGAATTGGTAAGCAAAACTGTACTGGTGAGATCATTCTGTTTTCAACACTGAAAACAAAGTGACCATTCTCTCTTTTTTTAAGCTATAAAAGACACTAAGATCTCAATTAACTCATCAGCCTGAACACACAAACAGTTGTTAAGAGCTTCCCCTGCTACAACAACTGAAGTAGGCAGAATAACAGACTTAAGAACGCACAGATTCTCTCTCTCTCCCTCTCTCTCTCGTGCGCGTCTGTTTTTAATGATGGCTTCAGTCTCTTTTGTAATTAGATTAAAAACAACACGTTATCTTAATGAGACGACAGAATTAAGAAGCTTAATAATATCAGACTTTGGTGCCCTGCTCCACTGATTGTATCGTTAATTAAACTGCGTTTTAACGAGCTGAATGGATTAACAATTAATGCTTTAACCAGATTTCACTCCATGACTGGAAACAAAATAATATTATACATTAATGGAGTTGTTACATTATGTGAATACTAATGATTCTGCAGCTGTAAAGTTCACTTAATTTTACAGAGCAGCTGCCGTTTATTGCGTATAGGCTTTCTCCCTTACAACTATGGTGGTACCATGGTATCAGATTTACATAGATTTAGATTTACTTAGTATGAAAGTGTATGGTACTGGCATGAATTTTTGAACATGTACCATGGTATTACCCTGGTTTTTTTTTTTCTTTTTTGTGCGTCATCTATCCCAGCTAATGCAGAGTTCACACTGCCTGATTTTATGCTGCGGTCCAGGCATGTTTTTGAGCCCGTAAGTTACGACTTCAAACCACGACTCACGACTTTGTAGCGTTCCAGGCAAAGTCACCCCACACTGCCTGAGCGCAAAGAATTGCGGTAGCTAGATGTAAACAAAGCATGGCGGACCGTACGGGGCTTATGCTCATTTACAATCATTTCTATCGCTAAAGGTGCTTACTCCTTGCTTATTTGAAGGAAACAGAGGAGAAAAAACAGCGCATAAGGCAAGAGAAGCTGTTATACCTTTTATTTTGGGAGTACACCTTGGTATGCCAACTTCTGTGTTCTTGGAAGTACACTGGAATAGTACTTGCCTTTTAGTACCATGGTATAGGCCTAATATTTTTGTGTACTTCATATGAATACCATAGTACGTATAAAAACTTATTGGTAAAAGAAAAACATAAGTTGTTTTGTATTTTTTGCTAAATCTGTGTGTAGTTGTGTTAATAATATTGTGTTATATAATGTATAGTTGTGTTTGATTTGCAGAGTTTTGTGTGTGGTGAGGCGCTTAGGTGAAACAGAAGCACAAAGTCAGCATTTATCATTTTTATGACAACACACTAATACTTTTTCCCACACTCTTACCTGAATATGTGCAGAGACAACATACTCTACCAGAGTCTCTCTCTCTCAGACACACACACACATTTTTAAGGGTAGAACCCAAGGGAGGTTGTTACCTGCACTGCACATCCATCTCTTGCACAATTAGCATAAAACACGACACACACACATATAATATCACTCTCTCCCTCACTAATACACAAAGATTTGACCTGCTGTACATTAATAAGCAAGTATGTATGTGTGAATCTTTATACCTGAAATGCACAGTAATTACTAAAGTAAGATACAAAGATCACAGCCAGCTAGCAGAGATATCAGTTCTTTTCTTTGCTCTTTTTTTTTTAAATTCAAGATCGCTTCGATTTTAGTTCCATTTGTTAATTACTTTTTTTAATTAAATGTTTAGATTGATTAGTTGGATTACATTCTATGTAGAATGTTTTCTTTTCACGTAGCGTCTGGATTTTGCACAATAAAAGGCAAAACGTATGCGAACTGCTCATTCAACAAACAAGCGCTACACTGTTAATGTGACACACACTTCACACTCTTTGCGTGCTAATCTCACTGTAAATTTGATCATGGGAGATTTTGTTTGTTCCTTTTATCTCTGTTTAACATTTACATATGTTTGTATGCTTTGTATAAAATATACTCCAGCCAGAAAAGAGGTGGGATGAAGTGAATCTTTGTACATTACATGAACCCTTCTCAGATTATTGTACACCACTCCTGCAAAAAACATTTGTAGAGTACTGTATATACCTGTGATAAAGAAACATTTGTTAGGGTATATAACTGTACTGAATATTTAGAACTAGTGTGGCACAGGCTGTCTACTGTAAAGATCTGCTAGATACACAATAAAGAACTGCTAGTGCACCACATGACTGTAAAGAACCACTAGATCACTATACTACAAATAAGTGCTAGTGTGCTACTTAACTATAACGAACTGCTAGCGCACTACATTTAAATATAAAAATCTGCTAGTGCGCTACAAAGAACCATTAAATCACTATACTGTAAAGAACTGCTAATGTGCTACATAACAAAAAGATCTGGTAGTGCACTATATAACTATAATGAACCCCTAGATGACTATACTATAAAGAACTGCTAGTGTGCTACATAACTATAACCTACTGTTAGTGCGCTACATTTAAATATAAAAATCTTCTAGTGCACTACAAAGAACCACTAGATAAACTATACTATACTCTTTATAGTATAGTGATGTAGTGAACTAGCAGATGCTAGAACGTTAACTATAACAAACTGCTAGTATGCTAGCCTACATAAATAACCATAGGTCACTATACTAAAGATTTGCTAGTGTGAGACATAACCGTAAAGAACTGCTAGCGTGCTATAGCCAACATAAACAACTGCTATATCACTATAAAGTTCTGCTAGTGCACTACATAACTGTAAAGATTTGCTAAAGTGCTACCTAATTACAATGAACTGCTACATAACAATAGTTAAAGTCATGCTGCAAGCATGAAGAACTGCGTCAGACTCATATTAGTAGCTAAAAGGATTTAATGAAAAGGGAGTGTGTGTAAGTCCAGTCACACTATAGTTTAGTTACTATTACTGTCAAATGTTAAAGGGTTAGTTCACCCAAAAATGAAAATTCTGTCATTAATTACTCACCCTCATGTCGTTCCAAACCCGTAAGACCTTTGTTCATCTTCGTAACACAAATGAAGATATTTTTGATGAAATCAAAGAGAGCTTTCTGTCCCTCCATTAACGGCCTACGCAACTACCACTTTCAAGCCACAGAAAGGTAAAGACATCATTAAAGTAATCCATGTGACTCATTAGACTGGTTTAGCCTCAATTTTATGAAGTGACGTGAGTGCTTTGTTTGCGCAAACTTTTTCTTTTTAAAAAACGTTATTTTGACAATATTAATCTCCAACGCGCATTCACAAGAGCACTGCGTGTTGTGTTGACGTGAGAGCAGACGTTGTTTCATGAACATACATCTGAGATTAATATTTTGTTAATAAAGTGGTAAATTATGGCTTTTTTCGAGCAAACAAAGTACTCGCGTCTCTTAATAAAATTTAAGTCAAACCATTGGAGTCACATGGATTACTTTTATTTTGTCTTTAACTTTCTGGGGCTTGAAAGTGTCAGTTTGCGTAGCTGTCAATGGAGGGACAGAAAGCTCTCAGATTTTATTAAAATATATATTTCTTTGTGTTCTGAAGATCAATGAATATCTTACAGGTTTGGAATGACATGAGGTTGAGTAACTGATGATTGAATTTTCATTTTTGGGTGAACCCTTTAAGTAAAAAATAAATAACAGTCAAAAAGTGCCATAAATGGTGAATTATTACCAGATCTTTGAGGATTTAATGACCACCATGAATACATTTAGATGAATTAATGATGACTAGAGGTCTGTTAGTGTAAAGGTTTATTTTTAGAACGGTTGCTGTGTGGGTGTGAAGTCCATGTTCTGTAGCAGGTTGGGGTTGGCTGGGGTTTTGGGGGGTGGGGTGGCTGGGTATGTCAGGACGTTGCATCAAGGCAGTATCCTCTGAGAAAAGACCATATTCCCACAGGTTCCTCCCTCCCTCTCTCTCTGTCTCTCTTTCTTTCTGTCTCTCTCCAGAGAACATGACCATGCTAATGAGCCTTTTGTTCGCTGGAACCATGACATGCTGAGAGAAGCTCTCTCGCTCATTCACTCTCACATTGATATTCTCATACACACGCAATGCATGTTGACTTGGACATTGCTCAGTGTTTATTAGGTCAGTGTAAATTGTTCCAGTATACCATAATACATTAAGAAATCACTGTCTAATAATGGCAACAAAGAAAAAGGAAATTAAATCATATCAGAGCATCATATTAGCTTTCATTTAGTATGATCCTAAAATTCATTGAGAGGCTAAACTGCTCATTTTTACCCTCTGATGTAGATTTCATGTAGACATTGGATTGGAGACGAACAAATGGTGTGGGTATAGCTAGTCAATTCTTCAAGGCTGTTAATAACATTAATATTAATGAGATGCATGATTAGTGGAACTGTTGACTCCCCTGTTCAAATCTATGGCTGTAACCACATGATGAATTCAAGCAGTTCTGGAGATGTGTGAAGTGTCTACAAATCATAGTTGGCCCATAGAGTCCTCCATTAGCATGCAAGCACCCTATGCGTTTCTTCAGACGTGATGCAATATCCAGCATATCCAAGACTGTTTTGCCAACCGAGTTTTGCAATATATTGTCATCAGTCATTGATAAAAAGACCCTAATTCTTTTTATGACTAGTAGCTTATGATTCCATTATAATGTTGAAATTCAGACAAGTAATGAGTTTACATTTGCATTATTATATGAAATCACCTACTACAGTCAGCCATTGAATGCTATGGGCTTATTTATTTATTTATATTTTTGTGATATAGATGTAATTTTTTCTTCATTCTATTTATTTATTTTATTTATTTTTATTTGAACTTTTTTGATACACAATGCCCTGTTGGGACAACTTAATGTTCTACACTATGTTCCACCACTTTAAGACTAATGGATTTTAGTTTGTTGTATATTGTGTTTTCATATTAAAAATATTATAACATAGATGCAGCTTTTTTGAGAATATATATATATATATATATATATATATATATATATATATATATATATATATATATATATATATATGTATGTATGTATGTATGTATGTATGTATGTATGTATGTATGTATGTATGTATGTATGTATGTATGTATGTATGTGTGTGTGTGTGTGTATATATGTTGGACTATATAAATTTTAGACTGAAAATATGTATATTTTTAAAATGGTCAAATATGGGAAATAAAAGTAGATGAAACGTATAGAAAATATATATATTTACATACATATAGATAAATAGATATTGTAATATCTATATTAACGATTATATATTTTTGGCATTTTTTTACATTTTGACCTTTTCTACATCTTCATTTTTGGAGGCTTGCTCCAAACTTCATCTGAATACCTTGTAGGCAATGTAACTTCAACTTCAACATTTGTCTTTGTCTACTACAAATGACAACAATTTAAATTTCTTCAACTGTATCACAGACTTTGTGAGATGATGACAAAAACAAATTGGTCCTTTTTTTACAACCTACCCCACTACTGGGGCAGGTTGTAACACATACTGGGGTAAGTTGTAACAGAGAGTGAGTGAGTGTGCACAAAATGCACAAAAACTAAGGGTACTCCAAGTGATATGCAACAATAAAATATGTGTGAATAAGGGGAGTGTATGTGCATATTGTGTGTGTTTGTGCATGCACATGTGTGCGTTTGTTTGTGCATGTCTGTGTGTATGAGAGTGAGAGCAAATTAACATAAACATAGGCATTCTGTAGAATTGTTAAAATCACAAAAATGTTCTTAGTTGTATGTAAGTGGACGGTTGTTTCAAAACACGTGTTACAACCTACCCCGCCACTGTCACTCATTCAGAAAAAAAGGTACAGTGCAGTTACTGGGGCGGTACCCTAAGGTACAAAAGTGAAAAGGTACAGTACCTTAAAAGGTACATTTCAGTACTTTAAGAGTGCATATTAGTACCTTAAAGGTACATAGTAGGTTTTGTACCTTAGGATACCGCCCCAGTGACAGCAATGTACCTTTTTTTCTGACAGTGTTGTTTAGCTAGCTGTATTAGCATGGTGCTTTGAAATTAGCAGGAGGTTGATACACCATTCTTTACTAGAGAAACTACACTTTGACCTGATATAACTCATACAACATTATCTACAATGGTAGAAGTACTAAACAAAATATTATCTTACCTCAGAATTAGATTTTCTGCTGTAGCTTCAGGAGAGATAGCAACACAGACTGGAAAACCTCCATGTGGGATCGTAAAGGAAGCCAGAGGAAACTGAAACTGTCATATGACTCCTATCTTATCTGTGATTCATGGAATTTGTAGTGTTACAACTCTCCCCGTGTTACAACTATACCCGGTCTCCCCTATTTTATCTATAAAAATAAGTAAAACGGAACAACCTCCAGTAAAGAATCATTCACTCTATCAGTATCTGCATCTGTATCTACAGCAGCAGATGTTTGGAGAGCAGAGGCTGCTATCTCAGGGCACAGAGTGGAACCCTGAGGTTTCCGTGGTTACATTGGCTTTTGTCTGAATTGGCTTCTAAGAAAGATGGGATGGATGAATGGATGGATGTTTGGTTGTTTACCGAGACTTTGTTTGTGGGAGTTGATGAATGCAAAGACAACATGTGATAAGATGGTAAAAATGTGTAAATGTTAGCTTTAGTGCCGTAGGCATGCGCAGATGTCACCTGTGTATGTGTTTGTTTCTTCAGCTAAAATCCCTTGATGTATTAAAGCCTTTAATGAAAGTCTTCTCAAGCATTCTCCCGTGTATGCGGTGAACAAAAAATCCCAGCATGCTCTGCTTATTTCATGCTGTTCCAGCATTGTTTGTGTGTGTGTATATGTGAGTGTAAAACATAAAGAGGAAGAAAGAAAGTTAATGTGTATGTGTAAATATGCTCATCGTTCTTTTTCAGGCTATTTGAGGACATTAGCATTCGTATCTGCATAGACATATAGAAATACATTGACATCTGTCACACAGATCATAGAAGACTACTGTAGATCCATGTGCACTTCTCTTTGCTTTATTGAATGAAGGCATTTTTCATTTTCTTTCTTGAGGATGAGCATTTGGAGGCATCCGGATGTAAATCCAGATTTCCAGATCACGTACATCAGTCGGCTGACACGTGTTCTTGATGTGACATTTATTTGACATTTGAGGAGATTTCTGTGTGAAATGAGATGATTGATTATTGCAGTAAAGCAAAGATAAAGCTGGTGACAGAGCTGTGGGAGATGGTCACTCAATGATTCATATCCCCTGAGAAGTATTGATGATATTCTCTCATGACATTTTATATTTCTGAAAAAGAAAAAGAAACTTTTTTTTTTCCAAAATAAAACTGGATCAAAAAAAATGTCCAGGTTGCTGGTCTGATTGCTTTATGGCGATATTGGTAATTGATGGTTTGTGAAGATAATGGGATCAAGTTATTAAAGAACTAGATTTTTATTGATCTTTTGAAAAAGAACGTTTGGTTTTATGATATTGTGAGAATATGGAAATCACACTTAAGGGGGGGAAAACGCCTTTATATTCAGAATCCCAAACTGAGCAAAAATATGCCATTTGGTGCAGTTATTTAGATCACCAAAAATAAGGTGACATTTTGATAGCTTGTATTGAAAATCAACAATAGTATAATAGACAACTTACATAAAATGCATACAAATACCAGCTGTCATATCTTTTAATAATATGTCTTAGTGAGGTGGTTTAAAGCTGCAGTCTGTAAGTTTTACCTCTTTGTCGCCATCTCTGTTTGAACTTTGAAATTGCAGTTTTTTGCGACGTTATATTCTTTATGTGGGTTGTGCATCGGCACGGCTCCTCAGTTTGGAAGAATCGAATGTTTTGAGGTGTGTGTGGGTTATCTATCAACGTACCAGTTGTCAATGATGATTGTCGTTTTGAACGTTATAGATTACAAGCTGCCATCACAATGACAAGTTTAATTACATTCCAGCTGCTGTAAGAGGCCACAAACGATCCGCCACCTGCAGCATCCACACACGCGATATAGTCTACTACTTCAGACTCCTTTATGTATACAGATGTGACGTAATGGCGCACAGACGAACAGTGGACAAACAGTACCACTCAGATTACAACACTTTATTACAAGCTTACCATTGTGAATTGGGCTAAGGTAAGGAGATCGTTTTGAACACTGGCTGGTTATGTACTTCCTCAATTTGATTTTGGAAAATTTTTAACCAAAAAAATTACAGACTGCAGTTTTAAATGCTTAGTTTTATGCTAAGTTCTAAAATTTGAATAATGGAGGGCTAGTCGATGCAATACTATGATGATTGAGAGATGTACAAATAAACGTTCCTCAAAAGCCTGTTGTATCATATTTGATACACACACATTTGAACACAATTGTTCTAAAAAAGTGCATGGATAATCAAGTAAACCTAGTTGCTTCAGTCCAGTAAATATTCACCTTGAAATATTAATAACAATAAAGTAGTTCTTCTTATGCAACCATCCATCCATCTATCCATCTACTTTCTGGCTAGGCTTTTTCAAGCCGACTTCAAAGTTTGTCTACAAACTTTTTTTTGATTTATTATAAAATCAAATCATATTTAAAAAAAAAAAAAAAAAAAAAAAAACAATCATTAATCATTTATGTAGTTGTCATTTAATTTATCATTCAATCATTTATTTTTATTATTATTTTGTCATTTTATGTTTTATATTTTATATTACTTATTTTTTTCCTTGCTTTTTCAATGCTTGTTTAATCTTATGATTGTGTGGTTTTCAAGGGATATTTGTCTTCAAGAAATTAGAGATAAGAGAATGTCTCCATTTCAGTGTTTTTAACATCACAGGAAAATGTTATGAAGCAGTTATTTTCCATTAGTTTTGCTTTGGTATAATATGAAATCTGAGCACTGAAACTAAGACTATTCAATAAACCATCTCTGCTAATGTTTACCGTCTCCTGCTTTCTGCTCTTGGCTTTCTCAGAATGCATCTCATTCAGTTCCCTAGCTCGTGAGTCAGTATATCGCGTACACGAATTCGGGCACTGGTAAGGACAGTAAGGACCCTGGCTCACTACACATTTGGGACACTGATGATGACAGGACAATGTCCTCGTTGTACAACATCACTACTAGTATTTATGAACAACAGCAGAACTGATATTTTTCTGACATTCTTTTTTTACATTATACATTATGATAAATACTTTGTTACATATACACCTGCAACATTCCAGAGGTAAATTAATTATAAATGTTAGATTATGTTCGCTACCTGTCTATCAATGTATGTTTATGCTAAAGTCTAATTTAAAAACAATTCGATTTTTTTTTTTTATTCAAACATCTATTGCGAGTTTGCTCAAGTGATTTATGTTTCGCGCTTCAGTACTTCCGTTAAGGGAACATGGTGAGCATCAATGCTCCTTTGTTTTTTACATTGCATTGTGGGTCTTTTTAGGGGCCGAACGTTTCAGTACACTGGTAGGATTTTGCTACTGGGACAAACTCCCTGATCAGTGCCCTGACTGCTGAACTAGGGAGCTGATTGAGACACACCCACAGTCAAACTCTCAGGCTAATAGAAGAATGTGAATACAGTTTTGGGTACCAGACAAGTCTTGCTGTTGACAGGTTTTAAAACGAGATATTTTCTGGCAGGATTCGGTGTCCAGAGTCGGATCTGATTTTTCTGGCATGGAGACTCGATTCGATCTAGCATTTCACAGCAAAAAGACACACGTACTACGACCCGAATGTGGACGCTTTTACAGTAATACTGAAAGGCCTTTTATGCCCTGTTTACCCCTGGTGTGTTTTGGTCTATCAGATCACAAGTGTACAACACTAAATACATGTGTAAATGGGTCTAAAACATTTTGAGCTTGTCCACTTTCGCCCACTTCTTAAGGTAGCTGAAAACGCATTTGACCGGATTGCTTTCGTGGGGTGTAAACGCTCATGTGGTCAAATGTGTTCGAACAGCCACAAAAGACCACCTACTCTGCCTGCTGGCCTAATGCTTAAACATTATGGGAAGTGCGCTAGCCAGACAGGATTAAACTTTGCCAGTTTAAGACCCAAGTTTGGTTTGAAAATGAAAAAAATACCAAGCACAATGTTCTCTCACCATTCCTGATTTCTAACACCCGCTCACAGCGTTCAGCATGGTCTTGCAGCTGCAGAAACGAAAGCTGCTGTGCTCCATATGTTGTTCCTGTCGTCTGTGGGTGTGTTCATATGTAAATTACGTGCGTTTATTTTGTCCATTAGATTGAGAGATCGAAAAATACATGTACCCATACATTTTACTAACAGCTTGTGTCAGGGCAAACCCACTTTTGGCATAAAAAAACAAAAAAATACTGTCAGGATTTACTAAAGACACGCAGTGAAAAACTATTGCTGAAAAGGTGTGGACAGGGTTATTTTTGTGGCTGACCTTATTGCATATATGCAATTTTTTTTTGTAGGAGTTTCTTTTTCAGATGCAAAACTTATGGAAGGAAATTATTTAAATGAGTCATGCAAGGTGATTTTTCTAAGGTTTGCACTCATCAATTTACTGGTATTTGCGCCATTATTTAACGCCCAAAAAAGCATCTTAAACCAGTTCACAGAACTTTCCACTTCCATCTGCGCTTTTTTGGAATTGCACTCTCACGTTAATTTGCGCTGTTTAGTAAATCTGGCCCCAGGTGTAAACGGGAACGTGTCTCCCTCGTCTAATTGTGATCTGATCGACCAAAACGCATCTTAATACCAAGTGTAAACAGGGCCTTGAGTATGGACTAAAGAGTGTGAACTATGTGTAGAAGATTGTTTACAACCGTTTTTTCAGCAGCATTTTGATCATGTTGGAAATTTTGAGACCTTGGAACTTCATGTATCAAATAGGATACAGTAGGCTTTGTAGTGTTAAAGCTATACTCCATCTGGAATGAAAGGGATCCAAAGTCAGGAGATTCAAGCTTTCATACCAAGTCACTTTTATGGTCCCAGAGCAGTTTGAGCCACAGAAACAAGCTAGATTTGGCATCTGGAATATCTGTTTTTTAAGAGCAAAAAAAGTGACTCACATGAAAGCTGGAAACAACAGAAGGCAGTGCATGAATGTGAGTGTGAGGGAGAGGGGCAGAACAGGGGGTGACAGTAATTGACTCTCACCTGTTGATGCAGGGTCATAATTACAAACTTCAGTTGTCACCATGGAAACAAGCCATGTTCCTATGGTGACATGGGGTGTTTTTCAGGGGCACAAAATGATCCTATGTGTGTGTGTGCATGTGTTTGTGATGCTTTTCTGTTGCTCTGACCGCTCAGTTGAATTTCAATAAAGCATGTCATACACGCACTGAGCTCTTGCGGTTTTCACCCTGCTGCCCAATAGCTCTGGTTCTGCCCAGACAGAACGAAAGGAATCCTGACGGGGGAGACACAAAAATATCACATTTCCAAATACAAAATGACTGTGTTCCTCTTCAGGGACTGGTAAAGTATCTTTCCATCTCAGCCATCTATCAAAAGTGTCTGTGTGTGTGCGTTTGATTGACTGGGTGTGTATGACTATGTGTGTTCGCTGTGTGATATATGATGTAATTTCAGAAATTTCTCCACATGCACAACGGCCTGAAGCAACAGAGCGGCAACATGTCCAACCCCCTCTGCCATAGTCTCCCTCTTTCTGCATGAAAGAATGATAAATAGCTTCATGAAACCAGTGTGTAACACTCACTCATACACACACAGGGCTGTGTGGAAGGTCAAACTGTATGTAAATTATCTGGTTTTGGATTTTTGGTCCCAGCAGATCTCGGCTTCGCTCTTTGATTCGGTGCGATAGCCAATCAGCTCCGTCCGCTGAGCAGACTTCCTGTGGCTGTGGAGGTCTTTCTTGTTTAATGACAGACTAGGAAAGAATAACAGAACTGCCCCCTAAGCATGTATGTATGATTGGGGAGGGGATGTAAAATGGAAAAGGAATGAGAAAGTATGAAAGAAAGGCAGAAAGTATATAAATTCCTGATTTAGTACGAAATGGTTTGCAGATTACACGGATGAATCTCACTGTAAAAAGTGGATATGTGCATTTATTAAGGAGCTATTTCTACCTGACCCGACTTTTACTTTCTACAAAAGAGCCAAACTGTTTTGACCCTAAATGTTTACTTGAAGTATCCCCTAAGATTTTAAGTTGTGCCGAGTTCACACTGCCCGATTTTTGGCCCGATTTTGACTCGCCGACAGGAATATATCGGCAATGACCGACAGCCAGAGGGCAAGATACAGGGCAGCGGGAGGTTTGGGGAGGAGAATATCAGTATATTAATAGATAGTTTTGCAATTATATAAAACAGAAACAAAGCATTTGCTTGACCGGCCGCAACAGCAGCAAATTGCAAAATCATTTATTTACCTCAAACTCTCTTTACAGAACACAATCCTTGCTTCCTGTGTCTCCCCAACCATTTCCTCTGCCATAATCTTCTTTCTTTTTCTCTTTTCGCTGCAAATCAGCACACAGACAATTTGGATCGCAAACTTTCTGAAGTTTATCATTTTTAATAACAATTCCTGTCTCACGAGAGAACTCCGGTCTGACGCACGCATGATCTTGTGTTGTTTACTTGTCACATCTCACGTGTGTTTGGTTGTGAAACGTAGTTTGTGCACAGGAGAGAATTGTCTGTGATTTTTCCTCTTGTACAGTCATGCACACAGCAGGCACTGAATGCTACCCCAGATAGTCATGCAGTGTGAAAAGAGCAGTGATCCGACGAGTTTGAAAATCGTGCAATCTGAACTCTGCATTATTTCAGTACATTTAGTATTTAAAAGTGACACCCCAGGTTGTCTGAAAACAACACAGCGTATTGCAGCCATGGATGCCAGTAAACAAACTGGGTCAGATATCGCAGATTCTACTCGACCTAAAAAGCCTCGGCATCCATCTAAAAATCTCTATGAATGAGAGCATATTAAAACGCTGATAAATCAACTCAGCTTACAGTGTGGCTTTCATTGTCAATTGTTCTCGCTCCTGTTCCGTGTCCTCAAGCTGGTGGCAACCCATCGAATCTGAGGAGGAGGGGGTGGGAGTGGGGATGGGGGAAACAACAATCTCCAATATTTTGAATTTGGAATACAGTACCTATTTCAACCACTTGCTGTCAATCCTACATACCGCACCTTTAACAGCATATTTTCGAATGTTGCCGGTTAATGGTTTCACGACTTTCAGGTAAACCAATGTTTCATCTTTTTAGTAAGGGTTTTATTTAAATGTTTGTCATCATCATCATTATTATTTTTTAAATCAACTTCAGTTTGTAACTCAGTATTGTCAGTTTGATTTGAGGTTATGTGGCAAAACATTTCTACAGTGCATGCTGGATTATATTTCAGCCAAAAATCAAAAGAAAGAAATAATGAGAACAACGAAAATAAAGCCTTCTTTTGGCACCATTCATTTTTGCATTGTAACATTATTTTCATGGCTCCCCTCATTTTCATTAGTTTTATGCAAAAATACTGATATATTGGTTCAATTTTTTTAATAGTGTTTGTATATCATAATATTTCTAGTATTAATTTATGCTTTAATTGTCTTTAATCTATACTAATTTAAATAACAAATATTTTGTATTACAGAAAATGAGAATCACCATTGAGAATAATGAGAATTCTTGTCATAAAATGTCACAATGCTAAATAAATAAATAGACTTCATGATTATGAAAAATATGATGATTTCTTCTTTTATAATGAGGTGAAATGTGACCTGGACGTGTTTTCATCAGATTCACCCGTGCATGAAAAAACTATCAGGATATTAACTTGTGCTTTTGTTTTTTCAGCCGTACGTGACTTTTTGGCAGGAGCTCATATCTGGGCAGACTAACTCTAAATCTCTCTGTCTCTCTCCCGCTTTCATTCTGCCTTTCTCACTCAGGGTAGCAGACATCTCTGCGTACAGGGGCCTGAGGCACTGTTGAGTGTGGCATCATAAAGCAGGCTGGAGAAGAGAGAGTGAGAGAGAGAGAGACAGAGAGCGAGTGTTTGTGAGCAGATTAACACACTGTGTGTTGGGGGATTTCAGCTGCTCTGCCTAACACACACACTCGGTGTCTGATTGAAAAGCCCATCCGAAGCATACGGACACAGTCAGAGTGCACTGTAAGCTGCAGATTCATGTCAACAGTCTTTAGCCTTATTCTAAGTCTTTACCAGCTGCTGGAAGTTGTCCTGGAAAATGTAACAATGTGTGTGTGTGTGTGTGTGTGTGTGTGTGCGTGTGCGTGCGCGTGCGCGTGCGTGTGTGTGTGTGTGAGGGTGACTCTTTTTCTTCTTGTCAAAAACTTGTCTGAATCAGTGAGCGGTTATGGTGTTATCTAGCTCCATGTTATCAGTAGACATTCATCACCGTGACACATGCACAGCATGCATGGAAATATGTACATGTAAAATAGAAGCACATGATCTTCATTACTAGTTGTTTTTCCTTACACATAAAGGGTTTTTATTTGGCATCTGTGGTTCCATGATGAACTTTTATCATCCAAGGAACCTTTCTATAGCACAAACGATTCTTTCAAAGGGATAGTTCACCCCAAAATTTAAAGTTTTCCGTAATTTACTCACTCTCAAGCCAACCTAGGTGTATATGACTTTCTTCTTTCAGACAAATACAATCAGAGTTATATTAAAAAATGTCCTAGCTAATCCATGCATTATAATGGCAGTGAATGGCAGCCCAAAATTTTAAGCCCAAAAAAGTGCATCCATCCATTTTAAAAGTACTCAACACTGCTCCGGGGTTAATAAAGGCCTTCTGAAGCAAATCGATGGGTTTTTGTAAGAAAAATATCGATATTTAACACGTTATAATATTACAAATTTTGCTTCTTTAAATATTTTATTTAAAGAATGTTTTTCTTTAAAAAAGAAAAAAAAAAAGAAAAAAAAAAAACTGTTTTTGTCAATACAATGAAAGTCAATGGTGTCCAGTGTTGTTTTGTTGTATGGACAAAAAGAAACCCCAGATATACATACAGGTGAGTAAATGATCCCATATTTTTTCATAGCAGTAATCATTCAGTGCTTTATATATTTATATATTTTAAAGTGCTACGTTATTTCCTTCCAGTATCTTCAGTGAACCATGGTTCTGTATTGTGATGACATGTACATTAGAGTCTTCTCATTGGTTTATAGCATTTACACCTTGACTTTAGAGGCATGTCTTTTATTAACTGCTCAGTTATCTTTAGAGAATTATTTGATTAATTATAGCCTAGGGCTTATAACAATCAGTGTCTACCACTGGATAATGAGCAAAAAAAATCTGTCATCATTTTCTTACTCTCATGTTATTACAAACCCATATGACTTACTTTCCTATGAGGAACACAAAAGCAGATGTTTGGCAAAACTTAACAACTGATTATGCAAGTTACAAGAATGGTGATCTGTTAATCACACAATCTATCATATGACATTAGATGACTTGGAATATAACACATACGTATATCATATGGACCACCTTTTTGAAAAGAGCAGCATGAACATTCTATCATAAATCTTTTGTGTTACACATAATCAAGAAAGTCAAATGGCTTTGGAATGATTTTTACTTCACAAAGACAAAACTTTAATTATCGGGTTAAAAATTCCTTTTAATGGGGCCGGATTAGAGCTGAGATGAGGGTCAGTGCCACTCTCTGAATTCTTTAATAGCCATATCCATACCTCTGTGAACAGACTGCACTGAAAAAATGTTTGCCCCTCTCTCTCGTTCTCTCTCTCTCTCCCAGTGGATGATCAGATTGCAGTGCTGGCTGCTCTGGTGCGCTCTGAGCTTGAAAGTGACTACGTGCTACACATTTTTATGTCACTGTGTCACCAGCCAGAGAAACAGATTCCTGGAGTTGGCTTGCTCATAATCCTTATTGCGATGTGCAAAGACACATTAATGCGTAATGAGTTCCTCGCATAAGTCTTTCAAAAAACGGCATTACATATCCATATGTACATGTGTAGCATTTAATAGCCTAAATGAAATGAAATCTCAATATTGTTTTTATAGGGGAGGCATATTGTTTTTTTTCTGGCAGAAATGTATGGTTGGGATTCGTTTCATGCAACAATGTCTTGTTTGGTTCTTTAACATATTTTAAACAATAATCTATATTTATATATACAATACAATATATCTCATTGTGTGTGTGTGTGTGTGTGTGTGTGTGTGTGTGTGTGTGTGTGTGTGTGTGTGTGTGTGTGTGTGTGTGTGTGTGTGTGTGTGTGTGTGTGTGTGTGTGCGTGCGTGCGTGTGTGTGTGTGTGTCCTGGTAACATTATGAGAACAAAATGCCCCCATGAAGATGGACAATATCTGAAATCTGTGTCCATGTGGGGATGTTTTTTGGTCCCTGTTAGGAAAACAGCTTATAAATCATAATACATTATGTTTTTTGACAATGTAAAAATGCAGAAAGTTTTCTGTGATTGGTAGGTTTAGGGGTTGGTTTGAATAAAATATATTTGTACTATAAAAAAATTCATTAAGTCTATGGAAAATCCCTATAAAACATGAAAACACAATGTGCGTGTGGTTCAGATTACCCCTACATTATGGGGACAAAAAGATGGCAATATCCAAAATCCATGTCCTTTTTGGGGACATGTTTTTTGGCCCTCATGAGAAAAACAGCTTATAAATCACACTAAGTAATGTTTTTTTTGAAAATATAAACATGCAGAAAGATTTCTGTGGTGGGTAGGGTTAGTGTAAGGGGATCGAATATACAGTTTGTACAGTTTAAAAATCATAATGCTTATGGAAAGTCATCATACCATGAAAACACAACGTGTGTGTGTGTGTGTGTGTGTGTGTGTGTGTGTGTGTGTGTGTGTGTGTGTGTGTGTGTGTGTGTGTGTGTGTGTGTTTCAGAAGTTTTTCTCGATTGGCGATGTACGATCCGATAGTTAACTGAAAGCGCTCGAGCGGCGTGCTGTTGCTATGGTTACCTCAGGCGAAAACGACTCCTGTTCGCGAGCGTCTCTTTAGCACACTCTGACTATGACTAACTACTTTTGTGGTAACGGAAACGTTGTTTGGGAGCGCTGTGAAAACGTATACATATATAGAAAACGCATACAAACATGTGAGGGGTTTTAGGGGATCCAGGCGTTAATTAGGGGTAACTACCACACCCCCTCATAATTCGCATGCATTGAGGGACCATCTTTCTTCAGGACTGCGCTCCCACGCAGATGAGTGCAAAGTCTCTTTGGTTTGGCCCACAGTCTCCGTGTCTGGTTGGCAGAGAGACATCGCGTCTCTGCCTGGAAGGGGTTAGAGGGTTTGCTCGTTTCCAGTCCTGCCCATTCTCTCTCAAGGAGGAGGGACGGGAGCAACCAGTGCTGCGAGAGTTTTGATACCCACAGTCTTCAGATCGGATGCTGACACCTTCACACCAGTGAGAACCTGCTAAATATACCAACCAGTGCCCGTCTACGCGCGGCAGAGAGGACGGAAATCAGTCATTTAAGGGAGTGACCCGACCGCGCGCCCGCAGAAGCGCCCACAGCCCGTTGCCAACGAGCCGAGGACGCGCTGTCAAACCTCTCTAGACTTTGGATTATGAAATTCAAGCAGCGACAGCACTGACTGTGCGAGACTCTCCCGCTTTCCAATGCTGTGACTTTCTTCTTCACCTCATAGAAGAGGAGACGGCGCTTCCCTGGGTCCGAGTGACAGGATCTTCCTCCAGCTTCCAAACTCCCGCGTGGATTGAGAAAAAAATTATTAGGCTACACGAAATCCTGAGGATATAACTCAACAGATTTCTTTGAGGATGTACTGGCGTTTGCTCTGTGTGTTTCTAACGGGATTGTCCGTGGCTCGCGCTCTAACGGGTGAGTTGGATATTGTGGTGTGTTGTGTGTCGGCACGGGTTCTCCGTTATGCTCATTTCTGTCGTTTGTCATTGATGCTCACCTGTAGGGCTGCTGTTAGAAGGCAAACAAGTGGAAAGCGTATTTGATGAAGGGAGAAATCATTCGATACGCACTAGACGACAAAAGAAGTTCAAGCCAGAGTGTTTCTGTAAAAAGTGAAAATGTACAGTTTGTTACCATACGGATCTGTTTGATCTGCCCCTAAAATTCCATTGGTTTAAATTAATTGACATGTTTATTTAGTGATAATAATATTATATTTATGAATAAAACCAGTTAATTTAGATATTTCCAAATTTCCTATATGCATTTGTTGTTTTTCCGTTTATCTGTTGGTTTTGTTTTTACTTAAATTGACTTAATTTGTGTTTAAATAATTATTTAGGCTATTTATTTGGTAATATGTGTAAAACAAGTAGATTAGTCAATTCATGGCAGCGCTTGGACTAATAATGCTCTGTGTGTATGCAGCCTTTATATATATATATATATATATATATATATATATATATATATATATATATATATATATATATATATATATATATATATATAGTGTGTGTGTGTGTGTGTGTGTGTGTGTGTGTTTCGCGAGACGAGAGTGAGTTGGGTGTGTTATCAGACTCAAACACCCAGACACAGTGGCATATCTGCCCACCACGTCTGCACAGTGCACACCCATATACAGTCGGTGACCCTTAGTCCAATGCCTGTTGTGTTCAGATACATTGATCGATTTCACGGCGCATGATCGATCCTCTGATCGGTTCAGCGTGTAAGATCAGAGCGCGCTGTGTGTGACATTATGGGTGTCGTGTTACCTTTGTGTCGTTTGTCACGAGTTATCTGTAGGCTAGTGTATGAGAGGCATGTGATGAACAGTACTACGTTTTACTGATATTTTAGTTATGACACTCTGAGTTTAAGATGTTAAAATGATAAATGTGCAACTCTGGTTTTTAGAAAGTCCCTGCGGTGGGAAAATCACTATCTCCAAGGCCGGGTATGTGACCTCTCCCGGTTACCCGACTGGATACTCGGTGAACCAGCAATGCACCTGGCTGATCCAGGCACCTGATCCACAGCAGAAGATCCTCATCAACTTCAATCCGCATTTTGACCTGGAAAGTAGGGAATGCAAGTAAGTGTAACCAACCTTCCTGTCCTGGAGGAAAACAGGGCATCATAAATAGATATCAGCTTGTTTGTGAGCTATTCTCTTGGCATGCGCGTATAGCTTCTACTGACTTGAACTGGGGAAATCTGGATTATGCGATTTGATTTGATTTATTTAACAGGAAACCAGAACTTGTGTTCCTAGCTTAGCCTTTTCTCCAGTTCATTATACAGGTGGTCTTCTTTCTACTTATATTCTGGTATCACAAAACATCTACCTGGTTTCAAAGCAGATCAGTTTGGAGCTCAGATCTTGAGGTGTGCCACCTGTTGGTTGTAAATTAAATATTTCAGATTTATGAAGCTAAATTTAGGAGGTAAACAAGATCTGTTTAAGAACAAACGTCCCGGCTGTGATAATGGATCTGCATTTATCACTCAGAGGGATGTTTTTCCTGAGAAAAAAAGGGGGATGGTTTTCCCTAGAGGAAATCTCCCAGAAGGAGTCAAAATGTGAAAGGCACATATGATCTGAGAACGCTCTGTTTCTGGTTTCATTTTCATCAGTTTAATGAGGCTTCCAGCATCACATGAGTAATTAAGCTGATTGTTTTCTTAACGAGGAGGCTGACAGACAATGACATTAAATGATAGTGAGGTTGGAGGCAGAGCTTGTTATTTCCTTGTGGCGCATTTCAGTGGTTCAGTTAACAGCATCAGCACTCAAACACTCACAAGGCTTTGTGTGGACTAAATCTCATAAATGAGATGGATTTGATGACTCTCTCTGTAATTTTAAACAGCTTGTAAATGGGGCGTAAATCAGCAGCTGTCAGTCACACAGACTTGGCTTTACTATTGGGTTGGATTTCAGCGCCAGGGGACCAATGAAAAGGCCCTTAGGCTGAATGTCCTGCTGTGGGACCCTGAGGGGGCATGAAAGAGCAACAGACAGAGCATGACCATCCCTTTCTCTTTCAGTTCATCTTCTTTAGTCTGTGTGTGTCCCAGTAAACTCTATGTTATGAGGACAATGCACTCAAATTGTTCTATATCCAGTTTGAAAAATATTTGATCAGACTGCAAAAGTTTAAAGAGATAGTTCACCAAAAAAAAACTACAACTCCATTGTTATGTACTCCACCGTCTGTTGTTTCAAAACTTTCTTTTGTCTGTGGATCACATAAGAATACATTTTGAAGAACTATTTTTGTCTATATAATGAAAATCATTTAAATCCAAAACAACTTTGGACCCAATTGACTTTCATTGTATTGAAGGGAAAAAACATGGAAAAGTCATTCAGGTTTGGAACGATATTAGAGTAAAATGCATTTTTGAGTGAACTATCTCTTCGAGTATGTAAGCAGTATTCTGGTGTTCCATTTTAAGTATACATTTTATACAAGAAACAATTTAAAAAAATCAAAATTCCAAACAAAAATCTAAACTACTGTATATAAAGACAAGAATCAAATTAGTTTTCTATGATGAATCAGGCTGAATCATCATTTGTCACATAGACTGTCCTCATCAAATTTGGTGTTGGGTTTAAGCGACTCATTTTTTGCATGTTAGAAATAAACCACATTTTCAATCACACCTGATGTGTTTGTTTTGGATTAGAAATGTGCAAGATTCCAGCAGCAGATGTTTATCAAGCTTGTAACAGAGATCTCTGAAAGCTTCCATGCTTTACAAGAAACACAAAAACCTGCCAGGAAGAGAGACATAGATATAGACATACATCTCTGCGATTTGGACAGATGAATAATTAATCAAGACTGTTCAAAACAACCGTGCTGCTCACCCTGGGCATTGGTTACTGGTATTATTTAATTTTCTCCCAGATTTCCAGGGAGTTCCAGAACTTTCCTGTCCATTCAGAAACATTCAGTGGGCTTAAATGTTCTGTCTCAAAATACTAAAGCCAGATGCCAACATTAAGAGTGTGACTGTCAATGCATGCTGTGGAATGTCTGGTGTGTTTTGGACAGACTACAATGAGTGTGAGTCTCAGAACAGGGAGGTTAATCAGAACTTCACTTTAACTTGGACCAGATGCTGCTGTGTTGTTTTTGGACTGGCTTCAGTTTTTTAGCTGTGGCAAAACTGCAGAGTTTATGGTGAGCATTATTAAAAGAAACCTGCGGAAAAACCCAAGAGACCACAGCGAAACACGGTATTCATTCCTTCCTGCGCTGCACTGCAGAGAACAAACACATCGGACAATCTTAACAGCCTTTTATTTCAACATATTATATAACAGAGCAGAGCTGGTTCGTGCATCTATGACAATGTTTGAGATGCTAGATTAATAGTTTCTGACTGGTAAAAAACATTCCTGTCTTCATTGAACTTATAATTACAAGTTGTAACTCAGAATTGATGATTGTGACGAAAAAAAAAATGCTAATGTGGTTATTTAGCACTACATATTCACATTTGATATGCCATTTTAGCCGGTGTTACCTAGTGCGCTTTCTTTATTCTTAATGATGAATTAAAGTAGCACTTAATTATTTTGCTGTCATCAACAACAAAGCTGCACATGGACAATTTTGGCGTTATGAGCGTTGCCATGGAAACAAATTATATCTGAGCCCGAGGATGTGAACAGCTCAGAGTAGAATCTCCAAGTTGTCATCTTATAATTATAGTAATTCCCATGGTATGAACGCAGCATTAATCTACAGAACGTTTCTCTTAGGTACTCATTTATAGAGCTCCATATGTTCTCTCTGGACATAAAAACTGTACAATAAAGTCCAATGAAGAACCAAACAGACAGGAGCACATCCATGCTGAGAGATCACATGTTTTGGTATTGGTACAGGAGCGTGGAGTCTTGCTGTTATAGTTTGTTTTTTTTGTAATGTGAAAGTTTATTTAGCTCAGCTAGTGTGATTTGTTTACAGGAGTTGTAGTATACACTCATTTTATCTAGTGTCTTAAAGGGTCAGTGTGTTTCTAGAACATTCTTGTCTTATCTGAGGGGTCGTTGGAGAGGGGGGGTCCTACAAATGCCTCTGGCCCCAGACACTAACGTAATTAGTGTGAAATCAGTCACATATGTTCCTGTGGCACACACACATATATTCATGCAAACATGCATCTATATCATTCATATACCTCGTAGAGACGGAGATGCAGTTTTCCATTTCAGTTTTGCTTGTCGTTTTATGATGTGTGTTCCAGGAGAGAAAACACAAGTAGCATTCATGAGGATTGATTCCTCCCAGTCTCTACACACACACTTACAGTTGAAATAATGTTCATCATTAACGGCTTTGTTGTGTGGGAATGCTTTAATAATTCTGCACATATTAATCATTAATGACACTCTGTTTCTCTCTCCTCCTTCTTAACAGCCCTTCCGAACACACTCTCTTTCTCACACACACACACACACACACACACACACACACACACACACACACACACACACACACACACACACACACACACACACACACACACACACACACACACATTATTGCTAAGGCAAGCATCACTATTACTATTACTCATAAGTAGTGTTAGAGATTTAAACAAACTACTAACTCTTAGTCTAAGTCTTTGGCATGTAATTTTCATTTCACTATTGGTGCTATGAGTGATACCATCCTGGAAATGTGCTAAAAACACTCAGAACACCCTATACTACAGCAACCACAGCACTATGACACACACTGACCACATAGCAGCCACCATCAACACCTAGAAGCATTCGCCATTTTATTGTCATGATTTTAATGACTTAATGTTATGATGAGTTATGTTTTATTCCTTATTATTGCCACCTCTATCACACTTTATAATTTTCCTCTCTCGCATTTCTCACACATTCTCATTTATGTGAGGACTGAATCAGCTGCAAGCCTCCAGAACCGAACCATTGTTTCTGACAGTTTCATTGTTGGTTTGTTTTACTCTCAATAAGTCACTATATCAGCAGCTTTCACATCCTCCTGTGTGTCTTGCTCAATAGCAAGATATTTTTTAGTCCAAAACCACAGACATTGTGTTTCTGAGTTTTTGTCTTTGTAGAAAGTGGGTAGATCACTGTTTCTTTTTCTCTTATCAGATAAAACACCCTGCAGAACTGAACTCTCATTCAATTTATCAAAAAGTGGCATAAACTTACTGACTCCTGTGTTTTAACGCAATAAATAATAAAAACATTCTGTATTAAATTTAGTTCTGTCAAATCTATTTATCGCATCTAACATAAAAGTTTATATATATACTTTTATATATACTGTATATCCACACATATATTATATATATTAACAAACTTTTATGTTAGATGCGATTAATTATGAAGCTTATTTCCGCCACAGAATAAATTAATAAAAACCATAATTGCGACTTTTTATCTCACAATTTTTCTCTCGCAATTCTGACTTTTTATTTCTCATAATTGCGAGTTTATATCTCACAATTCTGACTTTATAACACGCAATTGCTAGATATGAAGTCGAATTGTGAGATATAAACTCGCAATTCTGAGAAAAAGTCAATCTTTTTCCCCCTCAAAATTGGACTTTATAACTCGCAATTGAGAAGTCAGAATTGCAAGATATAAAGTCAGTATCATGAGACATAAACTGCAATTATATCTCGCAATTCTGACTTTATAACTCGCAATTATGACTACAGAAGTGAATTGTGATATGTCAGTTGTGAGATAAAAACTTGATGTTGAAAAGAAAAATGTTTTATTCTGTAGCAGAAACAAGCTTCCATAATTAATCGATATGACAGCACTTATTATTATTTATTTTTTACATTTTCAGTATTAAATAATGTTAATTAAATTGAAAAGAACTAATTGAATTAACAAATTTCTTCAGATATTTTTTCAGAATCTTAGAAAAATATACATTTCTTTAAGAAGCTGAGACAACTTTTTCTGCCAGGGTTCCTGTTATAAAGTTTATGATTCATTAAATTATCCAGATCATCAGTCTTAACTTGAGTCCAGGGATGGGAGCGATCTATCTGGATGGCAGGAAGCACACTTTGGCTCCTGCAGAGGGTCGAGCCGTGGTGAGAGGTCAGAGATCATACTGACCGTCAGTGTCTTGGGTTACAGGAGAGCAAGAGAGCATGAATGTACTCCGAGGGGGTGTTGTGTGTAAAACCAGTGTCAGGTCAGCAGGAAATGCCTCATGTTTCGGGTGGTTTTGCTGTATGTGATGCTGTTGGAGTCATCAAAATGAATCTAAATGAGTCATGCAAAAGTTAATCTAGGATGAAACCGGGGGAAAAGTTCTCAGAGTTTCCAGTTACACTGTCTGTAAGCATATATATAATAAAAGGCATTTAGAAGTTATTCATAATACATTATAATATGCATTCATTGTCACATCAAGAATATAATATTACATAAATATGACATATGATGTGTTTTAATGCACATAAACATAAATAACGGTGTATTATAATGTATTTTATATTTATGTACATTATATTAGTGTATAACAAGAACATGAAACTGATTATAAGGTTTATTATAAGGCATTATGAATGTAGTCAAAGCATTAAGAATATCTGCATTTTCATGAATATCATGTTTATTATTTTAACATATATCATATCATATTTCATATTATATCATGTATCATATCATATTATATTGCCCATAACTGAAAAGAACACAGAACACTCACTTGTAAAAGTATTACAGAACACATAACCACAGTATTTTCAATAATGTGCGTGTGTGTGTGTTGTGTGTGTGTGCAGGTATGATTTTGTACAGGTGTTTGATGGTGTGGATGAGAACGCTTCCTCTCCTGGGAGATTCTGCGGCAAAATTGCTCCATCTCCGATTATCTCTAGTGGAAACTCTTTACTCATCAAATTCACCTCCGACTATGAAAGCTCAGGAGCCGGATTCAGCATTCGCTATGAGATACACCGCACAGGTACCAAAACACACACACACACACACAGTCAAAGATCTTATAATGCACATGCTCACACACAAAGACAACGAGGGTCTTTTAATCAAAATATTGATTCTCTTGTAATGTTTTAAAATGCCATTTGAGCATATAGAGTGCATGCAAATGACTATATTCTTTGACATATCCTGTTCAGTTCCTGCAGTGGTTCAGTGATACTTTGCATTTTGTGCAGGTACTGAATGTTCCAGAAACTTCACTGAACCACACGGAGTGTTCCAAACCCCTGGATTCCCTGATGGTTATCCAAACAACCTGGAGTGCACCTTCATCATCTTTGCACCCAAGATGGCAGAGATCGTTTTGGACTTCCAGAGATTTGAAATGGAATCGGACCCATCTGCACCTGTGGGGGCCGTCTGCAGATTTGACTATCTGGAGATATGGGATGGATATCCTACAGGTAGAGACGGAAAAAATAAGGGTAAACTTGAGGGTAAAAACAGTGCTGACTTCATGCTGAGAGCAGCAGGAAGTTTTTAAAGTCTTAAGGGCCCAATACACTCACTGCAAAGTTCTTTTCTGTTCTTCGCTTAGGGGTAAAAAGAAATTCGAAATACCTTTGTAGCCATATACTGTTATTGAACATCCCGGCGCAGCACGCACTGCTGAGAGCGAAGTTTAGATGAATATGTAAATATGTGCTGCACTTTCCTCTCAATAACAAAATAAACACACAACAAATATTACAGTAATGAGAAAACAGCAGCATTTAAGAAAGTAGCGAAGTGGATGTTTTCTTCTTTTTTTATAGCACTTTATGCAGTACAATATTAAACACTTTTGGCCCTGACATACACCCGGCGCTAGTTTCAGCCCAACGCTATCATTTTCACGTCCAGCGCCCATGTTGTTTAAATGGCAAATGCACTGCGCCCATCTGTTCACCCATTGGTGTGCTGGTCTGAAATGAGGTGTGTTCAGGCGCAATGTTGGCGCGTTGCCATTTTGAGGCAACTGAAAACGACTGCACTATTTACCAACAAAAACCTGGTCTAAAATCAATAGTGCAGTATTTTTTGTGTCATTAAAAGGGCGTGTTAGTAATATGCGCCTATAGGCGGGTGCTTGATGCACATACACTCTGCTTATTACACATACACAGGGATGCGCAGCAGCACACAAACATTTTTAAATATTAAATATAAATATAAAAGGATTCCTCTGTTGTGAAGCGTTCAGTCTTTCCACTCACAAATTCCGCCATGTAAATAGCGAATCTGCCATCGTGTTTGCGCAACTGGCTTTTAAAAGGAATGGGAGATGAGACTCTGATTGGTTTATTGCACGTTATGCCCAAAATACACCCATGCCAAGAGCCTTTTGGACCATGACCGTTTTTTTCTGTTGGAACACACCACGCCTACCTATCACAAAATCACCATGGACCAATGGTTGTTCGAAGGCATTTACCAGCCAGAGCGGACTTTTATGGAAAGCTCTTTTGAACTCCCAAACAAACTCCAAACAAACTTTTGTTTTAGCCGGATTTTGTTGAAAATAATGTCACACCAGTTTGTTCTTCAATTTCACTTAAAGTATATCAGGACCTTTAGAGGTGGAGAAAAGGCTTACCAGAGAACAGAATAGCAAAAGACAGACACACATAAACATACACACACAAAACTCAATCATTGTAGCTCTTATGGTTATTAGAATTGTACTGCATGATGAAAGGCAGAGTTTTTGATTTGAGTTGTGAATTGAATTGCTTAAATCTCTCTCTCTCAGTGGGGCCTCATATTGGTCGATACTGTGGTTCCAGACTGCCAAGTCGTGTGATCTCGTACACCGGCATTCTCTCTCTCACCGTCCACACAGACAATGCCATCACCAAGGAGGGGTTTTCAGCAAATTACAGCATCCGAACCAGCTTAGATCCCTCTCAGCAGCACCAAGGTTAGTGTAAGAACTTGTGCCTCATTTATAAAACATGCACACAGATTTGATCTTAGAGTGTGCATACACTAAAATCCACGCCAGCATTCATATTTATAAAAGCACTTAGCACTACATCAGGGTCTAAGCAGACTTTTCTTTGTGGCAGAGAGTCAGAGAACTGCAGGTATTTGGAAATCTAAGCAATTTTTGTTGCTCGTGATTCTCAAGTAAAGGATTTGGATGTTGACTGATGATATATTTATATGTTAATGACATTAATTAGGGGGGCGTTTACAAGGTGAAGCCATACAGCTGTGCACAATTTCAAGATCATCTGCGGTGTAGCGCATGTTTTTTGTGCATGCATTAGTTCTCTGAATCACACTTAAGGCTGATTTATACTGCTGCGTCGGACCTGCGCCGTAGCCTCTACGCCGTGGGCTGCACGTTGATTTTCATTTCTACTTCTGCTTCCTTGTCCGCTGCGATGCGCAGTTACACATGCAGAGGGCATGGTACCCCTGAGGGGTTCTGGCAGACCAGTCACAGCGCTTGCGGTCCACGGCGAATCGACGCGTTGTTACATTTTTGGAGAGGTGCACGTCAGGGTACGTAGTAGTCTACGCGTGCTACACACAGCCTACGGCGTAGCTACGGCGTACACTCGACACAGAAGTATAAATTGGGCTTTAGGCACATTTGGAAATAATTGTAAGATAAAATGTAGGGTGCTTTCTATGCAACATTTTATAATCGAGGCCCCTTTAGTCTAAAATGATTTTGTACATTTTATTAAAAGAAAATTCTATTTATTATGTTTGTCAAGATCTCTTGGACTGCTTTTCCCCCACCTCTCTCTGATTAAACACTGCTTTTAAAACTGTGCTTATAAGGCTTCTCTATATAAGCGACCTCTGTTATGATTCTTTGCAAGTGACAAAACAAAGCATTGTGAATGCATTGTGAATTTTCTGTCGGGTTCAGTATTACATAGAAGATATGTAAAATACGGGTGGATGTTAATGTTAAAGTGCGGTCACATTTACCAGTGAGAGTGAAATCCAGGAATTTCAAAAGGAATCCACATGATCGAGAATGTCATGTGAGGGTGAAATATTTCGCGACGGGGTCAAGTGAATTTGCGGCGTTGACCAAAAGAAAGCTGCTTGGTTTGAAAGTGACTTCTTTGTGGGTTCTGCTTCATACATCGCTACACTACTGACATTAGACAATAGACCCTTTTTGCCTGTGAAATTTCACTAATGGGACTGCACCTTAGTGAAAGTTGTTTTTGCAGATTAGTTTCAGGGCTTTGAGTCACTGAGGAAAGCCTGTTTCTTACAGTAAGCTTATGTTGTCTTTAGTAAGACTAATTTGCATTGCTTCATGGGAAAAGTAAGACACTGAACCATTTTAAAGGGATAGTTCACCCAAAAATTAAAATTCTGTTATTAATTGCTTACCCTCATGTCGTTCCAAACCTGTAAGACTTTCGTTCATCTTTGGAACACAAATGATGGTCTCATTGGTTCTCGCACGTCAAGCGAACATGCTTGAGCTTCCGTTTACCACAACTGATGTGTGAGTTGATGAATGTTTATATGTGAATAAAAAGTTCAATCTGTTCATCATATAAAGTGATCAAGTATCTTCAGAAAATTTGGACTAAACTGCTAAATATATATGGATTATTTTTACGATCTCTTTATGAACTTTTCGAAGTGACAAAGTGGTAGTTGCATATTTGTCAATGGAGGGACAGAAAGCGCTCAGATTTAATCTTCATTTGTGTTCTGAAGATGAACGAAAGTCTTACGGATTTTGAATGACATGAGGGTAATTAATGACAGAATTTTCATTCCTGCACTCAGAACATTTGTATATTAGAGAAATACAATGCTGCTCAATCGATTTTAATTAACAAATTTTGTGATTTACAAAGCAAATAATAATTTAAAAAACTGAAGGACCACCAAAACAGAGAATGTTAATTGTCAATTCGTCAGTCACACAAACCGTCAAAGATTTACACAAATGCTTTAAAAACAAAAACAATCCAGCAACCATAGAAGGACCGACTCCTAAATTAAAAATGGCAATGTAAATTATCCTTAAAATATACGTTGACGAATCTCTGGAGTTACCGACAGGATGTTACCCACACCAACGGAAGATACATTGCCTCACACAGCCGTCACCTCAGCTCCACTTGGACAGTCTTGTGAGTAGTAATGTTTTTTCTAGTGTTTCTGTTCTGTTGTTATGAGTTTGCTAGCTGAGAATGTGATTTATATCTTTTTCCCCTTCCTTTTTAAATACTATTCTGCTGTTTTGTATTGAGTAGCTGTGCATACTACCATGTCTTATCTTTTAGCAGATAGCTTGGTAAGATTCTCCTCTCTTTTGTTAACATTAGTCACTGAAGATGAAGATGTGCCAATGACAACCCAGAACCAAACAGCACAAATGCTTACACGCTTAGTTAGTTAATTAGTATATAGTGGCAAGGTAGAATTTTTTGCAACAAAGTGTTCCTATTCCTCCATAATACAGATAAATTGCCTCACACAACTGTCTTCCTCCCTAACATTACTGACTTTTTTTCCTCTTTTTTATTTTTTTTTTTATTTTTTTTAATCAAGGCGATTTGGACAGCATCCAGGTGACACCTGTAAGAAGTTTCTCTGAGACACAGAAAGACCCTTCAAGCAAGATTACCAAGAACCATATACTGGAAAAACAGTATGAAGTATTGACACTGACAAAAGCAAAACTACAATTACAAATACAGAAACTGGAATTAGAGAAAACTAAGCTGAAGTTGGAGCTAAAGAACCTTGGACATGAACTATAGATCTCATTGACCACTGTCCAAGAATGAATTAATGATTTCATTGAATCAATCATTTATTATCGTCCAGATTTTACTATCTGTACTATAGCAATCTTTACTATCTTAATTAATTTAGTTCATATAGTTTATATTTGAAGAATTATATACTAGATATTCAGTTTTTACTAATATTCTGCATCACTCTTAATTTCTTGATTTGATGAATAAATCTGTTTGCATCAAGGGCAATTTTCAAAAAAGTCATTATTTCAGTTTTTCAGTCAGTCAGGAAATGCTTTCTGTAATTATTTGGAGACCATTGGTAGCAATGGGTTTTATAGTTACGAAAGCTTTTGGGAAATGCAACCCAGATTTGTCTTCATCTTTAAGGGCCGTTCACATCAAGAATGATAGCTATATTACCATCCACACCAGCGCACAATATCATTCTGTTTGTTCTAAGAGTGTGCGGCAGTTATGTCGTCTGACACTTGAAATGCTCTTTAAACAGGTTGAATTCTGATTGGCTCAATCTTTTTATAGTTCATCAGCTAGAAAAATCACTGTGATTCCAATGATATCAATTCTCTGTGCTGTTATCATTATATCATTGTGGTGTGCTGTGAACTCTGCTATTCTTTTATATTTAGAACAAATATTAAAAGTAGATCTTTATCGTTATAGTTATCGTCCTTGCTGTGAACAGGCCATTAGACTCCATGATCTCCACAGCTGGTTCTTCAAGCATTTGGTCTTTGGTCTGGGAGTGCAATATCTCAATTAAAGTCACCATGAAATCAAAATGGACAATTCTCGTTTTTTATGGAATATTGCAGTATTTATTATAAATTATTTATCTGATTTTTTTTTTTATTCATGTTCCCTCATAATCTTTAGTCAAAATAACTTCCTTTCCCTCTGATGATGTGTTTACTGGCTTGAGGGCAGGCAGTCTGTCACTCACATGACATCACAGCAACCATCAGACCATCCAGTTAATTCCCGATGGACAAAATCAAATCCCGCCCTACATTTTTTGTAGAGTTAAATGAGACGCAGTTTCACTCGAATATGTCACAATAGGAAAGAAAAGATTTTAAAATGAAATCTTTAATTTAATTTCAAATTAAAATAATTGTTGGAAATGTAGTTAGAAGTTAAATTGTATTTATTACCTTGCCATGTTGTGTAAAAGTGCTTGCCCAGATTATGTTGCAGACACATTGCAGGATAGAATTAGGTAACAATTTTTATACAAGCAATTTTTTTAATTGTATTTTTATATAGTGTTTTATATTTGTCTCTGGTCAATGTAAAGATGAGAATGAAATGAGAACTGCTGATATTTCTCTGGCTCTCAGCTCACTCAGTCTGGGGCTTTTATTAAACCCATCTATCATGTTTTCTGAGAGTCACACACTAACTGAGACTGTTAGCAATAATGTGGCAATAATGTGCTTGATGGCACTGAAGAAACACCCATGATCCTTTGAGACCTGGACCCAGCTCAGATTTACTTCACAAAACTGTGTATGTGTGTGCTTTCAGTTCAGTTTAATAAAGTGCAAAGAGGTTGTCAGTTTATAATTCATCTTCATCTCACGGCCACACAGGGCAGAAGGGTCACATGGGTCACTACATCTGAGGCCAAACATGAAAGGCTAATATTAACTTTCTATTGTGAGAAGAGAGCAAATCTGACTCACTCTCACTCACTCACTCACTCTCTCTCTCTCTCTCTCTCTCTCACACACACACACACACTCTCACACACACACACACACACACACACAGAGACAGACAGACACTGATATTTACTAACAAAATCATATTTATTAAACCTAAACTTTCTGACAGGATCAAATTTAAAACAAAGCAGATTTATGAGCCTATCAGATAGTGAGGTCCACTTCAAATGTCAGCTCAAATTGTATGATGTGCTGTTTATTACTGCAAAAACATGACACTGCTGCTCACAATACATGTTTATGTGTGTATGTGTGTGTGAGTGTAGGTGAATGCATGTCTCCTTTAGGGATGGAAAGCGGTGAAATCACAGAAGACATGATAACTGCATCCTCACAGTATAATCCCAGCTGGTCTCCACTGCGCTCCAGACTTCATTACCCCGAAAACGGCTGGACGCCATCAGAGGATTCTGCTCGGGAGTGGATACAGGTACAAACACACACACATTCTCTAATTTTATAGGGAAAGTTTCATTTTACCAGATAAATTATGACCTTTACATGTGGTAAGTCGCACATGTAAAGGATGTAGCTGTGAGTGTAAACGAGAGGCGTGTTAGCAACTGATGCTGGCGGCTGCGGTTTTTAGTGTCCTTGTTAGCGCACACGCCTCCCATGCCGGAGACCCCGGTTCCTATCCCGCTCGGAGCGGGTCGAGTAAGACTGGTGGCATTTGGTGCCATGACCCACATGGGAGTGAGGTTTAGGGGGGTGAGTGTAACAGACATAGGCCAGTAAGAGCTGTGTGTGTAAACCTCACTCCCCTGAACTCAAGAGGTGCATTAGCAACTGATGCTAGCGGCTGTGGTCTTTAGTGTCCTTGTTAGTGTGTGTGCGCCTCCCACACCAGAGAACCCGGTTCAAATCCTGCTTGAAGAGGGTTGCGTAGGACCGGTTACATTTGGTGCCATTGACCTGGATGGGAGTGAGGTTTAGGGGGGTGATTGTAATGGACATAAGCCAGTAAGAGCTGTGCGGACCGGGTCAAGTAGGACCGATTACAAACACTCGGATGTGGCTATAGACAAAATAGGCCTATTTAAAAATAATTAAAAAGTTATATAAGAGGGTGAAAATGCTTGCTGGTCTTGAGTGTGTACTTGTGTTTGACCTTAAAGAGTTTACTTTAGATCTGAAGGGACAGTACACCCCCCCAAAAACCCTGCTGTTTATTTTTGGCTTTGTAGATGGTATAGACAGCATCATGAGACAGAGAAACATGTCGCAGGCCAGACTCAAACCTCCATCTACAATTCCATCTACAAATTGGATATTAATGTTGTGCTGCTTCATATTTTTAGAAACTATTTTTTGATGAATGGGGGAAAAAAATGCATTTAAGTGAAATAGAAATATTTGATAATATTATAAATGTCTTTACTTTCTCTTTACTGTGTCTTTTGATCAATCTAATGTGTCCTTGCTGAATAAAAGTAGTAATTTCTTCCCAAAAAATTGTATTGACCCCAGGCTTTTGAATGGTAGTGTATATATAAATCTTCCAATCTGTAGACATTTATGTGATAGATGTAAGATCTGCATACCACTTTAGTTAGACACACTCATACATACACAAAGGGTAAGGGTTTTCCTGCCTCTTTGTTTCTACAATGGATTTGATATGTTGTCATTCTCACAGCAGTACACGCAGGAAGGGTTTCCTCTCTGAAAGAGGACATTTATGGAGTGCTTGCACTGACAGTAGGCCAGCGTTTTTTGGCGTTACCAGGAAAACAGACTCACATCTGGACAACACATTTAATTCTGACACAGACAGAGAAAGAAAGAGCTCCATATCTGAACAAGAGGTTCAAGCATAGATTTCTTTTTTAGCAGCAGGAGTGAGAAGTGAACTAGTATTTAAAGATCATTGCTTTCCTTTGAGCATGAGTCTAAGATTTTGACTTAAGTATATGGAGTTATATGTCTGATATTTAAGACTTTAAGTATACATAAGTGAAATATTATTACAATTTAAAAAACCTGTATTGTATTTTAATATTTTTTTAAGTAAATTATTTGTGTGATGGCATCGCTGAATGTCCAGCATCATTACTCCAGTCTTCAGTGTCACATGATCCTTCAGAAATCATTTTAATATCCTGATTTGCTGCTCAAGAAACTTTTCTTGTTATTAGCTGAAAACAGTTGAGCTGCTTAATATTTTTCTGGAAACCATTATACATTTTTTCAGGGTTCTTTGATGAATTTAATGTTCAAAAGAATGGCATTTATTCTATAATTTAGCAGCCTAGACATTATATTAATTTGGCATTTCACAGAAAAAGAAGTTTCGAATGACGTGAGGGTGAGTAGACAATGGGCAGAATTTTTATGTTTAGGTAAACTATACTGTTAACCACTCAGCCTGGTGTAATAAAAATGGTGAATTGCTGTTGGTGTCTTCACCCTGTTGGTGACAAGCACAACGGATGTGTGAATTGAGGCAAAACTGCCCTGGCAAGGGTGTCTGTGTGTCAGACAATGTCAAACTCTTTTTCTGCTCCGTTTTCACTTAGTTGGCCTCTTTCTTTCTTCTCTCAAACCATCTGTCTTCCCTGTCCAACGTCTTCATATTCCTGCCTTTGAACAAGTGATCCTTGTCCCAGGGCACTTTTGAATCAAACTATGTCTTGTCTTTTGGCCTCAGCCTGGAAACTATCCCAAGAAAGCAAAGCGACATGAGGGTCAGTAGAGTGCCGTCTTCCTTTTTCCTTATTCCTTTTCCCTTTCCTGTTTAAATTCTTTACTTCTCTCTCACACATATGCACCCACCAATATCCTGTTTTCTACAAAAAGTGTCCATGTTTGTCTTAGATCCTGGCATTTGAGGGGCTCTGCTTCTGTCCTGCCATTGTTCTCTCGTTAAAGGTCGTTAACACTTGTTACAGCTTGTTAGCAATGGCTGGCTCCAGTTGGCAGCTCCAATGCTTCTGATACGGCACAATATTGAAAAGCAATTAGCCTCATAATACCTTCCTGTTCAGAGAGAGAAAGAGAGAAAGGGATGGCAGCATCTGCTCACTGAGACTTGGGTGGAAATCAGTGGGAGAGAGATGTGAACTTTTGTGCCAGGAATGCTTGTATAGAGCCAAACTCTCTCAATAGGCTATTTATGCACACTTCTGTTGCGTCAGTTGAGTTTAATTTATCTCAAGAGTCATGCATGCATGCACTCGAGAGACAGACAATAACTGACAGGCTAGATTTAATGCAGGAATTGCTCCATGAAAACATGATTTGTTATCCTGACCCGGAGAATGTGTCGACATTTCTGCATCTGTGACCATGTTTTAGGGTGCTTTCACACTAGCACTTTTGGTGCGCACCCGGGTTCGATTGACGTCAGAGTTCGGTTTGTTTGGATGATGTGAACGCTGTCTTCCGAACTTGGGTGCGCACCCGCGAACCGTGCCAAAGTTCGTTTAAAAAGGTGGTCTGGGGTTCGGTTCATGTGAACTCCGCTACGGTTCGCAATCGTACTAAATCGCGGAAGTGAACCACAATTAATGATGTATGATTTGATAAAAATGTGTGTTTTGTGTGTGTTTCACTCATTTTCCTGACGAGCGTGACTGATATACTGCACGCAGAGAGCTGTAGATCTCATTTCTGCTCGTCTTCAGCGTTCTTTAGAGCATTTGCAGTACATTCACAGCAGACAGACGCAAGTGCCATTACGTACTGAAGCTTTGGTAACAAAACCAATGGTTCAAAAACAAAAATATAAAAGTGAGGTGAGCAACGCTATTCATTTTGCCACCTTCTCGCTCACCGTCGTTACCAAGCAACGGGGTAAACAGCTGCTGCTTTGATGCAAACGCACCCCGGTTCGGACTTCGGACCCAAATAATATAATATGAACACAGTCCAGCGGGGGCAGGGGGAGAGGGGGGCAATTTAACTCGGGTTCGGTCCAGGCAATCGAACCAAGTGTGAAAGCACCCTTAGTGTTATGTGATCATTATTATTGTAAGGTTATTGAAGGTCACTAAACCCTTAGAGCAGACTTCTTGTAATTCTTGAGAAGGGAAGGAAATGAAGATTCTCTGAAACATTATTAGACCGTGTGTGTTTGGTTTCATTGGCCAGTTATTGTTGTTGTAATGTAAGTGATTCAGATTATGATAGACGACTGTGTTTGAGTGCCAATATAGACTAAGAAAAGGTCTGTTTCACACGCTAAAAATTAGATTAGAAAGTTTAGTTTGGTTGTTTGGTGGCACGTTACCTGACCTAAGCTTATTGTACGACAAGATAATAAAGTATATAGCCATTTATAGCTATTTAAAAAACAATACAATAAAATATCAAAGAAAATAAAATGAATGAGAACTGTTTAATTTGAACAAGTGGCTGCCAAGTCTTGTCAAATTGTATAAATGTGATAATTGTGTCTAATTTGTTCAAGGTGTAGTTGAAGTCATACTTTTACACTGGGAACCTCATGTTTCTTCCAGCAGTTTTTTGGCTGTAATACTGGTTTGACCTACATTATGAGGGGTAGGTTTAGTGTAGAGGGATAGAATATACAGTTTTTACAGTATAAACATCATCTGTTTATGGAAAGTCCCCATAAAACATTAAAACACAATGTGTGTGTGTGTGTGTGTGTGTGTGTGTGTGTGTGTGTGTGTGTGTGTGTGTGTGTGTGTGTGTGTGTGTGTGTGTGTGTGTGTGGCCTGGTAAACCCTACCTAATGGGGACAAAATGTCTTTATAACAGTATAAAAACCATTATGTCTATGGAAAGTCCCTATAAAACATGGAAACATAACAGTGTGTGTGTGTGTGTAATCTGACTCAACATAATGGATCAAAGTTTATTTGTTGGTACTAGAACAACATTCCTATCACTTTGTCATAGCTTTAACCTTAAACAAACCCTTAAAAACGCAGAGGGAATCCCAGCCTTAAGCCTAAAATCCTGATTGTTTGGGATTTTAAGAATGTTGTTCAATGAACAACAAGGATGTTGATCCAGGAACATGTCCTACTTTGGTAAATCATGTTAAGCTTTTAGCCTCTCTGTCCAGACACTCTATTGCACTGCTGCTATGCAATGAACACATCATAGATCATACTAACGATCTGACAGTGAATCAGTGCAGTATGTCTGACTGTGATTAACTAGCGGTTACATGACAACTTCTCCAACACAGAGTCCAAAACAACACTCATACATATATATACTTATATATAAACACTCACCAGAGAGTAACTTACAATCTCTTTCTGTCTCTCGCAGGTGGACTTGGGTTTCCTACGGTATGTGACGGCCATAGGAACACAAGGTGCCATATCAAAGGAAACCAAAAAATCATACTACGTCAAAACATACAAGATCAGTGTGAGCTCAAACGGAGAAGACTGGATAACCCTAAAAGACAAAACCAAACAGATGGTGAGTATTTATTTATTGTACTTAGTTTTATTTATTTTTTAAAATAAATTCATAGTTTTAATTCAGCAAGGATGCATTGATCAAAAGTGAAGTAAAGACATTTATAATGTTACAAAAGATTTCTATGACAAATATATGTAAATTTAAATGAATGTTATGGTTCCCACAAAAATATTGATAATAATAGGATTTTCTTGAGCACCAAATCAGCATATTAGAGTGATTTCTGAAGGATCATGTGATGATGAAGACGGGAGTAATGATGCTGAAAATTCAGCTTAGCATCACAGGAAGAAATTACATTTTAAAATATGTTAAAATAAAAAACAGGTCTTTAAAGTTGCAATAATATTTCATAATATTGCTGTTTTTACTGTATTTTTGATTTTTAAATGCAGCCTTGGTGAGCATAATAGATTTATATATAGTTATTTATATATTTTATTTTCTTGTTTTGTATTTGATTTGATAAAAAAATGATCATATATTTTGTATTTTGTTTATTTTTCTTATTTTAATTGCTTTTATTATTATTAGTTGCACATTTCTTTGTTTTGTTGATTGATGGTTTGACAATATTGTGTGTAAAACACTTTGAACATTGGTTAAGAAAAGCAGAGAAAAAAGGGTGAAAGTGATCTCTTTTTCTCAGGTGTTCCATGGAAATCAAAATCCCACGGATGAGATACGCGCCAGACTGCCCAAACCCACCCTCACCCGTTTCCTACGGATACGACCTCTGACCTGGGAACAGGGCATCTGCATGCGTTTCGAAGTGTACGGCTGTAAAATATCAGGTATCCCGTCACACACACACACACACACACACACACACACACACACACACAGCAGTAATGGGTTTCAGCTAAGACGTCACTATGAAATCCCAGCAGTCACTCATAATTCCCCGCGATTCGTTCACTCCATGTGTGATCATTAGAGAATAACTCCCTCCTTATTCACAGACACATAATACTGACATCAAGAGGTGCTACCTGCGTGCGTGTGTGTTTACTTTAATAAATCCTCGCCATTTCTGACAACTAGAGTCAGACAGGAAGTAGCCTGTATGTCCGTTTCCTGTGGTTCAGAATATTGGTGCTTCTTTTATAAGGGTAGCTTACATTCTCTTTCTCTCTCTCCTTTTCTCAGATGCCCCATGCTCCATTATGTTAGGGATGGTTTCGGGTCAGATTTCGGACTCTCAGATCTCAGTGTGGCCATCGGCAGAGAGGGGCTGGCTCCCTGAACAGGCCCGACTGCTGACCGGCAGAACAGGCTGGGTGGTCTCTCACCCACAGGGTCTCGTGAAGAACCAGTCATTGGAGATAGATCTGGGAGCCCAGCGGATGGTAACGGGTCTCATTCTCCAAGGAGGGAAATACAGAGACGTGAATATTTTCATCAAGCGTTTCAGAGTTACATACAGTACGAATGGAACGGACTGGAGTCACATTCAGGAGGAGAACAACAAAGTGAAGGTATGGCATGTGTAATGGCCTGTTCCCACCAAGTGCGCCACACGAGTCCTGAAAAGTGCAGCCAAAGCGTCTCGTTCACCCCCAGGTGGCTGAATGCATTATAGCTCATAAACCCCGCCCTCTCCATGTAATGTAATGGGACATAGACAAACTAAACAATCACATTACACTTCAAATACATTCTTTACAAAGATGGTTTCTGTCATTTTAGGCTGATGTTAGTTCAAGTGTTCGTTCTTTAAATAGGTTTGGTTTTAGTTATTTGATGCTATAAAAATGACATTATGATCGACAGCTGAGATTGACAGCTTCTCTGTGTGAAGTAGTCTCTGAGGCACCAACTGACATTTTTGGGGAACTTCTGGAGGAGATTGGAGCTGTAACTTTAATTTCTACATTTCCATAACTGTTTATTTCACAAAACGTTGTTGATTAGGCGGGTGTGTGGGCTGGACCTTGATATCACGGCACCACTTTGGGCTCACTACTGCGCAGACTCGAGACCCAAGATGTCAGCCAGAGTCCTGCACGGGTCAATTTTTGGAGACCCGCCCGTACCTGCAAAGTGCAGCACCAGATCCGACCCGTCACCCGTGATAATATCAAAATTAAATCCGCACCCGCCCAGACCCGTTAATATTTGGCCCATTACCCAATCCGTGCCTGCGATAAATCACACACACTTAAATCATTCCAATTAAAGTGCTTTATTTTTTATCTCGCACCTCTCTCAACATCACAACAGCGTCATGAATGGGCTAATGAAACAGGCTAAAGTGCGCTTTGTTTTGCGCCATTCAAGTAGCCTACCACCAGCACCTAAATAGGCTATGGAACCTGATAACTATACGCAAATAGACTTATTAATGGAAAAAAAAAAGAACAAGAAAAAATACAACCTGAGCCTGTCGCTCACAAACAGGCCTATGTCTATGCATTTACTTTTTCCTTAAGGTTACTGTGCAGGAAAAGGATATCGTCCACAGTCCCAGGTTTAAGTTGCGTTCTCCGTTCTTGAATTACAAATCCAGCTGTGGAAAAGTCTCTCTCACTTACAGCGCTCAATGTCATATCATTGTTGCATATATGTAATGGTAATTTAGACATAATATTGCACATATTTTTCATCCGCGCTACTACCCGCCCTCAAGGAGTTAATTATCCGCCCGCATCCCCGCCCGTGAATTTTAAGAATGTCACAATCCACCCGTTTTAGCCACTTTTATGCGGGTACCCGACTCGTTGCAGGACTCTAATGTCAGCGCCATATTTGGATAATGGTGGCTTCACTTACTTAAATGGAAGAGAGTGAAGGCGTGTTGTCCATCTTTTTTTTACAGTCTATAGCTCACACCAAGAATGATAACTATAAAAATGAACTGTAACGACAAGCATATTGGCATCCACACCAACAGACTATAATGTTTGGTTTATTATAAGTGCTCGCTGCAGTTATGTCGCCTGTCGCTTGAAATGCTCCAGCTCAGATTCTGATTGGCTGTCAATGTTTTTATCCTTCATCGTTCTGGAAGTGATTCCAACAATATCATTGCTCTGTGTCATTATTGTTAAAGTTGGGTGTGGACTTCCCTATTTTCATAAAATTAGAATGATTTATACATTTATTAAAATGTTGTAATTTATAACTTTATTGTTATAGTTGAGAGCCGTTCACACCAAGGACTATAACTATAACAATAATGATCATTTTTTAATAATCGTTTAAATTCCATGAGAATAGGGAAGTCCAAACCAAAACTATAACAATAACGACAGAGAAACAATATCACTCAAATCACTTTCAAAACGATTTTTACAGCAGAAGACCAATAAAAACACTGACAGCCAATCAGAATCCACCAGAAAAGCACAAGTATTTATGCTGCCTTCACGTGCTATCAGAATTATCATAAATACGAGTTTCCTAGGAAAAAATTGCACATGGACGCCCTCTGATGTCCTGTTTACCACTGGGAAGTTCGTAAAATAATTTTGATACCCAAATTCCCGAGATGGGCGTGCCATAAACTGCTGTGACCGGTATGATTTATTAGTTTTTCCCCCAAAACAGTAAGATCGTCTTGTCTTGTCATTACTGTGTTCATTTTAAACGTATTGTATGTTTTATACACAGCGAGAAAATAGCCTGCATTTGACTGAAATCATAGAATCATCAGCAAACGGATTATCTGGATAGCATCGTAAATGTTTATATGGTTGTCAGTGCATGGGACACTACATATAATTTTGGTTTTAATAAGATATTCCCAATAAATAGGCAAGAATAAACCTGGAGTCCTTCATGATTCCTGTTCATTCCGACAACAAAGTACTTGAATGCAACACGCTCGTAATCATGACTTCTGAAGTGGGAATTATGACATTTCTGATAGCACGTGAAGGCAGCATTAAAGCGGCAGGCAATATATCTGCAGTGCACGCTTATCGCTATCATCCGTTGATGTGGACACTAATATAGATATCGTTTAGCTATCTTTATAGTTACCATTCATGGTGTGACCAGACCTTTATCATCCTTGGTGTGAACTTCCCTTTAGAGCAAAAAAATGCCTTTTTTTGTTTCTTTCATTCATTAAACTGGACAGACATAAAAACTAAAAAAATATTATTATTTTCACCCATCCAGGTGTTTATGGGAAATCAGAACCATGACACACCAGAAGTGCGTACATTTGATCCAGCGCTGATGCGTTTCCTGCGTGTCTACCCTGAGCGTGGCTCTCCTGACGGCATAGGATTAAGGCTGGAGGTTTTAGGGTGTGACCTGCAAGGTGAGTGACAGCCAAACCAACCGGTCACAGAGCTCAGAGCAATCCAGTTCTCAGGGTCTCTAATCCATATTAAGAAGATTTTTAATTGATGTATAATTTGTGAAAGCTTCATTCACCTAAAATAAATAGCTTGTCTAAACTTTTCAGAGCCCACAACACCTCTTCCCCTCACCACCACCATGGAAACTACAGTAGCTACCGTCACCAGCGCACTAGGGAATATTCCAACAACCACCTTTATTCCACCGACAGCAGAGAGTTGCGATGATGACGGCAACTGCCATAGTGAAGCAGTGACAGACTATGACACAACAGGTTCGATACAGATACTTTACACTCATGTTTTTATATCATTAACATCTATCATTTTTATATTGAGCTAATTATGTTGGCTAAACCATAACACTACCCCAACTTCTTAGAGAAACCTTATGGTATTTTAGAATTTAATTAAGACATTATTTACTCTCTTTATTATGCTGTTTTCATAATAGGGACTGTTGGGAGGTCCCAATAATGTTGGTAATTTCAGGTTTTACTATCACTGTGGGACATTCAGTTCTCCACAAGGACAGCAAAACCTCACAAACATCCACACAGAGACAGGCTATGACCCAAAAGGTTACAAACACAAACACCCACACAGTGAAACACACACTAACTGCGACCCAGAAGGTTACATACGCTTAGCAAAACAGCAGCATGCTATAGGTTACACAAAAACAAAGACACTGTGACATCAGATTACACACAAATATACACATCGTATTTATACGCACAGAGAAAAAAATTCAGCTAATTCAGAACACGTGTATATGCACATGATTTGTTCATAACCTCATTCTAATGTTAATGAATTTGGAGTATTAAGCGACTAAGTGTTTGAAGTTAGTTATTTGCATAAAACACACACAAACCATCTGCATATAAAGGCTTTCCACACAACAGAGATCCAGAGACTTAACATGAAACAACTACTAACACAGAATTTACAAATGGAATTAAACCAGTCTGTATTTCATGAACTCTTTAGCTTTGACTTTGATAGCACTTTCTGCAATTTGTTTCCCATAGAAACTGCAGTAGCAGAGCCATTTCTGGACATGGAAGCAGTACCTGGTGAGAAAATTCTCAAGTTAATGTAATTTGTGTATATTTAGTATAACTATTAACTGATGGTTGTTGGAGACCCCGATTTCGAGGGAGGACCCGATTTCTCAGGATATTGGAACATAATCTTTGGGGTTTTCCATATTGAGCACACAACAAAATCTCTACTGCCCTCAAGTGTCGTGCTGCAGAATTACATGAAGTAATCTGCAGCTGCTGAACTTCTGATTTTAAGCATAAATTTATAAACAAATCTATCTGTATTCAAATATACATAATAATTATACACAGTACACACACATATATTATGTAATATGTTTAAAACGATTAATCGCATCCAAAATAAGTGTTTACATAATATGTGTGTGTACTGTATAATTATTATGCATATTTGAATACACACACATACATGTATATATTTAAGAAACATTTGCATGTATATACTGTATAGATATTTATATCATTGACATTCTCCACACTTTTAGTTTTGGGGGGGGGGGGTACTCAGGGTTGGGACAAATTCCGAGCTCGAAGCCCTCCCACCCGACAGCATGCCAAATACGCATTTAAATGTATTCTCTATAAATGATGTGTAAATGTAAATGTGTGTGTGTGCTTGTTTATGTGATTTATGAGGACACAAATTTGTATAATGATATGGGTATTACACTGGTATTACAACGTAAAGGCAGTTTATGAGGACATCTGTGTCATAATAAAAATGGCTTTAAAAACATACTAAATGTTTTACTAAAAAATGTAAAGGTTTTCTGTGATGGGTAGGTTTAGGGGTAGGTAGGATAGAATATACGGTTTGTACAGTATAAAAACCATTACGTCTATGGCGAGTCATCATAATGATAGGTGCACCAACGTGTGTGTGTGTGTGTGTGTGTGTGTGTGTTATTCAATACTTAATTTAAAGATATATTCTTTTAAAACAAGTTTCAACATTTTTCTTCTCAACTATTAAGGTACCCAACATAAAACATTTAATACCACAAAAATAACACCACAGAAAACATTGGATGTGAAAGTTTCATGGTTCCTAAAAGTTTCATGGTTCCTGTACCTTTCTATACAAGATCATGAGATTTACTGCAGTCATAGTCTTGGGAGAATGTGATATCTAGATAATGGGAGAATGTGATATCTAAGCAATGCTGTGCAGTTGGACAATGCCGTTTCTGGTGATTTAGCAGATTTTACTAGAGGAACTATTGCCACTTCACTCCCCGTTGGGGTTTATGATAACATTTTGAATACCTGCCCAAATCTTTGACTAATAATCTACTGCCCATCCAAAAAGCATAGCGGGTGTTCAGTACCATACTGTTTTGACTAAATTACCAAAACAGCTTAATGTGGGTTGAGTGGAAAGCAAAATCAGTATGGAGGGCTTTAAGGTTGATTCAGTATGGTTTGTGTTCCTGTTTAGCATACATCTGGTTTGCCTGTGACTTTGGCTGGGCTGATAACCCATCCTACTGTGGGTGGAGTCAAGACGGTGGTGAAGGAGCTGAATGGCACATAAACAACAACAGCAAACATGCTGATCATAAACTGCCTAATCTGGACCACACAGGTAAGAGATGGCTTAAATTTAGATTAATAAATTCTTAAATGCACATTTTTTTTATAAAATGCTTATTTGTTGCGATTGCAGGAAGAGGGGGTAATTGAATAAACAGATATACTCCTCTCCTCTCTGTTTCAGGAATGCCTCACAACTTCATTTATGCAGCTTCTAACAGAAATGCACAGATTGAGATTGAAAGAAAGGCTGATATAGAAACAGATAAAGAGCTGGAGAGAAAAGGAAGGGTGGCAAGGCTAGCCAGTTTGCCAGTCACAGCCCCAGATTCAGACCTGTGCATGTCTTTCTGGTACCACTTCACGGAGAAACACACGGGAACTCTGAACATCATACAGAAGATAGAGCGAGAAGATGAGGAGGAGGAGAGAGAGGATTCTGAGCTTCTGATCCGCTCTGTGAGCGGCCACTTGAAAAGCAGATGGAGAGAAGGAAGAGTTGTGATTCCCAGTGCCGACACACCTTATCAGGTATCGATGCCCACTTTGTGAGTCGAAAACATCAATATTAAAACATAATACTAACATTCTTCCTGTGTTTGCATGGTAGGTAATCATCGAGGCCCAAGTAGATCCTACAGAATCTGGTTTCATCTCACTGGATGATATAAAGATACTGGCTGAAGTGAATCCTGAGGAGTGCACGGGTATGTTAAGCCATGCCTCTTATCTTTAAGTTCCTCCCTTTTCTGTTTGACCTGCCTTCAGCCTGATCACCCACTTTTAGCAACATTAAAGATAGGACATCAAAAAAATGAAGATTCTGTCATCATCTACTCATCTTCATGGTGTTACAAACATGTATACATTTCTTTCTTTTGCGGAACATAAAAGAAAATATTTTAAAGAATGTTTGTAGCCAAACAGTTTCGGTTCGATTTAATGGGAACCAAAGCTGTTTGTCTACCAATATATTATTTTATGTTCCACAGAGGAAAGAAAGTTATACAGGTTTGTAATGGCATGAGAGTGAGTAAACCATGGCAACATTTTCATTTTTGAGTGAACTTTAAGTCCTGATGTATTCATTTTTTCATAGGAATTTTACAAAAAATTCTAATTAAGCTTTCTTACCCTTGAACCAAACCGATCAGCTCTGAGATGAATCACACCCTTTTAACATTTATGATATTATGTTGAAAATATCTCCTGCGGATTCTGAAGACTCTGTGTGTGTTTGTGTTTCAGACCCAGAGAATACAGAAGGTGATGAAGATGAAGTTGATGAGATCGGTAAGACCCATTTTTAATAACATGGCTCTCTACATTGCAAAAAAATTTTCTTTTGTACTGTTGTCTTATTTTTTAAAAAAAAAAAAAAAAAAATATATATATATATATATATATATATATATACACTGTGTGTGTGTGTATATAAGAGAGAGAGCTTCTCAATTACATTATCTTGTTTCACGGATGTTTAGATCTTTTTGCTGGAAACAAGACTGAAAAATACTAATAAATCGAGATTTTTTTTTTTTTTTTTGGTAACACCTTATTTTAAGGTGACGTAGTTACAAATTATGCATAATTACAAGTAACTAACCCTAAACCAAACCCTAACCGTAACTCTATATAAGTACAATGTAACTACATCACCTTAAAATAAATTGTAACTTTTTGGCAGTTTTGAAATCGCCCTGGCATTCTGCAATCAAATATTTTGGTATAATGATTGCTAAACTATATAATTCCAGTCCTTCTTGATGGTCCTGAATCACCATTATTTTGCCATAATGACCAGCTGAAATGTAAATGATCGCTTATATAATATAATTGAGCTTGTTTACTATGCAGGTTTTCCTCAGACTCACAATCTCTCTGTTTGGTCTGTCTCTGTCTTTCTCTCTCTATAGTGAACTGTGAGGGGTCTGACAACACCCTGTGGAGTTTTGGACGCGGCTCCATGCTGAAGAGTTTAGACCCCATCTTGATCACCATCATCGTGATGAGCGCCGTGGGAGTCCTGCTGGGTGCCGTGTGCGGAGTGCTGTTCTACTGCGCCTGCGCTCACACGACAAACAGGAACCTCTCCGCTCTGGAGAACTACAATTTTGAGCTGGTGGACGGAGTCAAACTAAAGAAAGAAAAACTTAGTGCACAGAAATCTTACACAGAGGCATGAGGAATGCTGGACGAACCCAGGAAACATTTGCCGGACAATGCTGGAGGAACGTTTTTAGAACGTTGTTGCGACGTTACTCAAGGTCGAGACTGAGCGTTATTCTCAGGACGTGCAGGACGAGGGACTGGCCTCTAGAGGGCGCCTTGTATAGATTGTACAGCCAGACGATGATTGTCTACTTGTTTGTACATTTGTTGCTGGTGATGAGACCAAGACAAAACTATGTATCCTCTCACACAGTTGGATATCTTTTTCTACAAACCCCTTTTTTCAGAGCTGTACACAACTGGATTTTCAGTGTTTATTTTGCTCGTTTATGTTTGGAGATGTGTTTGTTCAGTTGGTAACTCACACTTCATTCCAATGGTGCCTTTAAATGTGTTTTTGTTGCCTTTTCACATATGGATTCCTGCCCTTAGACAGTCATTTGCTCTTGAGCACAAACTGTTCACAGACACAGGCTAATACAGGTCAGAGGTCAATGTTTAAATATATAATAATACATGCTACAGGGATGACGTGTTTTCATAGGGCAAAAAAACTCCTGAAGTCAATCGTTGCGTCTGAAATCGAATACTTTTCTACTACATAGTATGTGAAAATCATACTCTTAACTTAAGTCCGAATTTATCCAAGGCGAAAAATCTACTACTTCCAGCGAGATTCTAAAGTGTGCATTCAATGTACAATTTACTATCCCATGAGGCCACGGGAGAGGATTTATTAATGGAAGTGAAGCGACGCAAATGTTGCTAGGTCACGTGACAGTGACAACATGGCGGATGTAATATCCAAATTTCATTCATACTACCCATACTGATACTATATAGAACATACTTTTTTAATGGTCGTGAAGTAAATTCAAATTCAAATGTAGTACCTACTCGGTCAGACAGTACGCGATTTCGGGCACAGCTAATTTTTTTTATGGGTTTTTGGTTAAATGCTTGAAATAAGGTCTGTGGTTAACACAAGCTCAAGATGTTTGCTCGTTTTATTCTACGACATAAAATACATCAGTCTTGAAAAGGCGGTTGCTAAAAAGTGGCTAAATGGGACTACAGTGGGTATTGGGGACGTTGTCGGTTGACGTGCTCTTGCAAAAATATTCTATACATTTCAGGGTAAATGTTTTTAAATAAAGTCTGAAAGAATTGTCAAGCTTAGTGATGGTGACATTTAAAGGGATAGTTCACCCAAAAGAAGATATTTTGAAGAATGTCGGTAACCAGACAGATGACGGTAGCCATTGACTTCCATAGTATTTTTCCTACTATGTAAGTCAGTGGGGTCCATTAACTGTCTGGTTACTGACATTCTTCAAAATATCTTCTTTTGTGTTCAACAGAACAAAGAAACTCATACAGGTTTGGAACAACTTGAGGGTGAGTAAATAATTCTCTTATTTTTGGTGAACTATCCCTTTAAGTCTTGCGACCGTGGTGTTGTTGATTTATAGCCTATGTTTTGCTTTTTAGTGATTGTATTTAGGCTTCAAACTCCATCGAAATGTGTTCATTTGTGAATATAATCATGATGAACAATGTTTATGTAAGAATCATAAACTTTTGTTGGTCACAGAGGTTATTTTCAACAATAATCCAAAAGCCAATGGAAAAATCATATTGAGTTTGTTGTCGTGGGAACTTCTAGGTTGGCCTTGAAATACATCATCACTGCAGCAATCTCAACAGGACGTATGCATGACGCCTATCTCAATGTTTAGTAGCTAGAAAGAGATTTGACCACTTTATTCGGTCCATCCTCACTCTATATATTGTAAAACAACAGGTCAGAAGACATTTCTTGGGTCTGTGCTTTTTTTAAACAATGGAATAGTAATGTGGTAATCATTATTTCTTTCAGCTGCCCATATGTCTGTAAACTTGTGTTGTGTTGTCATGGTATCGAGTGACATCATATTTCAGAATGACATCACAATGTCTGCGGACCATCTGTGAAACAGTGTCTTCTAAACTGATCAGGAGACGCACACTCTGGGAGCGGAGACAAAGCAAATGAAGCATCTAACAGCGCTAATGTAGAAGCATCTCCCTAAGGAAATTCATTCTTTTTGAAGGACGCGAAAGGCACAAACTGATCCGTGCTTTTAAGCATTGGCAGGACAAGACAGATGAGAAGACGCAAGTGCTGACAAAAGCATCTTGATCTATTTCAAACACACAATGCAGAAATGCAGTTTGTTTTCAGCAGCCTGAAGGAGGTGCCAGAAACTTTTTATCCCACTCAAATGAATCAACGTATGTCATTTTGCACTGAGAATTATATTTAATGAAAGATTTAGATAGTAATAAAAGTGTTAACTACTTTAAATTGTAAGGAGAAATCCAACTGTCAGTGTAACAGCTCACTTTTTTAATGCTATTTAAAGTGAAATGGTATTTTTCCTAATTGTAATAGTTGTTTTTGTGTCCGGAGGAACTGAGGTGACACTCAACTGGTTTTTCATCACTGACTCTCATAAAAAAAGGAAAAAAAAAACTCAATTTCACTTGAAGTTTAGATGTTATGAAGTCCAGTCTGTCTGGTGGTTCTTTCATATTCACAGTTCTGCGATTAACAGAAAAAAAGACTGAAGACTTATGTCGCATCTGCATCAACTAATTCAATTTTCAGATTTATTCAGATTTATGGATTTCTCAATGACAACAACATTCCAAAGAGCGAAGTTAATAAAGTTTTTATAAAAATTTTGTTTGAAATTACTGTCTCCATATAGGAAACTATGTGCATTCATGTATAAACACTGTTTTTGATGGTATCTTTATTGTTTTTAATTTCACCCAAAAATGTACATTCTGTCATCATTTACTCACCCTCAAGTTGTTCCAAACCTGTATGAGTTTCTTTCTTCTGCTGAACACAAAAGAAGATATTTTGAAGAATGTCGGTAACCAGACAGTTGACACTTTCATAGAATTTTTGGAATAAATTGAGGGCGAGTAAATGATGACAGAATGTTCATTTTTGGGTGAACATTAATAACTGCAAATACTGGCTAAAAAAAAAAGCAACACAAAAATGTTTATAATGGGGCACATTGTCAACCAATCTGGGTAAATTGTTGCAATAAGAACTTGCTGTTCAGTGAGACTATCTAAATCTTTCACAGCATATCCTTTTTTTAATGTATTACAAGCCACTTAATATTTCATGGGACAACTTGCCCCAACTGGCCTTTTGAGCAATAAAACAGAAAACAGCTGAAGTTTTTAGTTAAAGGGATAGTTCACCCAAAAATGAAAATTTGATGTTTATTTGCTTTCCCCCAGGGCATCCAAGATATAGGTGGCTTTGTTTTTCTTCAGTAGAACACAAATTAAGATTTTTAACTCCAACCGTTGCAGTTTGTCAGTCGTATAATGCATGTGAATGGTAGCAAAATCTGTAAGAGTAAAAAATCCATATTAAGAGTAATATGGACTTGCACAGACAAATCCATATTAAACACTGCATCTCGTGATGACACGTTGATGACCTCGCTCACCGGAAGTGATGGCGCGATGAAGGCTGTTGGACATAGTGGCGTATTAGAGGTAAAGTATTACATAAATACTGTTCGGTTTCTCACACAAACCGACCGTTTCGTGTCTTACTGTGTACAAACTGTTTTTTTTTTTTTACTCTCCTACAGATTTTGCTACCATTCACATGCATTATACGTCTGACAGAATGCAACGGTTGAAGTTAAAAATCTTAATTTGTGTTCTACTGAAGAAAAACAAAGTCACCTATATCTTGGATGCCCTGGGGGAAAGCAAATAAACATCAAATTTTCATTTTCACTATCCCTTTAAATTAAGACTTCAAGTTAATGTTGACCATTGTCTTAAGAATGCCTGTGTGGTTTAAATAATTGTGTTCACTTGTTTACATTATAATACGAGCTATTGAATATAACAGCTTAATGCTGGAATTTTTGTTTGGAGAACAAAATTCACAAAAGTCACACCTATCTCAATGTTTAGTAGCTAGAAAGAGATTTGACCACTTTATTCGGTCCATCCTCACTTAATATATATTGTAAAACAACAGGTCAGAAGACATTTCTTGGGTCTGTGCTTTTTTTAAACAATGGAATAGTAATGTGGAAATCATTATTTCTTTCAGCTGCCCATATGTCTGTAAACTTGCGTTGTGTTGTCATGGTATCGAGTGACATCATATTTCAGAATGACATCACAATGGGATGTCTGCAGAGACTGGACTGGAATTTTAGTTTGAAGACTCACAAAAAAAAAAAAAAAAAAAAAAAAACATTAAAATGTAAAACATATTCATTACTTGTCCCGTCGTCTCAATTCTTTCAGACATGCTGTTTCCGCTCATCTGCCGTTAGATGGCGCTGCTCTATAAATTCAACGGGGCTGTTGTTCTTTATCATTGACACTAGAGGGCATATCATCTCCGTTTCCGAAACTGAACGTCCCTCCCAGTCCCAGAGCCAAAGTCCACATTAAGTTTTGTGCAGTGGAACTAATGAACGAATTCATATTCTCAAGATAAAAGCCTTATAATCAGTTATTTATATCACTAATAGGGAAGCTAGACGTGAACGTTGTTTTGAACGTTTGTTGTGTTGTTCCCATGGTAACACGGCTGCTTTAACTTGAGGGAACAAGCTGTGGTTTCACACCCAAACCACTGCTTCAACACTTCTGCTTGTGAATTGAGTTTGTATTTTGTATTTGTTTGCACATTAGTTCACTGCTGAGGATATGTAACCGCTGTGCCACTTCCACAGGAAGACTGCCACAAATAAAACCTACAAACCTAGCTTAACCAGCTGATCTGTGATGAGCTCATTAATTTAGCCTAGAGTCTTCTCTATTTATATATTTAAAGTAAACAAAAATACTGACATAAAACTGTATCTTCACAATTCTTCATACTTAGTATAGTATACTTAGGCATAGTTAGTAATCAGCTCTGATCAGCTGCACTGGGGTATGATCTCATTCCAGTTAACCTTCATCATTGTCTGTCTGTAAACCTTCATCATTATCCGTCTATAAACACTGACTCATATGGTTGACGTATTTCTTTCCTCATACTCTTAATAGGAGAAATGACAGTCATGGATAGACATGATGGAAGAATTCCTCTCCTCTCCTCTCCATTTCCCCTCTCTCTCCCCCTTCAAATGTGAACTGCTCCTCAACATCAAGCCAGATGAAGTCCAGTCATTCCACAGCTATTTTAGAGTAAGTCTGAAACCTCCCTGTGAAAGATCCTTTAAAACACACACACACACACACACACACACACACACACACACACACACACACACACACTAAAATCTCTAATGCAAAGTTGGTGAAGAGAATGAAAAGCAAAAAACAGTAACACACACACACAGTCTACCTATGATTATGAGGAATTTTTAGAATGTTTTATATCATGCAATATTTATAAAAAGTGTATTAGCTATTTTTCCCTATTGAAAATAATACACAATTTACAATTTTTTCTAATATATTTTCAAATTAGTTTCAATTAAAACCAATTTTTGAAGGTAGATTAGTGCCATTTAGTGGGAGTAAAAAATAAAAACTTTGTAACCACTAGATTCCTATATAATTCTATATAACGTGGCTTATAAATTCTATAGTGTTTTTAGACATAAATACTTTTTTTATTAAGTTTGGGTTTATATGACAATTCACCATGACGTCACAACAATAATAGACGTTCTTCCGGGTGGCAAAAGCCTAAGCGTTCCTATGGCAATGCTAGTCAAAAAAAAATGTTTTTTTAAATTTTTAAAAAACAGACGTGGTGGAAATTCAGACATGGTTAACATGATGATTGAGGGACTGATTAACTAATTCAGGAGATAGCAATGCATGAAATGCCTAACCTTGGTCTAGTAGATGTAGCACTAGTCTACTACCATAATTTTTAAATGAGCCTCAGCCTACCATTTTGTAGTTATTTTAGTGACTGTTGCTGTTTGACTTACAATATGTTAGGCTACGGTAGATGGTCTATTTCCCTGGTTATCTGACTAAAAAGGCTATGATCGTTTTCTGTTGCTCGGATCGGATGGCACAGATGTGAGCTTTTGACAGTGAAAAGGATAGCGCGCTGTAGACTAGCGCTACTCAGCTAGGCATTCACTCAAACTAAACTCGCGGTGATGATTAAACCAATGTGGCACACGCATCAATCATCCATAAGCAGTAGCCTACAACTATGTTTTGCTTTTCCTATTTCATCCATTGACATTTGATCAGTAGCCTACATGACACTAGAAGTTCTGTCTCTTCCTTGTATAATACTTTTACTTCAGACAGTGACTGGCAATGAGTTTGATCTTCAAAAGAGACCTTAAGTTTACTAATATTAGAAATTAGTTAGAAATGGCTACTCCGCCACCAAACAGTCTTGCTATCTTCTCTGTAGCACTACTTTTGATGACGTCCACTCGCTTTAACCTCCTCACCCACAGGTTTCCGCTGGATATATTTACTTTTTTCTGAAGGAAATCAATAAAATCCTACACCTTTTGCTGTATATCTGGCGGCGCAACCCCAAACACAACACGTTTTCATCATAGTTTCAACTTTGATCAACAGCAATGTTTTTAACTATGTAACTGTTTACAGTAGCCGGCTGGATCTCTTCAGTTGGTCAGTAGAAGCCGCTCGCGTTCTGCCACCCAGAAGTATCTTGGTGCCCATTGTTTACATTCTGAAATGCCGTATACTTAGACATTCTCAAAGACCACTTTTTGTCAAGGTTTAGATTTTTTTTTTTATGTTGATTTCAAGTGTCAGTTTTTGTATTAATTTTACTACAGTCAAACCTGAACACAGAGGAGAACATTATTTTAGAGTGTCACCCCTTTATGGCTGTGCATTTTTTTCTGCACAGTGGTTGATTTGTAGTTTGTACCACCAAAAGATTATTTGAGTTTTCATATGTTTTCATATTTCCCATTTATTTCCAATGTTGGTCATTTTTGACTGTGAAGGAGCCAAGTGTGACTATTTTTTGTGCCCATAAAACATGGAAACCCAATGCCTGTGTTTGTGTGTACTTGTACAACTATCTTTGTGAGGAATGGTTTGAGTCTTAGACCATCGGAATGAGGACGAGATTAAAGTGAGGATATTTTGGCCAGTCCTAACTTTATGAGACCCATATAAAGGCCTGTGTGAGGGTCAAGATTTGGTTTTAGGGATCAGGTTATAATTAAGGGTAGGTTTAGGGTATAAGTTCGGGTTAGGCACTTAGTTGTGATGGGTAAGGTTAGGGTAGCTTGCATTGTGTCAAAGACCTCACAAAGATGTACAAGAATGTGTGTGTGTGTGTGTGTGTGTGTGTGTGTGTGTGTGTGTGTGTGTGTGTGTGTGTGTGTGTGTGTGTGTGTGTGTGTGTTCAGGTATTTTTAAATCATATTTGAATTTCAGTTCCACACACAAGAGCCTTATTGAAGAACAGTGATGTAAAGTTTATCTGCATGCTGTTCATATTTTCACACCTTCAGTGTTTGCATGCAAAGGCAGATATATTTTTTCTTCAGAAGTGTGAAATCACTGGTGAGTAATGACATTTAATCAGTCGATCTTATTTGGGATTGGGACACACCGGAAACTCTCCAGACTCTCTCGCTCTGGCTGACCCTGAACCAGCAGTAAAACCGAGCTGAACTGGATTTGTACATAAAAGTAAACAAAGGAGCTCTCTGTCTGTGAAACCTTGAGCCAATAGTCGACTAGTTCTATCTACAATCAAGACATTTGTGTAACAGCAAACGTTTTAGGATCTCTAATCTGATTCTAACACAGTATTAATTGCGGGATCTCGAACGAGGCGAATTGCGTAGCATCCGGTAAAAAAAAAAAAAAAAAAAAAAATTCCCAACAGTAGAGATGACATTAATGATATACAACTTTTTTATATAGGCTACACAAAATGTATCAACAATATGGTCAATGTCATCTGAACATACAGGAGAAAAGATGTAAAATGTATTTACTATTTTGAAGGACACTTATTTTACTTTATTAGCGTCTCAGACACGTCAGGCTCCCACGTCATCCAGTCACGACGCACACCTTCACCAGAGTACTAATCACGATCACCTGCATCCCATCATCACGGCAATCACCCACAGCACAAAAGACACTCTCACACATTCAGTCATTGTCCGGTCTCGTTAGCACGTAAGATACTTGCCTTAACGACTTCTACGGCCTACTTACCTGCCTCCTGTGGTCTTTCAAGTCTCCATCGTGGTCCCGCGTCTTGTTTGATTCTCCAGAGTCTCCCTCGATTAAGTTCCGTCTCGCCTCATCCGCAAGTAACTTATAAAGACTGTGTCATTCCGATATCATCATCAGACTTTCACGAAACTCAAGATCACTCACCTGCACTTCCGTCATCTCATCTGGTTGTTCAATAAACATTCACTAACCTGTATACCTTGTCTTCGTCCCTTCTGTTATGTAACAATTAGTGAGAGAATGTTTTTGTTGAAAGGACCGTGTGTGTGTAATTTCGGTAACTATTCGAACGCTTTTTTTCCTTCCTTCTGGAAAACCTATTGGATTTTCAATTGGCTCAGGAAAGTAGTTGTATTAGGAGTGAATGCAATTTTTAAAAAGCGTAGATGCCTGTCGGTATTGCTCCCTATGGCAAATTATTTGGGGGTAATATAGGCACAGGCCTATTGTATTTTGAAAGGAAATTCGGTGCACGTCATTAATAAACCTTTGTTGCTAGATAGCTGACATTAAAAGTAAACCGTTATTAAACCACTGATCAAAATAACCTCTTTTATTATTATTATTATTCTACGTAAACACTGCATCGTTTGTGGGCTATAGAACGCTTATAGATATAACGCAAAATAGACTATATATATATATATATATATATATATATATATATCCAAAAATGGAAGAAAATATATCTCTGTTGTCATTTGTGGGGAAACCGCTTTCATATACTCGATATAACTAGGCTTTTTTTTTCTCTCTTCTTCGGTCAACTCGGAGACCGATTCAACTCCGATAGTATGATTATGATATACAAAACACTTGCCACCTATCTCAAGTAGTGCTCGCTGCAGAGCATCTGGAGCTCAAGGGTGGCGTTTATTAACCCGTTTAATGGGTGGAGAGAGAGTGGGTTATGGTGTGGTTAGGGCAGCGTCTCTCAGTGTGGGGCGCGCCCCACTGGTGGGGAATATAGACTTGACAAACGGGAGGAAATGTTGTCATTTCTGTGCCCATCTCTATTAACCTTCTGAGCGGTCCCACATATAGGATTGTTATTTCTGTGAAGAACAGACGCGCTCAGCGCTTGACATATATCATGCAGTGTTTTCAATCACATAATGTTTATTTTAGGTTTCAAACATTTAAATGCACGTAAGTAGCCTACTTGTAAAACAATACATCTAGAGTTTGTAAAATACACACTGGTGTCTATGGAAGTAGCAATAACAATCCATTCAAGTTGAAGTTGAAGTTGAAGTTGAAGTTTATTCGTCATTACACATGTACAAGTACAGTATAACGAAATGAAGTTTGGAGCAAGCCTCCGGGCCGCAGCCGATTATTCAGGCGCCGCCCTACGCTCTCCAGAAATACAAGAATGCAATTTAGCAAGCATTACATAGCAAACACAACAAAACATAAACATAAACATAAACATGACACAGTACACGTGGTCACGTGATGGGATTTTTGTATGGAGGGAGAGGAGATAGATAAACAGGCAGACGGTTGGAGGGGGTGGGATCGGGTAGGTTGTGTATGGTGAGAAGAGAAGAGACGAAACACTAGACAAAACAAAACAGCGCGAGAGCCAGCAGGGAACAGAGAGAAAAAAAAACACGTCTGCACGGATAGAAGGACAGAAAGGAAAGTGTATCAAATACGGTATTAGATACACATAGTGTAAGTAACGTAACTATAAAATTTACTCTATTCTTCTCCCAGTTCACCGACTACTTGCATGTATTTCGGGAGAAACTGAATAATTTAAGTGCTGTAAATCCGACTGACAGGACTTTCCGAACTGCGGTGCAAATAAACATGGCGGCGCCCATCTCACGTTATAGATCAAAATCAAGATAATGGTAACACTTTATTTTACAGTGTAAAATAATTTATAAAGGTTTTTAAACGGCAAAACACACTTACTTACATGTATTTGAGAATCTGAATATCAGATAGTTGATGACATGGTAAGCAAGTTTGTGAATAATTTGAATAAAAAAAGAAAAATGTACATCTGTCATAGAGCACTATTTTGGCTGCAGTGAGTCACGTGACAAGCATGACGCGTCGCCATGGAAACAATAAGGGGAAACGTAAGGGTCGCCTTAAAAAAAATCATTCTGGGGGGTCAGCTAGAATATCTTAAACGTACGTATGAAAGGGTTGTGAATGTGATGTTAATAAAATAAATATTAGCAGTTATAAATTTAGCAGTTAAACTTAAGCCTAGTTTATTACCATTTTGTTAGGGCGATTGGGGACAGGTGGGGCTCAGAACCCTTACCTACCTCCAAAGTGAGGATTGGCAGAAAGAGTTTGAGAAACACTGGGTTAGGGGTTGCAGCTCTACCCATCATGCCCAGTAGGTCAAGAGGTCAAGAGCTGAAGGTAATGGCCCTGCAGTGCCTCCTGCAGAATCTTTTTGTGAATTGATTCAAAAGAATCGAATCACTTAGATGAATCAACTGAATCAGAATCTTCACAGTTTGGTCGCAGTGTGGATGGGGTGTTAGCATTATTTCCTGTGGGCGGAGGAAGGGAGAGGCTGTTACTGCAACTCCATCTCATTCTTAGTTCATCGAGCACACATACATATATTACCCATCCGGTTCGAGGACAGGCCGAGACGTGGAAGGGCGAGCTGGACTCTTTGCCCACATTTAGTCATTTATTTGCCTCAATAGCCATGATTTGTTTGTTGTAGGCAAATGAATCGCGTGTTTTAGTACTTTGTAACCAGCTGTTGATTCAAAGTGGCCCACTGAAACAAAGGCTCCACGGACGAGCAACTGGACCAAACGCTGTCGGAGGTTTATTTCCACAACAAATGTTTTTTTAAAAAGAGCGTGATAGATTGAAGAATCGCCGGGGAACACGTGTTAAGGTAAGGGTCATCAAAATACCACTTTTTAAAGAACTTTGGTTCAGGACCGTTTGTTGAATGGGGTATTTCTAACTGTCTTGGGGTAACGTTAACCGTTAAGCCAGGGATTTTGAGCTTTAAGGTTTGATCTGGAAAATGATCTTGGGTTACGAACTTTGGGTGGGGATCATGTCCCATCCATTTCACTTCAAAGGACAGACGTGGATCTGCCCCAAACGTGCTCCACAAACAGTGTCCCTTCAGGCTGTCTTTCCCAGACGTCTGTTATCTTGGATCTATTTTTTGCGACTTACGTGTCCCCAACATCTGTTGTAAGTCATTTGCGAGCCTGGGAGAATCCCGGCGGGTCCGAGGGGGGATGTGGGGGTTAACTGCCCCATGAACAGTGCTTTATTTGGTAGTTGCTTGTGTAAATATGCCTCCCTGGAAGTCGAAATGATGTAGCCGTTTTTGCGTGAGTCATGAGACATACTGAACACATTAGACCACCTATGATCTGGCGGATGCGAACACACTAAAGAATCATCATTTGTGTTTCATAGCGCATCAGCTGGGAGAAGTTTGGCATTCTTACAGCACCAGCACTAAATATGACTGCGGTTATGTAATAAAAAGCATCATGCTTATCCATTTAAGATGTTTAATGAGAAACTGAATCATATGGACAGATGTGTGGACTGCTATCGGGGAAATTTTACAAAGAAAGATCCCGCAGCGGATCTGCAAAACGCTCATATCGGGTCACGTGATCGTGTGGAAGCCTGTTGTATTTTTGACGGATGTCTTAAAGGTGAAAAAAATAATAATAATAATTCCACTAAAAGGTTTCCCATATAAAAGAGATGAAGAGTGCTTTTTACATATATTTTAAAGCTGTGTTCACTTGCATTAAATCAAGAGTCCAGCCTAGTAAAAGCCTGCTTTATTGGACTGAGCGGGTCGCCTCAACGGGGCAGCATCACGTGACCAGTTAAATTATTGCTTTAAGTGGAAATAGCACATTCCTATGGAAGCCCGTTTCCGCCGCTAAAAGTAAATAAATAAATAAAATAAAAAATATTTGCGTAATTGCATTCCATTCCAGGAATGTATGGAAGCCCGTTTCTGCCACTAAATAAAATTTTTTTAAAAGTCTGAATTGTGACTATATAACGCAATTGCGACTTTTTATCTGAGAATTCTGACTTTTTTTTCTGACTCACAATTGCGAGCTATAAAGTCAGAATTCTGAGATATAAACTCGCAATTGTGTGACAGTCACAATTTGGACTGAGAAAAAAAGTCTGAATTGTGACTTTATATAACGCAATTGCGAGTTTATACCTCAGAATTCTGACTTTATAGCTCGCAATTGCGAGGGGACAAAAGGTCGCAATTGCGTTATATAGTTTCAATTCAGACTTTTAAAAAAAAAAATATTTAGTGGCAGAAACGGGCTTCCATACATTCCTGGAATGACATTGGTTACTGAAAACTCTTTCATGATGCTGCATTCATTTCATTTTGTCACTATAAGTCCAAGGCAACCGTATGGAAGCTTGTTTCCGCCACAGAACATTTTAAAAGATAATTGTGACTTTTTATCTCACAATTTTGTCTGTCTATCTGTCTATCTGTCTATCTGTCTGTCTATCTATCTATCTGTCTGTCTATCTATCTGTCTATCTATCTGTCTGTCTATCTGTCTGTCTGTCTGTCTGTCTATCTGTCTGTCTATCTGTCTATCTGTCTATCTATCTATCTGTCTATCTATCTGTCTATCTATCTGTCTATCTATCTGTCTATCTATCTGTCTATCTATCTGTCTATCTATCTATCTATCTATCTATCTATCTATCTATCTATCTATCTATCTATCTATCTATCTATCGCAATTCTGACTGTTCTCACAATTGTGAATTTATATCTGACTTTATAACTATATAAACTCACACAATTCTGAGATAGTCAGAAATGCGAGATGTAAACTGGTAATTGCGAGAGAAAAATCAGTGTCAAAATTAAATTTGAGTCAAAATTACCTGCATTGAAACAAGCTTCCATACAAGTGGTATTTCGGCTAGCAAGAGTGCACCGTTAAAGTAATAAATTAACATTTTTGTATAGCACTTTTCACAATACATAGTTTCAAAGTTTAAATTAAGAGTAATCTGTTATCAAGTACTCTACATGTAGGCGATTGCTAAAGTTCTGATGTTTTTTGTTTGTTTGTTTTAACTGGTGTAGTATTATAAAGTTTGAAATTTGTCTTTTTACACAGACATCCCACCTCTCCTGGAAAGTCTCCCGCATATTGATAGTGGCTCCCTAACGCCCTCAAATTATATACAATATCCCGGAAATCGAGCGAGAAAGCCTGTTTCCACCTTGTATTAAGATGCTTTTTCAGTGAACCGTGGTCAGCCAAAACGCATTCCCGTTACACCTGGTATTATCACACGTTTCAAATGCATCTTCTGTGACCACTTGCATTTGGAGACACTTTTTTCGTAACACTCAACATCATCACTTTTGGTGCACGAATACTATTGAATGAACTAACCCGTGTTATGTGGCTTACGCTAATTAATATTATAGTAGCCAATAATATAGTTGTTGTTTTTTTTTTCTCCCGGAAATTAGTTTTTGCTGAGTGGGATGTCTGCTTGCATATCCTGACACAACGTACCCTTATAGAAAGGTAGTCTGCCAAAACGCTATTGTTACTACAGCTGTTGTTGCGACAATAAAATTGGAAATTTACTGCTGGGCACCAAAAAAAAAAAAAGAAAGCAGTAAATCCAAAGCTTCGTACACTGTTTGAAGGTAGGTTATTATTAACAGTAACTATCAAAGCTATGGTTGCAATATCAGTTATTTGGAATTTGGAAAGGCCAAAATAAAAAAATTATAATGAATGTAAAATGTTCTCGAAATAAACAATTTACACAGGTAGATCATTGCAGAGTACCATTCAAAGAATTTTAAAAATACTTATCTAGTATTCATAAATGACAAAAAAATGTACAGATGTTTACTACGAGGGAAGACTGCATGGTAAAGTTTTATAAGGACATATTTAGTCTTGTTTTCTGTTGTCTTTGAACAGAAAATGGCAGACTGTGGCTCCTGTGTGTTTGTGCATGTGTGCACATGTTTGTGTCTAGGCAGTGCTCTGTTATTAACAGCAAAGTTTTTCACTTCAAGAGATAAGAAAGGTGTTGGATCTGAACATTTACAGGGAACAAGATAAAGAGCCTTTGTTAAAATCATACAGCTTTAATGACCCCTGCCAGCTCGCTCTCATCTGCCTCCATTTTTGAGTGCAACTCCCCCGTTTCAAAATTCAGTTCTGTATAAGCAGGGTGGCATCATGTAACCTGCTATTGTGGATATGACAGACAAAGGTCAGTGTAGGTCATAAAGGCGAGTGTAGAGATTGAGTCAGGTTTGATGTTTGATGCTGATATGTAGCCTATGCTCTAGATTGTCGCTTTGACTCACTTCCTGTCGCCCCAACTGTTATGAAACATTAACAATGAGACAAAATGGGGGCAGGTCAGCCAGGCATTGAAAACAAATTGGTCATTCATTATAATATGAAGGGCCCAGTGCTAGACTTTTGTAAAAGTGCTAAGAGAGTTGCATCTGCTGCAGTAGTCACAGTTTACTGTGAGGTGAAAGAGGAAATTGGATTAAAGTCTATTTTAAAGCTGAAGTCTGTTATTGCTGAACAACATTATAAATAGATGAAGATTTGTCAATATATACTTTTATTTTGGCCTGAGAACGCCTGGCTAGTTTGAAGCAGTTTAAAAAGCTTGAAGTTTGAGGGTTTTAAGTTTGAAGTAGTTTTAAAAGCTACACACTTGAGCGTTTTAAGGATGGCTGGATGGATGCTCAGTGAGTTACATGCTGAAAATATATATATATATACTTATAGTTGGGGTTTAGAACAAAATCGTTTCTCAAACACTCCTGTCTGCTATTGTTCTGAAAGAAAAGGTCCCACCCCAAGTTCTCACCATTGGTTGATCTAGAAGCTGGTATGACTGGCTGCTCATATGTTTTGATATTTTCATTTAATGGTAAATCAACACATGAATGCCTTGCTTATATAAAAATTGACACTGTACCTTTAATGTATAAGGAAGGCCTTTACTGCAGTGCGAGTCATTTTTGTGGAGGTGGAGTTTCCCCAGTCCGGTCACCGTCTGAGGTAAATAATCGCCCATCACTCAGCAATGTGTGATGGAGGGGGGGTTGGCAGGGTGAGGCAGTTTAATTAAGGAAATGGCCGCCCTGCTGTGGAGGGGTTAATGGCCACTCTGTGTGCATGTTTGTCTTGTTACTTAAATCAGCAAGTAGTGGATGGTTGTGAACAGCGACTTAAGAATTCCTGTTAAGAAGCACCATAAAGCAGAGAGACAACGTTAAAGATGAGCCTGAGAGGCATACAGCTTTGTCACATCTTTATGTGTTTGTATTAGTGGTGCTTGCCGTCTGTATTGAATGTGATGCATTTAAACAGTGCGACCAGTGTAGTCTGATTCCCAAATGATGGCTCTTGAAGCAAGTTCTAATGAATGGTAATGAATAGTTCAAAAGATGATTTACTGCCTTGAATCGGTCAGACAAATCAGACTGCTTTCTGAATGAGTTTCTTTGTTTTATTACAAACTGAAAATAACCTGTTTTTTTTCAGTCTGTTCATATTTCTCTCCCACACTTTTGTGCTATTGACATGGATTTGGATTTGACCGTTTATGCACACTTGTAATTTTAATCTTATCAATTAAACAACATTGTTAAAAGAATGTGTTGCTTGAAGCTGAACTGTGATCTGATTTTCTGTTTCTGGTTGATGTGGGTGGGGCCTTGGAACATTAAGAATCAAAGACGCTCCGGGCAGCTGAAAGAATGTTACACGCACACACACACTAGATTTACATGTAGAAACACCCAGACCTTAGGGCTGCATTTTCAAGGCCTTGACACACAACACAGCCTTAGACAGACAAGGCTGAATTGAGAAGCTCTCTGTCTCTGTCTCTCCCACACACATACTCTCTCTGAGAGTAGATAGTGTTACACAGAACCACTGAGAATGAAACGGCAGGCTGAAGAACCAGCTGTCTCGCAGCTTAATCTGCCTCTGTGTCAGTGAGCCAGACATCAAGACTTATAAATGTGAATGTCAAATGCATGACCAATGAGGTCACTATACTTTGTGCGTTGAGCTTATTTTTGAAATTTAGTCTACTATGATGTCACTGGGTTTTTAAGATTAAAGAGCTGAAATATTTTCTGCTTATTTTTATTATTATTATTACCATGATGACATCTTTCAAAGACGGGTTTTCATTGGAAACTTTAGTTCATGAACACGCATGTTAATGGACTTGATTGAAAGCTGATTTGCTGGTTGCTGTAAACCTAAACTACAATTAAACAGTTTGTGCTCAGTAGGATTTTTTTTTTTTTTTTTTTTGAAAATGGTAACTTCTGTGAAGCCCATGCTTAATGAATTATAGCTCCATTTATACTTATAAGTATTACTATTCTATAAATATGTATATAAAGACTCATTAAGACCTATGCTGCATTATAAGAACCGTTATAGTTACAATTATATATTTAAAAGTCATGCGTTTGCTTTTTCAGTGCGCATGCTCATAATCTATTATACACTGATTTATAAATGATCAAATATAAAATGGTTCTAGAGACACTCGTTTGCTGTACTAATTAATGATCCGTTATGTCTTTAATGGCTAATGTTTGCATTAGAGGTCATGAATGGTAATTTAGATTTTTTTAAATCTATATTTCCTCAGCCATATGCATGGTATTGCTTATAGCTGTTTAAAATTATACTTGGAAAAAATATTGTTTTGCTAGTATTTAACATTTAAAAATATATTAATATATTTTTTCAACTGTTTGTATAAATGATTTCTGTGGGGTTTTTTTTCTTTTATTACAGGAATTATTGTTCATTAGTTACATTTTAAAAAACTATGTTTTCACTTACTTAAAGCCATCAATGATGCATTTATAGAGTATCGTATTATCACTCACAATAAGTATTTATAAGAACACAACACGGCTATTAAATAGAATATAACCACTTATTTGACAAATAAATCTGAATGACTAAAGTCATTGTAACTATAATATAATAACATTATAGCTATGCAGGCTGCATCTTTTATTTATGGAACCATACGACTGATTAATCAGTGTATAAAAGATTATGAGCATGCGCACTGAAAAAGTAAATGCATGAATTATAATTATGAAAATAATATAACTGTAACTATAACTGTTCTTATAATGCAGTATAGGTCTTAATGAGTTTTTATAAATGTATTTATAGAATAGTAATACTTAAGTATAGATGGAGCTATAATTCATTAAGCATGGACTTCATAGAAAGTGTTCCCATTAACTTATTTACTGCATTAAATGTTAAATTGATCAAAAGTGATGTATACATACAGTATGTATACGTTGTAAAGAAATGTGGTTCTTTTAAACATTCTATTGAAAAAATGTATTGTGGTTTCCACAAAAATATTAAGCAGCACAACTGATTTCAACATTGATGATTTAAAAAAAAAAAAAAAACTGCATTTTCTGAAGGATCATATGACACTGAAGACTAGAGTAATGGTTACTGAAAAATTCAGCTTTGAAACCTGACTGGTTGATGTGTGGATAGTGTAACTGTGTCTCTTACCGTGAATCACTCTGAAGCTCATATGTTTCTTTAGAAGGAATAACCCGGAAAACATGCTCTGACACACCAGTGATATGTTCAGAAAGGAACTTCCTATGCCTGAGTCAGCAAACTACTGATGTCCTTGAACACTTAGTCATATTCAGCTTTATTTTCTGATCTGAAACTGCATTTACATTTACATTGTGTATAGGAAGAAAATACTAGTATTAGGATGCACTTGGCCTGTATTTGTACACACACTCTCCCTCTTTCAGTTTCAATGTCAATATAGCGTGCTTTAGAGAAATGTTGATTTTTGTTGTCCAAAGGTTTTAGGTTTTCAGAATAGTCTTTGATTTGTGACTGTTATTAATATCATAGAACAAAGACATTATTTTAAAGTCATACCTCACATTTAAATTTTGAAGCAGCTGTTTTTTTGTTTTTGTTTTTTTAACACACGTTGCTAAAAAGAACTGTATGAAATGTGAGTTTGACTGTTTTTTTATGACTTACAACTGTAGTCCTTTTTAGCTGCTTGCTTGTAACTTTTTTTTTTTTTTTTTAAACTTTATTAGTAACGTTACACTTTTTTTTGACCTACAAATTGATGTCATGACTGAACGGCTCTATTGGCGCAACAAAATCATCAAATAGACAAATGTACAATACATTTGACTGATCTATCACAAAGGAATAAATTAGCATTCATAATATGATCAAATTAAGTTAAGGGGGTAAATATAGAATAGAGTAAATATGCCATCTCACACAGACACACACACACACACACAAATGAATGCCATCAGTGTTCTGAAAAAAGCACTGTTTGCTTATCTTCAGACCTGTGAACACTTGGTGTATGTGTGTGTGTGTAGATAGAGTAACGGTTGAGTCTACTGCAGTTCACTCATCTGTCCAGTCTCAACAGCAGACATTCTTCTGCTTTAAACAGAAATATGAGTGTGCTGTCACACATCTTCTGTGTCTGCTTCTTGCTAGATTTGCCTCTGCTGTGTGTGTATTTCTCATGCTGGATTGTGAAAAGTATCTCATCTGTGACTGAAGTTTTTTTATTTTTTGCAGGATGCTAAGTAACGCTATTGTTTGTTTGTACTTGCTGCCATGCCTAATAAGGCCAAATCAGCACTCTTTGGCACTGGTGTCTGTACACTTGATAGATTATTGAGGCAAAAGAACCTCCTCCTCTTTTTCATCAGTGGTGTTTTATGGGAAGAGCAGATCCATCGTCTTACCAAATATGGGAGTATAGCCTCTCTCTATTTTCCTGTATGTCTGTGCATACTTGTCTGCCTTTGTTCTAGTTCAAACTAGGTTTTTACTTTGTGTGATTTGTAAACCGTTAACCTACGAGTGTTGCGGTGGGATTGTCCCTGTAAAGCGAGAAAGAAAATGTCTGCCAAATGAAGAATAATAATCTGTTTCTGCAGTTCTGTGCAAACTGCGTTGGAATTCTTTACTGAGATCATGCATTTGTGCTAGGAAAAACAGGAAGTGACATTGTAACACTCCACCTACACATTGAGAAGTCATAAACGCATACATAGGCACACCCTTTTCCCTGTGTTAATGTTTTCATTACTATTGGTTTTGTCAAAAATACTTCATATCTAATCAAGTTGTTAATATGTATTAATTTTTATTATTATTATTATTATTATTATTATTATTATTATTATTATTATTATATATTAAAATATTTAATTAAATTATATATAAAGTGCGTGTGTGAGACATGGGAATTTCTCAAAGAAAGATGTGTTTTCAGAGAAATACAATGCAAATCAATGTTTTCCTGGGTGATTTTGACTGTGCTCTTTTCAGATGGACATGAGGCTGCTCCTGATTTCAGTTCTTCTTGGACTCAGCAGGGCACAACTAGGTAAGAACTTAACATTTCAGATGCATCAGATATACAGCGAGGTTCAAAGGTCTGAGGCCACTAGTGAAAAGGCTTCTGTTGTGCAATTTGTGTAATTTTGTTTTATTTATTTAACTTGAGTCTTGGAGTTTTCTTTAGTGATTAGTGATTTTATTTTTTCTACTTTGGTTTTAAAATATTTATAATCTGATAATTGTTCTTGTTAAGTGATCTCTGTAATGATAATGTTGTGGGAATTTGCTGTCAAAAAGCCGGTTGTGCTCCATTTCAACAATGGGCTAATGACGTGTACAGATATTAACTGGCAAGAAGTTTGCAATAATATTTATTTATTCTTGCAATACCAAAATCCAAATTATTCAATCTAAGATTATCCATAGAACACATCACAACATACAAACTGCAGCGCTTCGAATACATTCAAAATAACAACTGTCCGTACTGTTCAGCTTCCACTGAAGATTGTTTTCATGCATTCTGGCGGTGTGTTCACTTGTTCAGTCATTCTGGTCGGAGGCCATGAGCAGGCTGATTGCTTTACTGGGAAATGTCTACATTACAGATTTTGATTAATCTGGATGACCGTAGAAAAGAAATGCATTCTATTTAAATGGAAAGAACAGAACTCTCAATAAATCATTGGCTCAAATTATTATTATTATTAAACTCAAACTTGGAGCAATTAACTGCGTTTGCACATATATTGCGTCCTTCAAACAAACCTGGTCCCCTTTTTTTAAATGCCTAAATAGGAGAATGGACAATACACCATGAGGAATATTTTGTGCCTTGTTATATAAATCATGTATCTTATATCCTGTCAGCTTGTCAATTACTTTAATTATCATAATTTAAATTCAACTGCCTTTTAAATTTGTTGTTGTCTAACCAGTGTGATAGTATTTGTTTTGTCTTGGGCGGGGTTGAGTGTGGGAGCCCTGCAGGTTTGTGTGGGTTTCAGTTTTTGATGTTGCTCTCACTTCATGTTAATCACGGAAGTTAACAAAAAGTAATGTTAACATGATCACCCTCTCAGACAAATACAGTGTTTCTAAAACTGCAAGACATGCTCCAAATATGATTACGTTTTTTTTTTCTGCAACAATAAGAAAAAAAATATCTGCAAAATCCAGGAGGGCCTGTTGTTTTGAGTTTCAGTGGAAGCATGGTAATACCAAATTAATTTTTATTTTTATTTTAATTTTTTTCTCGTTAAAAAGTATTTTTCAAATAAGCTATTTTCTTTTCAAAAAAAGACATTTTCAGTGTGGTCTCAGACTTTACGACCTCTCTATATAAGCATTCAAGCATGTGTGTGTGTGTGTGTGTGTGTGTGTGTGTGTGTGTGTGTGTGTGTGTGTGTGTGTGTGTGTGTAGAAGCAGCTTGACGTTTTGAGGGATTTTTGGAAACTCCACTCACTGAGAACACACACCAGACCAGGGCCTGATAAAATCCATGCAGTGCTGTCCAGATCATCTGTTAGACATTTGCAATGATTTTCATTCCAGGAATATCTCAAATATGCACTGTGGAATCCAAGAAAAGAACCCAAAAAAAGTTCACAGCATTATTGCAGAATGATAGGAAGGCAGGATATAGATTGTCTTTATCTAGCGGTCTGCTACAATTCTGCATGGTTTATTCTGGGAGCCCTGGCCTCGTGGCTTGCATTAAGTGTTTAGAGGAGACCGTAAGGAAGCCATCATTAATACAGTTCACATGACCTCCCCACAGCATATGGCCACTCCAGAGCTCTGCGTCTATTTTAGAATGACCGTCTCATGAGAGAGAATCGTATTGCGTATGGTTGCCCCCAGTGTTAGTTATTAAATGCTCTTTGCATTGGATTTCCTGTGTTAGTGGTGGGTGGAAATTGAGAATGATGATGGATGTTTGTGCTCTTGTGTGTGCAGATGGTAACGAATGCACCAAGGCCTCGGCCCAGTCCTGTGGCGAATGCATTCAGGCCGGAGAAAAATGCGGCTGGTGTATAGACGAGGTGAGTTCAGACGAAACTATTAAAAAGGAAATGGCTGCTTTTGCAACGATGTACATTCAGGGAAAAATGTTATGGCCATATTTCCTGTGGTCAGATTATTTGTTTATCCAAGTCTGTAGAGGACATCCTGTGATTCTACAAACAATTGTGTTTTTGGGAGAGTGAAGTATCTAAATGATTCAGTGTTCTGAAATGTTTTGAGTGACATCACCTCCCGTCCCACCTTTATTCGCCTGTGATTGATTATTACCCCGAGTTTCTTGAGTCATTTCAGTGGATCTTGAGCACATATTACCCCTTAAGTATTCATGAGTCAGTGTACTGTGTGATCTTGTCTCTTCCTGACATGTGGAGCAGATTATGGCAGGACAGGAAGCACTAATCATCTCAGACCACTTTAAAGAAACCGGAAGTGTACTATCACTAAACTGCATGTAATGCAGGGCGGGGGGCTTGAGCTTTATAATAAATGTGCCCCCTCTTAATTTTTTCAACAGACACATACTGCACATCCTCATTCTGACTAGCCCATGGCAACATTGGCTCAACCAATGGTGTGAGTTTGGGGTGTGACGATCTGTTTGTCTGACCTATATTTGAAAACAATATTTTGTTGTTGTAGTCAGCAATTCCATTTGGTGAAATTGCTTTAATATAGCCACAGAATGTTAATCACAAAGACAAAGGTGTTCCAGTTTAATTTTATTAAAAATAAATATTTATGTATTTATGCTTGCCATATGTCACATAATACAAATCATAGCAACTGTTTACAATCCTTGCAATTAAAATTCTGCATCTGTTTTATGGGATTAAAAAGTATTATATAAGTATTTGGTATATTTTTAAGATTTTTGTTGTAACGTATGTATGTATGTATGTATGTATGTATGTATGTATGTATGTATGTATGTATGTATGTATTTTTAAACCTGGTATTAAAAAGTGTTTTGGTCGATCAGATCACAAGTAGATAAGGGAGACACTTACCTGTTTACACCTGGTGTCTCTTTTGTCCACTTTCAACCACTTCTGTCCTGATTTCTTTTGAGGGGAGCGCCTATGTATTATTTAATAATAATAATAATAATAACATTTTACAAACCCGATTCCAAAAAAGTTGGGACACTGTACAAATTGTGAATAAAAACTCAACGCATTGATGTGGAAGTTTCAGATTTCAATATTTTATTCAGAATACAACATAGATGACATATCAAATGTTTAAACTGAGAAAATGTATCATTTTTAAGGGAAAAATAAATTTCATGGCATCAGCACATTTCAAAAAAGTTGGGACAAGGCCATGTTTCCCACTGTGTGGCATCCCCTCTTCTTTTTATAACAGTCTGCAAACGTCTGGGGACTGAGGAGACAAGTTGCTCAAGTTTAGGAATAGGAATGTTGTCCCATTCTTGTCTAATACAGGCTTCTAGTTGCTCAACTATCTTAGGTCTTCTTTGTGGCATCTTCCTCTTTATGATGCACCAAATGTTTTCTATGGGTGAAAGATCTGGACTGCAGGCTGGCCATTTCAGTACCCGGATCCTCCTCCTACGCAGCCATGATGTTGTAATTGATGCAGTATGTGGTCTGGCATTGTCATGTTGGAAAATGCAAGGTCTTCCTTGAAAGAGATGACGTGTGGATGGGAGCATATGTTGTTCTAGAACTTGGATATACCTTTCAGCATTGATGGTGTCTTTCCAGACGTGTAAGCTGCCCATGCCACACGCACTCATGCAACCCCATACCATCAGAGATGCAGGCTTCTGAACTGAGCGCTGAGAACAACTTGGGTTGTCCTTGTCCTCTTTAGTCCGGATGACACAGCGTCCCAGTTTTCCAAAAAGAACTTCAAATTTTGATTGGTCTGACCACAGTCCATTTTGAGTTCAAATGAGCCTTGGCCCAGAGAAAACACCTGCGCTTCTGGATCATGTTTAGATATGGCTTCTTTTTTGACCTATAGAGTTTTAGCCAGCAACGGCGAATTGCACGGTGGATTGTGTTCACCGACAATGTTTTCTGGAAGTATTCCTGAGCCCATGTTGTGATTTCCATTACAGTAGCATTCCTGTGTGTGTGATGCAGTGCCGTCTAAGGCCGAAGATCACGGGCATCCAGTATGGTTTTCCGGCCTTGACCCTTACGCACAGAGATTGTTCCAGATTCTCTGAATCTTTGGATGATATTATGCACTGTAGATGATGATAACTTCAAACTCTTTGCAATTTTTCTCTGAGAAACTCCTTTCTGATATTGCTCCAGTATTTTTGGCCGCAGCATTGGGGGAATTGGTGATCCTCTGTCCATCTTGACTTCTGAGAGACACTGCCACTCTGAGAGGCTCTTTTTATACCCAATCATGTTGCCAATTGACCTAATAAGTTGCAAATTGGTCCTCCAGCTGTTCCTTATATGTACATTTTAACTTTTCCGCTTATTGCTACCTGTCCCAACTTTTTTGGAATGTGTAGCTCTCATGAAATCCAAAATGAACAATTCACACTCAAGGACACCGTACAGTTGAGTAATAGTCATAAAGACAAAAGACGACAATACAACAAACATCTATTTAACAATAGTAATTTCATATAGATTTTAACAATTAAAAGCTAGTTTAAATAGATGCGTTTTAAGACGTGATTTAAAAGTAACCAGACAATCACTTTCTCGTAAAGCTTGTAGAAGAGAATTCCAGAGACGAGGAGCAGCACAGCTGAACGCCCTGGACCCCATAGTGACTAAACAGTGCGTACAACAAGAGAGACTAATGAAGAAGATCGAAGAGTACGCTTCGGGGTGTAGATGTGAAGCAATTCAGAGAGATATGAGGGTGCAAGATTGTGAAGAGCTTTAGAAGTGAGAAGAAGAATCTTGTACTCTACCCAATGTTTAACAGGAAGCCAATGTAGATGATAGAGGACAGGAGCGATATGTTCAATGGAAGATGTTCTTGTAATTAATTAAACGGGAAGCTGAGTTCTGGACCAACTGGAGTTTATGGAGGAGTTTGTGAGGTAACTCAAAGAGAAGAGAGTTAAAATAATCAATGCATGAAGTGATTATAGCATGAACAAGACTGGCTGTGGAATTGGATGTGAGAAATGGACGAAGACGACTGATGTTCCATAGGTGGAAATATGCAGACCGAGTAATATTGTTCACATGAGTTTCAAAGGACAAAGTACTATTGAGGACGACACCCAGACTCTTAACCTGCAGAGATTTATAGAATTATCAATGGAAAGTGAAAAGCTATTGGATTTGAACAAACTGGATTTAGTGCCAACAAAAAGAACCTGTTTTATCAGTATTTAACTTGAGAAAATTGTGCAAAAGCCAGGATAAATCTCTTCTAAACAATCCTGAAGATATGGCCAAGAGGTACTAAGTAAGTGATAAATAAAAGAGGGCACATATGAAGACGAACGCTGTGAGTGCATGTCAGAAATCAGGAATGATAAGAGGACATTGTGCTTGGCACGTTTTAAGTTTTCAAACTAAACTTCAGGTGACAAAGTTTAAATCCCATCTGGCTAGCACGCTTCCCATTATGTTTACCACATTTGACCACATGAGCGTCTACGCTATGACAGCAACCCGGACTACTGCTACCTCTGGGAGCTCAAAGTTTTAGACCCCGTTTACACCTGTGTTTAGTGGTCCACTTGATACCAGGTGTAAACTTTTCTCACAATGAATTGAAAAGGTTTGATTTAAAGGATCCGGTCTCTCCGGTTGCTCCTTTCTGAGAGCCTACTCTGCTCTGATTTGTCAGATGGCCCAGTCTGTTGTGATTGGTCTACCGCTTACAGCACATGTTGGAAACGAAACGTTAATTACCATATCTGAATTTCAGTTCCAGAGGCTTCCTCAGCACTTGGCATTAGTTTTACTTTATCAATCCAAGCCTAAGTCCTCATCCTTTGGAAGTGCATGTAAAGTGGATTTGCTTTTACAGCACAGAAAACACGACATGTCGACAACACAGACCAAACTCTTCCAGGTCTCAGCTGCTACTGCAGTGGTTGAGATCAGGTTAAAGTTGATGTTTGCAGGCAGCCACTGAAGAAAATAGGCTGGCATTATGCAAATGTGTTACAAATCCATGTAGCTTCATGCAGGAAGAAAGACTGAAAATACTGACGACTCATTTCAGGCATTTCAGAATCAAGTCTTTCTTTTGAAGAGACAATAACTCCATTTAAACTTTGCAAACCGTTTACATTCACAAAGGCAATATTACACACTACATGAAAGGCAATTTCCAAAAAAGCGTAATGGGGCACTTTAACACATTGACAAGCAAGGATATATTGTCCCAAAAGAACATAATTCTTTATACAAATCCATTAAAAAACGCTTTATCTTTTTGTAGGGTTAAGTACTACTGGTGCTGGAGCCACCTGGTACTATTTTTGCTTGAGTGTTCATAATCTCTCTATTTTCTTTTTCCTTTTATTCCCTCGCCTCTTTCTGCAGAGCTTTCTGAAACAGGGTGAGCAGAAATCCACACGCTGTGATGAGATTGATGCTCTGATTAAGAAGGGCTGTTCTGAGGCCAGCATAGAAAATCCTCGGGGAAGTGCTACAATCAACAAGAACCAGCCTGTAACAAACCGCACAAAGGATGATGTAAAACTGAAGCCAGACCAGATCACGCAGATTCAGCCACAGAAACTCACCCTAAACCTCCGATCAGGTACTGGTTACTCCCACCTCAACTCCTGGAACACTTAAATGATTTAGGTTATCACTGAATAAAGTTGGGTGTCGTGAAGTACTGGTCTCCTTCTATAAATTATCAGTTTACTCCCCTGTAAAGCTTCAGTCTAATCCCATGATCTTCTCTCATTCCAACCCAGGTGAAGCTCAGAAATTTGCTCTGAAATTCAAGAGGGCTGAGGATTATCCCATAGATCTCTACTACCTGATGGATCTCAGCTACTCTATGAAAGACGATTTAGAGAATGTGAAAAACCTGGGAACCCACCTGATGAAAAAAATGCAAACAATCACATCTGACTTCAGGATTGGTAAGGAACCTCAGAGGAGCGATGCTGGATTTGTCTTAAATTGTATTACTGAAGTGCAATGTTAATTATTATGATGTTAATTTCATAACACTTTTCCTTTAATGTGTGTTAATGCTTCTAGGCTTTGGCTCTTTTGTGGAGAAAACTGTCATGCCATACATCAGCACGACACCAGCCAAGCTGCTGAACCCCTGCACATCAGACCAGAACTGCACCAGCCCGTTCAGCTATAAAAATGTGCTGAGTCTGACTGAGGATGGATCTCAGTTTAATAATCTTGTTAGCAAGCAGCAGATCTCAGGAAACCTGGACTCACCAGAGGGAGGGTTCGATGCCATCATGCAAGTGGCTGTCTGCGCGGTTTGTCATTTTTATTTTTTTATTTTATATATTTACTTATTTTATTAACTTTACTGTGTGTGTGTGTTTTATATATTAGTATGTATGTATACATGTATGTAGAAGAATCTGACATTGAAGACTGGAGTAATGATGCTGAAAATTCAGCTTTGCCATCTAAATTATATTTGAAAATATATTCAAATAGAAAACAGTTGTTTAAATTGTAATATTATTTCATAGTATTGCGGTTTTCACAATTTTTCATCAAATAAATGCAGCAATTTTATTGTACTGTAGCCAGGAGTCCACTGTCTACTGGATAGGCGTGTCCAACCAAACTAAAGTGAAGTAGCCTCTAACCCTGCTGACTTGTCAGATTTTGGAACTGAAGTTTATGCTCCCTCTTGACTGTGTATCAGAATCAGATCGGATGGAGGAATGTTACCCGTCTGCTTGTGTTTTCCACGGACGCTGGATTCCACTTTGCTGGAGACGGAAAGCTGGGCGGCATCGTGCTTCCTAATGACGGGAAATGCCATCTGCAAAATAACATGTACACCATGAGCCATTACTATGTAAGTGTGTGTGTTAGACTGTGAGTCCATTTTGTATTTTCTTTTATGAATATATGTGAAGACGTCTCATTTTTTTAATCTGTCCCTTTTAGGACTATCCATCCATTGCACATCTTGTTCAAAAATTGAGCGAAAACAACATTCAGACTATTTTTGCTGTAACTAAAGAGTTTCAGCCTGTTTACCAGGTAAAAAAAAGCAGTCTTTTGTGTCTACATCTGTAGGCAAATCAGATCTATAACACTCATGGAAATAAAATACTGCATGGAAAAAAAATTGATAAACTGTTTTTTGTTTCATCTACAGGAGCTGAAAAACCTCATTCCAAAGTCAGCTGTGGGAACGCTATCCTCTGACTCCAACAATGTGATAGACCTCATTATTGATGCATATAATGTGAGTAGATCACAGGAATTCAATTTAGTGAATTCTTTTAGCCAATTGTGCTTTTTGCCAAATTCCTGCAACATGAAATATTTGAGGGGGGAAAAGATTACAAAGAATTGTATTGTATTATATTATATTATATTATATTATATTATATTATATTATATTATATTATATTATATTATATTGATTTCCTAAATTTGTCTTCCTCAGTCTCTATCCTCTGAGGTCATTCTGGAGAACAGCAGGCTGCCCGAAGGTGTGTCCATCTCCTACATCTCCCACTGCAAGAATGGAGTGATCGAAAAGGGAGAAAATGGGAGAAAGTGCTCCAATATCTCCATTGGGGATGAGGTCAGAATAATTTCCTCCAGTTAAAAACTTTACACAGTTGCATCTTTAATTGTTTGATCAAGCATTCGGTACTTCCCATTGGGTACAATTTCCTAAATGGAAACGATCACTGTTACCGGTTACTGGTGCCAAGTCAGACAAGCTTTAAAGGGTTAGTTAAAATTGCCTGACGAAGACTTGATGGTCGAAACATTGCAATAAATTGGAGCAGTTATATCAGTGTGTGGACATTTTTTTTTTTTCTGCTTTAGTTGTCTCCTTTGTCCTGCACCTGAGCCCTGTTTGGGTTTGAGGATTGTGTACACCTTTTTTGAATATTTTTATACTTTTAGTTAAAATTAGCCCATGATTTACACACCCTCAAGCCATCCTAGGTGTATATGACTTTCTTCTTTCAAACACAATATGAGTTATATTACAAAATATCCTGACTCTTTCAAGCTTTACAATGGGAGTGAATGGTACCTTTTTTTTTAAGCCCAAAAATGCACATCCATCCATCATAAAACATTTACATTACATTTATGCATTTGGCAGACGCTTTTATCCAAAGCAACTTACATTGCATTCAAGGTACACATTTTTACACTTTTTTTTTTTTTTTTTTTTTGTCAGTTCTTGCTTTCCCTTGGAATTGAACCCATGACCTTGGCTAGCGCCACTCTCTTATTGTTTGAGCTACAGGAAAGCTGTACATCCATTCATCATAAAAGTAATCCATACTGCTCCAGGTTATTAAAAAAGGCCTTTCCAAATCAATGCGATTTGTGTTTTTGTAAGAAAAATGTCTTACAAAAAAGCACTGGCTTCTGTTAACAGTCGTACACAAGTTCCGGCAGAAGACTTTAACTCTGACCCAACATATTGACGAACGTGGACGCGCAGAGGATAGAGCAAAAACACACAACACACAGCTTGAGTTTGTTGCCCAGCCCTATTTTTTTTTTAAACCACGAGAGGCGTCTATTCTCACCTAAGCTTACACTATGTTCAGACAGCCGTTACCGGAAGCTAATGATTTACATTTTATAGTTATAATTGTAGCTATACTGTAGCAAAAGAACATGTCATCTGTTACTTTAAATGCTTGAGCTCTTTAAAAGGGGAACTATTATGATTTACATTTTCAACTTTTTTTGTTTACTGTGTAATGTTGCGGTTTGAGCATGATAAAGGTTTGTAAAGTTACTTCCCTATTCTCATAGAAATAGAATGATTATTAAAATGCTATAGTTGTAGTTGTCATAGTTTATCCTAGGTGTGAACGACTCTTTATAGAACATTTTAGCTGCTCTTTATCTTTAAAGAAATTAAAGTATGCAGTATACAGCAATGTGATTTTAAAAACTACAAATACTCCAAATAAAATTTAGCAAAAGGCAAAATTTCTAAAATATTTTGCTCACTGGTAGGTCTTTATCCTTGTCATAGGTGACGTTTGAGGTAGCGATCACGGCTAAAGGTTGTCCATCTAATGGCAAGTCAGAGACGATAAAGATCAAACCACTGGGCTTCACTGAGGAGGTGGAGATCGTCCTCAACTTCATCTGCGAATGTGAGTGTCACAAAGACGGAATCCCAAACAGCCCATCATGTCACTTCGGCAACGGTACCCTAGAGTGTGGAGCATGCAGGTAAGTTTTATATAATGACACTGATGGTATCATCCATACAATCCACACCCTCAACTGTCATCACTGATGTTTCTCTACCTCTGCTTATATTCAGATGCAATGAGGGACGTATCGGCAGGAATTGTGAATGTAGCAAAGACGAGGTGAGAACAGAAGATTTAGATGCAAACTGCCGCATGGATAACGGCACAGACATCTGCAGCAACAATGGAGACTGCGTTTGTGGAACGTGCGAGTGCAAAAAGAGAGATAACCCTGAGGAGAGATACAGTGGAAAGTTCTGCGAGTGCGACAACTTCAGCTGTGACCGCTCCAACAACAAGCTCTGTGGAGGTACGATTACGTTTGTGTGTATCTGTCTAGGGATGAACAAAATAAAAACAAAAGCTTGTTGTTTGTTTACTAAAATTAAAA
>CM031944.1:40631925-40824425 GCA_018749465.1 Paracanthobrama guichenoti
AATGATATGAATATGTAACGTCTCTAAATATAGTTAAATTGTTTACATTTAAATAAAGCACAGTGCCCTAGTTGTACTGGGATGTCTGGCCTCACTGTGTGGGGTGTGGCCTTTCTGGCACCGGGGGAAGTCACTGCTGCCACCTGCTGGTCGTTGCTAGTATTGTAGTTAATGAATCCTACAGAATATTTCAGAAATAGACATCGAAAGTATGGTTTAGTGCTTTAATGCTTGTGAAAATGCATATAGGTCTTAAAGTGCAGTGTGTAGAATTACTGCATTAGAAAAATTGTCAATGTTAGTACGTGTATAGTAATCTGTCTTTCATGTAGAGGTAGAATTATCAATTGGAGGCCCATATAGTATAAATAGTGATAATATGGAGCTCACATTTGAGTAGAATTATTATAATTTTAATTTTTTTAAGGCCCAAACTGAGCAAAAATATGTAGTTTGGTGCAAGTGTTATTTATATGGCCAAAAAATGAAATTAAGTTCTGATGGCTTGTAATGTAAATCATGTATAACAGACTACTTACATAAAAGAAGCCATAACATTAGAAGCCGTATAAATGCATTGTCATATGCCTTTTGCACTGAAGTGGTCAAAACTGCCAGCTCTTGTACTTTTTGTTTTCTTTCTTCAGTTCTGTTTTTCTCATTCTATCATATTTTTTTTTTTGCCTTTCTCTCTCCAAACCTTTTCTTGTCATATCTAGCAAGAGAACCCCATATACAAGTGCCCCATTAATAAGTTCCAGAATCCAAGTTATGGAAATAAGGGCGTCACACTCTGAGTCTGTACTCTTCTTAGCTGCTTGCATGTGCTTTTTCTTCCTCTTTCTGTCTGTTTACCTCTGTCACTTTAACAACCTCAGACCCATGTGTAATATGGACAGCTTGTAAATGTCATTTAATTTAATTCACTAATTATTAGGACATGTCTTTTCCACAATGTTAATGTGTGTTTAAAGGGAGAGTTCACCAAAAAAAGGATAAATTCAGTCATTTACTCACCCGCATGTCATTCCAAACCTGTATGACTTTCATCTGTGGAACACAAAACCTCAAACTTTCAGCAGAAAAAAAGGCATAGGTTTTGAAATGACAAATTTCATTTGGGTGAACTTTTGACCCTTAGTTCAACCAAAAATGAAGAATTACTCAAACTCCCATACATCTTGGATGGCCTGAGGATGTTTCTTCATCAGAACAGATTTGGAGAAATTTGCAGTGAAAGGGTGCCGTCAGAATGTGAGTTCAAACAGCTGATAAAAAAACATCGTAATCCACATGACTCCAGTCCATTGAGTAACGTCTTTTGAAGTGAAACAAATCCATCATTAACAAGTTTTTAATGTCAAACTGTTGCCTCCAGATTGAGTCCTCTATTCATAATATTGCTTTCCCCAGTGAAAAAGTCCTCTCGTCTGAATCAGGAGGAAAATATCAAGCCCTATTTACAAGCGAAAACGGTCCAAAACAAAAGTGTTGGTGGATTTTGATCTTGGTGGGTTTTGATGGTGGATTTCGTTTATGGACTCGTATTTTTTTGAAGTGATGGTTTAAAGTTAAGTGTAAATTTGCTGTTTTCAATCTGCTTTCTATTGTTACAATGTCAGTAGTAGATGTAAAAATTAAAAAAAAACATGTTTACTCACGTTTATTTCAGCCAAAGTCCACCGGTTGATGCAAAATGCCACAGATTGTTCAGCATTTTTGTATCCCCGCCCACAGACAGTCGGATCAGAAGAGGGTTATTAACAGTTATTGTAAGGGAAGGTTTATCACTTGTCAAGTCTTTTAAAGGATTTATGGTAAAAATGGAACACTATGGCAACGTTTCTTACCTGTATGCGACAGCGTTTTGCTTCAGGGAGTTGGGCGGAGCTGACAGAACAGCACTTTCTTTGTTTTTCCCCTTCGTTTGGCCTAAAACACTGTTTGTAGTTATCCAGTTTGAAATGGTGACTTTGTGGTGTTTGCTTCATGTAAACTCACTCCCGCTAAACGTTTAACCAATGAATTCTTTCACGTGTGTACGATACAAGTTTTTCATGTGACTGGTCAAGTGTAACCATAGCAGGGTGGTGGGAGTGGTCTTGGATGGCAACATGCCCAGTGCATTATGGGTGTTGTAGTTTTCCTGCCTATATGGCAAATAGGAAGATGACAGCCTATTTTATTTTAAATTTTTTCTCAGTTTCTCTAGAATTTAATTTTTTCACCTGTCTACTGTATAGGCAGCCAAGTTTTATTGAAAGCCGATTTTGCCAGTAGTGAAGTTCCCCTTTAGTGATGGATTTTCACTTCACAGGATGTTAATTGATGGACTGGAGTCATGTGGATTACTTGATTATTGTGACGTTTTTATCAGCTGTTTGAACTCTCATTCTGACGGCACTTGGGATCTATTGGTGAGCAAACGATGTAAAGCTAAATCTCTTCTGTTGAAGAAATAAACTCATCTACATCCTGGATGGCCTGAAGATGAGTATATTTCCATTTTTGGGTGAACTACCTTTAAGAGCATAATACAAAACAACTTTTTACATAACTGCATATACAAAATGACTGCATTTTTTGCAAATTTAGCATTTTTGCAAAAACAAAAAATGTTTGTTTTTGATTGTGTGTTTTTTGTAATGCTTGCTGGTGTTTGTATACACTTTTATTTGTATTTTTTTTCAACCAAAGTTTACTATATTTGCTGTGAAGTATCCTAACCTGGCGATTGTGTAGATCTGTTCAAGGTTGATCTAATTATCATCTCTTCATGTTGGTTTCCAGGGTGAGAACCCCATTTACAAGAGCGCTGTGACAACGGTGGTCAACCCTAAGTATGAGGGCAAGTAATGGACGAATCTGTCCATCTCCAAGCAACACTGTATGCAGAACAATTCAAGAGGAATAGAAGAGTTGAATTCACTTTGTTTATTTTCTCCCTTTTTTGTGTTTGTTTTTAAATCACATTTTGGCTGTGCATTTGCCACTGTTCAGTATATTCAATTAACCTGTGTTTCTATGCATTGTTTTGGAACTGTACAATATGTATAAACTTGAGTTTTTACTTTTTTATGCAATCTTAGACAATTTAAATTTTTCAGATTTTTAGCCACAGGTCTGCCTTTTTTTCCCTGAATGTTAAAACCAGTCGTGTTGGGTTAGATGACGGGGGTTTTGTAAGTAAGATGTGGTCAAGGATGCATTAAGAATGTTATCAACAAAGACAAGACACAATTACCAGACCCACCTGCTTCAGTCCAGTAACTAGTTGACCGTTGTAGTCAGTTTGTGTCGTATGATGATACAGGAAACTTTCTGAACCTGTGGATGGAGTGTCCTGTCACTGGTATAGTAGGTAGCTGTAGCGGACCACTGCTGTTTGTTCACATGGTGCTTTTAATGTAGACTCATGTAGTCTACATAATTCTGGGTGATTTGAGTCCAGTCTATAATGTTTAGGTCTATGTGACTATGGATCTGCGTGCTCACATCGCCTTTCTTTGGTCTGCGAGTCAGATGGTTTAGTGTCCTTTTTATTGTGCACAATAATAAATCCAAAATGGACAGAATAGTATCTTTTTAATTGTCACAAAATAATTGACAGCATTAGTTGTAATTTCATCTGTCAAGTGTTTGATTTTAAATGCCTTTGGCAACATCTGAGTTGCTTGAAAGATGTTAGAGGGACATTTTCATCATTGTCTGTGAATGGAACAATCACTTTTATTATTATTATTATTATTATTATTATTATTGAAAACATAAGTGTAAAGTCATATGAAAATATCTTCAGGTTTTAAGTATGAGGAAATTAAATCTCAGGTCCCGAATTTCTTTCTATCACTGAAGCCAAATATTTACGTCTACTGTGCAAGACCTATATTTTATTTTAGTTTCTGTTAGTCTCCATAAGTGGATTTGCTTCACATCTGTTTTTGTAATGTAATTTGTCGCTTTTTGACAACCTGATTGTTCATAAGCCTAAGAAATTATTGTTTGAAAAGATCAGTGTTATACAAAAGATTGTTTTTGTTTTTTCCCCATTACTTTTTTTTTTTTTTTAACGTCTTTAAAGCTTTTCAAAGCTTAATCACGTTACACACACAATTTGCATTTTAAAGTGCCTTTTCTTTAGCATCATGCCCACTGTCTTTTGTTTCTAGGAGTTATTTATTAAAATAAAGAACCCAAAACACTGGACTGCATTGTTATCGGTGTGTGTTTGTGGGTCAGAATGGTTTATAATGGAATGTGAGGTCTTTATAATCTGCCCGGCCAAAAAAAAAAAAAAAAAGGTTGCTGTTTGGATTTAAATAGGCAAGTGGTTAAGAATCTGTGATTGGGTCATTATTGCAGTGATTATTATGTTTCTAGCTTGTTATATGTTTGGCCACAGTTCTTCTAACACTAATTGATGGAGTGTGTAGCTTTTCATTTCTTAAACAACCATGTAGGAAGACACATCGTGGCCATATTCCAGGATGACAAAGCCTAGATTCATCAGGCTCAAACTGTGAAAGAATGTTTAGGAGGAAGCATGAAGAATCATTTGGTACCTCTGAGTCCAGACTTAAATTCATTGAAAGTCTTTGGGATGTGCTGGAGGAGACTTGACAGAGTGCTGGACTCTTGCATTATCAATACAAGAGCTTGAACAAAAATTGATGCACCCCTTGATGGAAATAACAAGAGCTCCATCAATTTTTGGTCAGACAGCCAATATGTTTTACCACTGATCTTTATTGCACAGCTAATAGTGTTTGAGAGTTCTCTCACTGCTACATGTCTGATTGGTTGTCTGTTACTGAATAAACTGCACTTTGTGATTTTGTAGATGTTCTGAGGAACTACATTTTGAGGGGTTCAAGGTTAAAAGATTCAGGAAACAACTATGCAATTATGCAAGGCCTGTTTTAAATGCAAAAAAAAAAAAAAAGTTCTGTTATAATGTTCTGATTAAACATTTGTGATGCATTGAGAAATATTTTATATTAAAGGGTACATTACACACAGTTTCTTCCAGTCTCATGTTCATCTTGAGTACCTATAGAGTAGTATTGCATCCTTCATATCTCCAAAGAGTCTTTAGTTTTATCATATTTATAAAAGATAGATACCCTGTACCGATTCTTTCTGAAAACAGCCGAATTTGTGCAGGTGTGCAGTGGGCGGAGCTAAAGAGTCACACGGACACACAATACATCATGGCATTATCCCTGGATAACTTTTGATTCACTATATGTTCATGTTGTTTACATTATATGTTTCATACGTGCCGATTGCCAACAAATCCCAGACATTTGATGCAGTTTAGACTCATGACCGGGAACAAACAAACACTTGCAGAACTCTGCATCCACTGTTTCCTTAACGCTGGGTTATTTGGGAAGCTGAACAAGGTTATCTTTCCCTCACAACCAAAAACACACTACTTTAGTGACACTATTGATTTTGTGGTTTAAAAATAAAATGACAGCACTGCCAACGGCTTCCGTAACCCAAATGAAACTCATTGCTGGATGTGCGCTTGCTCTCGCTCTTGTGCACGTGCTCATCCGGGAGAAGTGCCCATACAAGGAATTCCGTCCTTTATGACGTCATACAGGGACATACTTGAAAAAAACTTTACAAAACATTCAAATCCTGAAGGAGTGTATTTGGCACAGAAATACTGAAAATACTAAGAAATTTTGGCCATGTTTAGCATGAGAATCCAACTCTTTAACAGTGTAAATAAGTCAGAATGCCACACACACACACATTATTATATTATTATTATTAGTTTGATGTAAGTCAAATCTTTTCTAATGTGAGTCCATTCTGGAGGAGGAGCCTCACTCTTGACACATCCCACGTCCCCAACCACACAACCCTTTAGTTTTTATTTCCTGTGTTTGTGAGGTGTGAGACTGCTGCAGTCTGAACTACTAAAAAAGACCTGCTCGCATGCCTCACACACACACATTTTGTTTTGTGTGCCGTTTCAGAAACACATTCTTCAAATGCTTACAGGACTATTAAGGTGTACTCTAACCTGGAGTGTAACTCAAGACATCAGGAAAAGTTGATCATATAAACATTTACATCATAAGCACACATCTCCTCAAAGAGCCTCAGGAGCATGTGTTAAAGTAAGTAACTAAGCTTTTTTTTCACATATTTATTAACATTTGAAAACTGCCAACAAATCTTGTGACGTTATTAGTCAGATAATATGCAAATAAGTAAATGTTGTCAGATTTGTTTGTACATGTTTGTCAGACCATAATTGTTATTCTGAATATAAATATATGCATGTATGTATTTGAATATTAATCAGATTAACAGACAAGTAAAAGCCTGTTTCTTGGGGCTGCTTTTTCTTTCTCAATATCTTTTTTGTTATCAAAGTAAATGATTAACTCTTCTCTTTCAATGTTCTGAGTCAGAGACACTCCTTTCTGCCAGTCCTTTTTTAACGGCAACCTACTTTTTGGTGCAAAGGATTATATATTTTTTGATTAAAAATATATTTAAAAAAAAATATATGAACAGTATAGTTTGCCAAAGAGCGACAGATTTTGTGTATTTGTAAATAAGTGATTACTCTCTCTTCCTGGTGTGTTTCTGTGTCATTTATGAGGTTCTTCTGCATTTAGATGGATATGAGGGTGCTGTTAATATCAGCTCTACTAGGATTCGTCTCTCATGTCAGAGCAAAAACAGGTAAAACAAGTCATTTATCGGCAACAACGCAGCTTCTTTCTGCAGCCTTAGGGGACATTCTTTTAATGTTTAGGTTTATGAGTTTATCTAGTAATGTTGTGGGAATAAATATACAAAGAAAAAAGTAGTCCCTGGAAAACCGTGATTTAATAATCTCACGTAAAATTGTAAAATGTTAGATCTTGTCTTCTAAAGTTGTTGTGTGTGTGTGTTTTGCGCTCAGACAGCAATGTATGCATTTCTGCAAATGCCAAAACATGTGGAGAGTGTATTCAGATCGGGCCACAGTGTGTGTGGTGCAAAGATCCTGTAAGTTATTTTGTCTACAACATTTGATTGTCAACTTCTCGTCTGATTCTGGAAGATGATCCGAGTCTTGCCGGAACATGTGAGCTTAGCAAGTCTCTGCTTGCATCTTAACAGGATTTCAAACTTTCACGCTGTAATGATAAGGAGTCTCTAGAAAAGGCTGGTTGCACTCTACTTGGCATAGAAAACCCTCAAGGAAATGTCACCATTGACAAGAATAAACGTGTCACAAACCGTAAAACTGAGGGAGGAGCGAATCTGAGGCCTGAAGAGATCACCCAGATTCAGCCACAGAAACTCACCCTTAACCTTCGATCAGGTATGGACCTGGAAACCACAAAAACATCACAGGATGTGTTGTGAAATATCAGGACAAGTTCGTTCAAATGTACATTTCTGTCATCATTACTCACCTTCACCTTCCAAAGCTGTAAGACTTCTTCTTCTATGGAACATAAAAGGAGAATTTCTGAAGAATATATTGGCAAAATTACTTTTCAATATATGTGAAGTGAATGAGGACTGAGAGGATGCCTGTGAATGAAAAATGACCAAAAAAGGCACCATGAAAGTGCTATAAATTTGGTCCATGCGATATATACAGGTGCTGGTCATATAATTAGAATATCATCAAAAAGTTGATTTATTTCACTAATTCCATTCAAAAAGTGAAACTTGTATATTATATTCATTCATTACACATAGACTGATATATTTCAAATGTTTAGTTCTTTTAATTTTGATGATTATAACGGACAACTAAGGAAAATCCCAAGTTCAGTATCTCAGAAAATTAGAATATTGTGAAAGGTTGAATATTGAAGACACCTGGTGCCACACTCTAATCAGCTGATGAACTCAAAACACCTGCAAAGGCCTTTAAATGCTCTCTCAGTCTAGTTCTGTGGGCTACACAATCATGATGTACATAAACTGCTGACTGCTGACCTGACAGTTGTCCAAAAGACGACCACTGACACCTTGCACAAGGAGGGCAAGACACAAAAGGTCATTGCAAAAGAGGCTGGCTGTTCACAGAGCTCTGTGTCCAACACATTAATAGAGAGGCCAAGGGAAGGAAAAGATGTGGTAGAAAAAAGTGTACAAGCAATAGGGATAACCGCACCCTGGAGAGGATTGTGAAACAAAACCCATTCAAAAATGTGGGGGAGATTCACAAAGAGTGGACTGCAGCTGGAGTCAGTGCTTCAAGAACCACTACGCACAGACGTCGCAAGAGACATGGGTTTCAGCTGTCGCATTCCTTGAGTCAAGCCACTCTTGAACAACAGACAGCGTCAGAAGAGTCACGCCTAGGCTAAAGACAAAAAGGACTGGACTGCTGCTGAGCGGGCCAAAGTTATGTTCTCTGATGAAAGTCAATTTTGCATTTCCTTTGGAAATCAGGGTCCCAGAGTCTGGAGGAAGAGAGGAGAGGCACACAATCCACGTTGCTTGAGGTCCAGTGTAAAGTTCCCACAGTCAGTGATGGTTTGGGGTGCCATGCCATCTGCTGGTGTTGGTCCACTGTGTTTTCTGAGGTCCAAGGTCAACGCAGCCGTATACCAGGAAGTTTTAGAGCACTTCATGCTTCCTGCTGCTGACCAACTTTATGGAGATGCAGATTTCATTTTCCAACAGGACTTGGCACCTGCACACAGTGCCAAAGCAACCAGTACCTGGTTTAAGGACCATGGTATCCCTGTTCTTAATTGGCCAGCAAACTCTCCTGACCTTAACCTGACCTTATAGATTTTCTATGGGGTATTGTGAAGAGGAAGATGCGACATGCCAGACCCAACAATGCAGAAGAGCTGAAGGCCACTATCAGAGCATCCTGGGCTCTCATAACACCTGAGCAGTTCCACAGACTGATGGACTCCATGCCACGCCGCATTGCTGCAGTAATTCAGGCAAAAGGAGCCAAAAGGAGCTGTACATGCTCATACTTTTCATGTTCATACTTTTCAGCTGGCCAAGATGTCTTAAAATCCTTTCTTTGTCTGAAGTAATATTCTAATTTTCTGAGATACTGAACTTGGGATTTTCCTTAGTTGTCCGTTATAATCATCAAAATTAAAATAAATAAACATTTGAACTATATCAGTCTGTGTGTAATGAATGAATATAATATACAAGTTTCACTTTTGAATGGAATTAGTGAAATAAATCAACTTTTTGATGATATTCTAATTATATGACCAGCACCTGTATATAGAAAAGATTTATCAGGATTTACGTTTTGTGTTCTGCTGCTGTATAAGCAAGAAAAAGGTCATGCAGGTTTTCAACAACATGAGGGTGAATAAATGATGACAGGTTTTTTACTAATAAGTGAACTACTCCTTTATTAATTTAGTAAACATAGTAATAGAAGTCTCAGTTTACCTAAATGTTTAACAAATTGCTCATGGGATTCATAACACATTGTAGATTTTATGACAAAAAAATAAATGAATTATTATACATTATACATTAATTATTATAATACACAGGAAAATTGGCATGTGAATGAGCAACAGATATTTTTCTCTCTCATTTTTGTCACTCTACAGGTGAACCGCAGAAGTTTACTCTCATGTTCAAGAGGGCAGAGGATTATCCCATCGATCTGTACTTCCTGATGGACCTCAGTGACTCTATGCGAAGTAATCTTGAGAATGTCAAGAACCTGGGTGCTGACCTTGCCAGGGAAATGCGGCACATCACTAAAGACCTGCGGATCGGTTAGGGGGACACACATGCTCACATTCACACCTGCATAATTTTAAAACTGTTAAATGACCTGCTAACTTTTCCTTGCAGGTTTTGGTTCATTCTTGGAGAAGCTTGTTATGCCTTTCATTCTGATGACGCCAAAGTATCTGCAGAACCCATGTTTTCCAAACGACTGCACAGCACCCTTCAGCTACAAAAACGTCCTGAGCTTGACCAACGACAGCACATTGTTCACCCAAGAAGTCAGCAAACAGAAAACCTCTGGAAACCTGGACTCTCCGGAGGCAGGATTTGATGCAATCATGCAAGCTGCTGTCTGCACGGTGGGTCGGGTTCAACATTCCATAAATGCCACAGAACTACGGGCAAAGTCTCCAGTACATGTTAGCACATGCAGTGTTGTATGTGCCCTGTGAATGGCTGTGTGCACAACTACATTCTATTTGTTCCAATAAAATAGTTTTTCAATTGGTAAATGCTTACAGTTTAGAAATCCTACGGTTGAATGCAAATTTTAAAAAAAATAATGTATACATTAAATTATTTCATCACCATCTTTATATATACTGGTTCTGACTGTAGCCTGAGGGTTCTGATTTAATTTTCAATCACTAACCATGTAGTCAATGTGTGATTGAGCATTTGTAAAATAAAAAACACGCTCATTCGAATCATTCTTATTCAGTCATAGGGAGCAGCATGCATTAGCTACTGAACAGGTTTAGACAAAACCTGACCATTTGAAGCTGTTCTGTCTGCTGTGTTTTGATTGTTTTTTTCAGAAAGAGATCGGCTGGAGGAATGTCACTCGTCTCCTCGTGTTTTCCACGGACGCTGGATTCCATTTTGCTGGAGATGGAAAACTGGGTGGCATTGTTCGTCCAAACGATGGGAAATGTCATCTTGCCAATAATATAGACACCATGAGCAAGTACTTTGTAAGTGTGAGTTTTACAGCAAGTTAGACAGACAGACAGACAGACAGACAGACAGACAGATAGATAGATAGATAGATAGATAGATAGATAGATAGATAGATAGATAGATAGATAGATAGATAGATAGATAGATAGACAGACAGACAGACAGACAGACAGACAGACAGACAGACAGACAGACAGACAGACAGACAGATAGATAGATAGATAGATAGATAGATAGATAGATAGATAGATAGATAGATAGATAGATAGATAGATAGATAGATATAGACAGACAAACAGCCAGACAGATAGATAGATAGATAGATAGATAGATAGACAGACAGACAGACAGACAGACAGACAGACAGACAGACAGACAGACAGACAGACAGACAGACACACAGACACACAGACAACTGGGCATGTCAGAGTGTCTTTCATTTCAGTTATTTTTTGCAGGACTACCCCACCATCTCTCAGCTGGTTGACACACTGAGTGACAACAACATTCAGACCATCTTTGCTGTGACAGAGCCATTTCGAGCTCTTTATCAGGTGTGTGTATGCTTGTATTATATCTTCTCCAGATTGCAACAACATAATATAAGCATCAGTTTTAACTCAGATTGTAGTCTGTGTTGATTCACGGTATATGTGTGTGCACAATAGGAGCTCTCTACTCTAATCCCTAAATCAACAGTGGGGACACTGTCTGCCTCCTCTACCAATGTCATCCAGCTCATCATTGACGCCTATAATGTAAGTTTGAGTTATGTATCAAATGTCTATCAAGTGAGAAGTAACAGTTGGCTGTGGTCAGCTCTAGTTCCTTTTGTTTTTCAAAAGAGAAAAGCTGCTGTTATTTTTCACTTGCGTACAAAGGAATTCACTTTACAGCCAATTCTGATGTTTCACGGTTGTTCATAATTCATAGTTCGTAAAGTGCGACCAGCAGTGGCGGTTGCATAAACCTATAAGACTAGTCTTAGAAGTTAGACATTGCATTTTTTTCTTTTAGACTGTTCAGCTTTTTTAAGTCAGTTACATAAAAACATATTATTGGCCTAATTTGATACCAAAAAGTAAGACTGACTGCCCCTGGCTAACTGCTAGTGGGTCATACTAGAACTTAAGACAATGTCATGACATAATGGCTATGTTTATGCAACCGGCCCCAGAAAGATAAAAAGTAATAGTACACCCAAAAAAAGAAAATGTATTTAATCAGCCTCTAAATCTGTCATTCTAAACCCGTATGACTTTCTTTCTTCTGTGGAAAACAAACGTAGATATTTTGAAGTATTGAATTTCAAAATGCTTGAAGACAATCATACAGGTTTAAAATAATGACGCAGGCTAAGTAAACAGAATTGTCAAGAGTGAACTATCCCTTTAAATGTAAGATTTGAATGAATATTTTATTTTCCCAGCAGTAATATACTCTCTTGTGTTTCATTCTGTCTATCAGTCTTTGTCAGCAGAGGTCATTCTGGAGAACACCAGGCTACCTGCTGGTGTTTTCATCTCCTACGTCTCCCACTGCAAGAATGGAGTGAGCAGAAAAGGGGATAGTGGGCGAACGTGCTCCAACATCTCCATTGGGGATGAGGTGAGTGAACGCAATAAAAGCCATCTCAACTTGTCCGTGCATGTAAAGGAACTAACTGGAACTAACTGTAGCTCAAGACAGAAGCCCGTCGATCTTTCCATATGGCAGCAGCCTTCTAACTCATTCCCATTCACCAATGCTCTTCTAGTTTGCATACTTCTAGGACACGTTCCATTTGAGATGGAGTAGTGGCAGATGCTATGAATTTCTTCTTATTTTAAATATAGCCAACCTGAGTTTCTCTGACAAGCAGAGGAGCTACAGCAATACCCAATGAAATTGCGAAAGGAAAGACTGGGAGAGGAAATTCCAACTAGCTATCTTTGTTTTCCATTCTGTGCAAATCAGTGCGAAAACTTCATGTTGCACTATTTCAGTGCAGATAATCTGATACAGTGATTCATAGTTTGTACTTGCAAAAACATAGATTTGACAGTATTTTACTGTACAGTTACATAATGTGACGTTAACCTTTAACAGTTTTTCACCATATAGTAAGGTAACTTGCAGTTAACCAATTAACAGGTTGTTAAAAGAGAATTTAAATTACAATGCACAGCTTTCATCCCTCCCTCACATCCTGTAACAAATCCTTCCATCGTGGGTCAAAATGACCCAAAGCCCTAAAAATATTTTTTTTTGTCCAAAAACCTTATATCATTTAATTATTATATTTTTTTCTATTTTTAATGCAATTTTTTGGGAGTTTTTTTAAATTATTATTTCTTTAAATTACTCGATTTTATCAGTAAATAATATAATTTAAGCACATTCTTCACATTCTTACAACTTAAAATCAAAATAACTCTCTAATGCATTATGCTCAAACTCAAACTGTCACACACTGAGTCAGTTTGGTCTGGGTCGACCTGTGGAAATAAAATAATGCAACATGATATTTCATGAATTTTGCCACTAGATGGCCGTATAGCTCTATATGGAGCAAATTCACTCTTCCACTGGGTCCTAAAGTCAGTTCTTGAGTTCATCTCTTCAGTATGCATTCAGATACACATGTAGACATTATAAAATAATGTTTGGTTAAGTTTTAGTATTTTTAGTTTTCATTTTGTGTCATGTGACGTGAGAAAAAAATATATTTATTTTAGGCTACTGTTTTTATGTGGCCTTGTGGCTGGAACAACATACAATGTATGACAAGTGCATATTATGTGCCTTATTTAATGTAAAAAAACCAAAAAACAATAAAACAGGTCTTTCCCTTTACTAAAAAACACTAGCCTGACAAGCCAGACCCACTTCAAATTGTTGGGTCTGCGAACTCACTATTGGCAGGGCTGATTGTGTACAATGGTGATTTGTACTGAGGCTCCGTAGATTTGCACTTAACAAGCCAAAACAGAAAGTGAATGTGCGACGAATGATGAGTGCGTGCGATTACCTGCGTCTGTCCTTCAGGCCGAGACACATTCATGAAAAAGGGTTGCCATGTCCAAGGCATGCGAAATCTCTGTCTTAGCGTCGACGCATTCCTAGTCACCTGAGTCTTCTAAACTGGCGCTCAAAGTTAAAGCGTTTCATAACATCTCTCTTTGAAAGAATCAGCGTTTTGGGACGTGCAGTTGAATGAACGGCTTAAAGACAGTCTCTTGCCATCCTAACGGCACTGACTGACATCCCGTCTAGAACGCGCAGAGATGACTAGTTCTGCTTTTACTGGTGAAATATTAGCAGAAAGTCTCTTGACCAGTCAGATTTGATTATCAGAACTAACGTTAACTGTTATACATATAATAGCCCTACAACTGTATTGTCAGGTTTATGTTCTGCTATGTGGACCCTTATTTTACATTTTCTTTGGTTTACTTCACTTCCTATTTCAACGCTCTATTTTCGGTGTCTGAACATGACCTTGTTACATCACAGATGTAGCCTATATATGGCGATAATACCGCATAATCGAGCCTCCCATAATTACCGCAAGGGAAACTCCGTCACCGCGACAGCCCTAGTCAGCGCAACACAAATGGTTTAGGTTAACTTAACATGTTACAAATTTCATTTCACTTGCAAGTGAAAATGGCAAAAACAGTTTCAGCTTATTTTATTTTAATAAACTGAGCAAATAGCTAGAATATTTTTTTGAGTGCAGATCTTAAAAAAAAATAAAAATAAAAAAAAATTAAAGGAAACATCTATGTTCAAACTGTCAACTCAAGGTGAGCAAACAAGTGTATTCTATGATTTTTAAAAATTGTTTCAGTCACTCAGTATGCATTTTTAATCATGCTAAAAGTGTGTACTAGGAATTCGATATTGTAGGCTACTTATCAATTTTGTTGCGAATGCAGTCAGTGCGCTTAAAGAGAGCCCGCCCACACGCTCTTCTGATTGGCTGTGATTTTTGATTGATTGATCTCGGGTCGAGTCTGGTTTGCCGTAGAAAATCTTGTCGCATCGCGTCTGGTTATGACACGGCGTTAGCGGGACAAATTGACTTGAGAGGGAAGGATTTGTTACTATTTTTATTACAACCACATAAACCTCGAATCCAGTCAATTTTTTGTGTAGCCTATTCGTGGATCAAGTGCGACAAAAGTCTTAAGGTCTTGGGCCACTGCCATGAACACTCAATTAAAAAGAAGAAGAAAAAAAAAGATTTTCGGGTCAAAATGACCCAAGAGAAGGATGATATGCACAAAAAGCTTCTGTCTTCTCCTGTACACAAGGCCTTAGCATTGTAAAGAATGTGTCGCAAATAAAAGCTTTTCCTGGCCACCTGGAACGTAAAACAATGTGTTGTGCCTCATAGGTGAAGTTTGATATAGAAATCACGGCTAAAGGTTGTCCATCTAATGGCAAGTCAGAGACGATAAAGATCAAACCACTGGGCTTCAGCGAAGAGGTGGAGATCGTCCTCAACTTCATCTGCGAATGTGAGTGTCACAAAGACGAAATCCCAAACAGCCCAGCGTGTCACTTCGGCAACGGTACCCTGGAGTGTGGAATATGCAGGTTTGAGAAGCTGTCACTCTCTCTCATATGCAAATGCAGATAACTATGACAATCATCCTGCTTCTATGTTTTATTCTCATATCAGGTGTAATGAAGGCCGATTAGGCCGATTATGTGAGTGCAGCCAAAATGAGGTCAAAACAGACGATTTGGATGCAAACTGTCGAGTAGGTAACGGAACAGACGTCTGCAGCAACAATGGAGAATGTCTCTGTGGAACCTGCGAGTGTAAGAAAAGAGACAACCCAGAAGAGAGATACAGCGGAAAGTTCTGCGAGTGCGACAACTTCAACTGCGACCGCTCCAACAACAAGCTCTGTGGAGGTACGACTCTTTAAGGATTTGTAATTCTGTCTTTTACCTTAGGCTACCTTATTTATTTGTCACAAATGTAATGTTGTAAATGAATTCTGCCATTTTTATTCTAAGGGTGCTTTCACACTAGCACTTTTAGTGCGCACCCGGGTTCGATTGACGTCAGAGTTCGGTTCGGATGACGTGAACGCTGTCTTCCGAACTCGGGTGCGCAGTCCCTTTAAAAAGGTGGTCTGGGGTTCGGTTCATGTGAACTCCGCTACGGTTCGCAATCGTACTAAATCGCGGAAGTGAACCGCTATTAATGACGTATGATTTGATACAAATGTGTGTTTTGTGTGTGTTTGTGTGTTTCACTCATTTTCCTGACGAGCGTGACTGATATACTGCAAGCAGAGCGCTGTAGATCTCATTTCTGCTCGTCTTCAGCGTTCTTTAGAGCATTTGCAGTACATTCGCGGAGCAATGGAACTCTGGTTCGGTCCAGGCAATCGAACCAAGCGTGAAAGCACCCTAAAATACATAAAATATAGAACACTCTTAAAATCAACATGAAATGGCATTTGCATCCCATTTTATTTACAGAATATACTTTATTTAATTATAAATTGTATTTCTGCAGCATTTATTTAGTTTTTTCTTAGTAAATAGCAACCGTTTTGATTTCATGTTGACATTTAATGGGCTAAAAGCTGCTGCATTTGCTTGAACACTGCAAAGAAATGTTTTCTTATTCAGTATTGTTGTTTTCAAGAGCAAATATCTAAACATTCTTAAATCAAGATACATTAGCTGGATATGCAAAATGACTTAAGACATTGAGTCATTACATGAGACCATGTATAAAATGTCACTGGGGTAAGAAAATTAAACTTAATTTAAATTCTTGTTCTAAACAAACTCACTTAATTTTGATATATTTTTCAGAAAACAAGACTTCATACGTCATTTTCCTTATGTTTAGATATTTGTACTGGAAAACAAGACAAAATACTAAGCAAGTATTTTTTTATCCAATTAAAATGGATTTATCTCCACGGCATTCTTGTCCCCACAGGTCATGGTCGATGTGAATGCAGAAAGTGTATTTGTGACGCTAACTACACTGGCAGTGCGTGCGACTGCTCTCTGGACACCTCCACCTGTCAGACCAGCAACAAACAGATCTGTAACGGTCGGGGCATCTGCGAGTGCGGCGTGTGTAAATGTACCGACCCAAAGTTTGAGGGTCCAAAATGTGAAATCTGCCCAACCTGCTCCAGAATTTGCACTGAACATAAGTGAGTAATCAGCAGAACACTTGCTAATGAGGTTAAGTTAACCCAGTGGGTTGAGCTACTTGCTTGTAGTCATTTTTCCATCTGATTAACTTTTCTTCTAATTTCAGTGGTGCTCTAGAACGGATTTAATCTTAGCTATAGCAACACTAAATACAGTCCTGTGTGTTTTCCTTCAAGGGATTGTGTTGAGTGCCGACAGTTTGGTATGGGTAGCAAGACACATACATGTGAGAGAGAATGCAGAAACTTCAGTGTTATAGCAGTGAACACTAAGGATGATCTTCCTTCCATCAATCAATGCAAAGAGCGGGATGCTAACGACTGCTGGTTCTTCTTCACCTACGCTACCAAGAACGACGACATGATTGAGGTCAATGTGGCTGAAGAGAAAGGTAAATGATGGACAAATGTTGCCCAAAAAAAAAAAAAAAAAAAAAATATATATATATATATATATATATATATATATATATATATATATATATATATATATATATATATATATATATATATATTTTATTTATTTATTTATTTATTTTTCAAATATTACAATTAATATGTGTGTCCACTGATGTAAACCTGATTGATTTTATTATTTAAACCATGAAATCAAAATTCCTAATTTGAGAAACCATTTCACTCAAGATATACTGTATATATCTATATCTATATCTATATATATATATATATATATATATATAGATATAGATATAGATATAGATAGATAGATAGATAGATAGATAGATAGATAGATAGATAGATAGATAGATAGATAGATAGATATACTGTCACAATAGAGAAGAAAAGACTATCACAACTTCCATTTCATCCCGACTTAATTTCTTAATTCATAGTTATTGATAACTAAGTTTTACCTTATATCCCATAATGCTTTGTGTCTGTGTTGACAGAGTGTCCCTCTGGCCCTGACATAATCCCCATCGTAGCGGGTGTGGTCGCAGGAATCGTTCTGATTGGTTTAGCGCTTCTGCTCATCTGGAAGCTGATCATGATTATTCACGATCGTAGAGAGTTTGCTAAATTCGAGAAAGAAAAGATGAATGCCAGATGGGACATGGTATGTAAATCATATTTATTTTGTAATATTTTTGTGTGTTCATGCTGTATATGCTATGGGAAGAATATTGGGATAATACTCATGTTTGTATGATCTTTTTGTTCTGTTTAGGGTGAGAACCCCATCTACAAGAGTGCCGTGACAACTGTGGTGAATCCCCAATATGAGAGAAATTGATGGATCATCTGTATGGATTGCAGCAGTGGTTCTCAACTGGTCTTCCTTCATGAACCAGATTTTACATTGGTGACTTCATACAGTACCATAAACTGTATTTAATATAGTCTGGGTCATTTGACTTTGGACCAAAATACCCACTCAGATGCCAACAACAAATGTTTCCTTTTAAAATGTGATGAATGTATGCGTGAGCATTTAGCATAATGTTTTTTTCCTTCTGTCCACTACTTAATCAAATACATTTTTTGGGTCACAACCTACCAGCTAGTTTCCCCATCGCTTGATTATTTTTTTATGTTTATATGTAAATATTAAATTCCTCTCCTGTGCTCTGGCTCTACCATAATCTCACAAGAAGACACAAGATCCACTGACTACTTATTTTGATACTTTCTGTAAAGCCAATAAAACAGTGTTTTACTAAATATACTCTTGACTTGTGTGGGTGATTTATTTTCTCCATGCTAATCAATGTCTGGTTGTATTTGGGGGAGGGGCATTCTCATTCTAGAGAGCAACTGATTGGACAAAAATCTGTGTAGTGCAGGATGAGTCATCAATATTTTAGTTTTTGCTTTCACAAGAGATAGACTGTAAATTGTGACTGCATGTGTCTGCTAAAAGTGCATTTTGCCAGTGTTAAGGGCTGTTAACCAAGGATGATGACTATAAAGTTTTAACAATCGCACTAAATTACTAAACGACTTTACTGCAACATGTGCTTATAATAAACAGAATGTTATTGTATGCTGTACTGCTGCCATGGACATGGAGTTATAGGCTGTATCCGAAATGTCATACTTCCCTATATAGGACGCGAAAAACAGTATGTGACGAAAGAAGTATGTCTGAAGTCACAGCACACAGTATAAAAGAGTAGGCAAAAAGTACCCAGATTTACTTTGTTAGGGGTTAACAGTTTAGACCCAGAGACCAGTAGTGAAAAATGAAGACCAAGAGTCAGGAGTGCAATTAATTAAAGAAAAATTTACTGAAGAATAGTTTACAGTCTCATCAGCAGAAGCCAGCTTCAAGTCTCACAAGGAGTTCGTAGGCCACGCTCCCTCTCTACCAGCCTCGTCGTACCGTACTTACAATTGTCCCAACAGTTATACTGTTTTCAAGGTCTATCCACGTCATTACTGCAAGGTGGATGATTCTGATTGGCTCGGAGAAAATTAACAGTCATGGTAAATTTCCACAAATCCAAGTTCCATGTCCATAAATCACTTGTTGATGCTTTCACCCCGGAATTAGGCACGTAGTGACCTTCCAGATCCAGAACAACAAGTCCACCCCATCTTAGGATGCCCATTGTACACCTTCTCAACACTGATCTGTAACACAGAATATTGCGCACACACACAGATACACAGTTTCTCCAAGGTTGGAGTTGATTGAGCTCTGGCCTGAACCAGAAAGTTTCCCAAAACATACAGCTAACATGTGCTTTCTCTCAGTGAGAGGCACAGACAGTAGTACAGGCAATATTCATCTTGATTCTTTAGGGTTTCAGTAAAAGGAAATATAAAAATGAAAGACAATACATATTTCATATCTGGAAGCCGGACTAAGTGAGCAAGCACTGTTACTGCATGTTGGGGTGTTAGGGCATGTTAGGGGTGTGTGATACCTCCAAAATCCAAACACACGACAACATGTTGCTTTCAAGCGTTTAGCGACACATCACACATCCCTAGGCCCTCAGTCACCACTCAGAGGCCAAATACAAACTTTAGAAAACAAGAAACAATCAGTGGTTCTCTTGATTAAATAATATCATAACTGAAAAGAATCATTACAAATCATTATAATAATATAGGAAGATAAATATTAATTAAGGTTTTGATTATGAATTTAATTAAGATTAAAATTCCCCCTTTCAACTTATTCCGGCAAGATTCTAAAGTGTGCATATGATGGACACTTTACTATCCCATCAGACCATTGGAGAGGATTTCTGAATGACAGTGAAGCAAAGCAACTGACTCTTGTTGGTCACATGATAATGACAACATGGTGAATATGGTTATTCAAATTTGACTCAGATTTTCCCCAAAACAGACTATAAATGGAAAATTTGAAACAGTTTTGCTTTTGGTTGTTGTTGTGTATTGATATTCTTGACAAGTTTAAACCCTGCTAACACAAAGTACACCGTATTTAAAGTATTTAATACTGACACCTTGTCATAAATGATCTGAAGACAACAGAAGGGGTTAGGTGTATTTTTGCAGTAATTAGTTCTGCCACGGCTTCTCTTCATGCTGCCACTTAGATCATATGCCTGAAGCTTCCCACAGGTGATTGGTGCCACTCACTGACCAATCAGGAGGCGTCTCGCTGCCATTGCAAAGTTATTAACCCTGTGGCAGTCTCGGACTCTCCCCGGGGTCTGCTTACAGCGTTAATCTGACGCAAATAACTCCTTCATTTCCCTGTCGGATCTCTTAACGGGGTTGCGTTATCTTCATTTAACCGAGGAGATTCTCTAATCGCTGTGTCGAGCGGAAGGCAAAGGCGAGAGAGAGAGAGAGAGAGAGAGAGAGAGAGAGAGAGAGAGAGAGAGAGAGAGAGAGAGAGAGAGAATGTCTGACGACTGTGCCGTTTGTTTGCCAAACACCACCTTGATGCGTTATACAGTTACGCCGTCTGAAACATTGAAATGTGGCAAATTCAGGACAGACTCGTGGATATCTCTGGATCTAGAGCTGGTAAGTCTTGACTGTATGCCTGCCTACCGTTTAAAGTGGATTGATCGATTAATGTCGTTTTAATAACATAAAGGGTTTCTGAATGAGCGAGTCAAACTGAACTTGGCAGGCAAGCGTCAGCATATTCCCAACATCATTATGTCACATCAGCCTGGGAAATAAACTCAAAATCTCTTCCTAAATTAGGTCTCTCCTTGATAACTGCACACTTTGATAAAATGTCGGAAACATATTTGTGGGTTGAAACAAAGACGACGGAGCACTTTTCGCGCAGGTTAAATATCTGCAGAAGGTTTGACTGCGGATGGCCGCATCATCTCCGCACATTAACCGCGAGTCTACGTGTCATCCTCTTTAAAAGCTCGGCGCTTTTCCGTCCTGTCAGATATTTTTTTTTCTCGGTTAGCCGAGCAGCTTTTACATTCTCTTCCGCTCCGCGAGCTTCATATTGCACGAGCGCCCGTTGTTCGTTTACGTAAAATCCGGATTTGAAGTGACATAATTGTGAACAGTCAAATGGATTTGCGCGAAGCGACCGAAAATGCGTTATTTTTCAGGCTTTTAGCATGGTGGCGCTATTGCAGATTTGTATCTTATTAATTTAATAGGGGAAAACAACACACAGCACTGCCCCTTTGTTGGTACAAGAAAGCTGTGTGCATTTGCACTTATGTCATAATTTGGCTGTTGTCTTAGAGATGGCAACACCTTCACCCTTGAGGTCAAGAGTATGGTCATGGTCAGTGCTCATATGTCAATGTGTGTGACAGGGATGGACGGTGCCGGATGGATTGTTATCCCTCTGGAGGGTCACACGGGTCCCCTGTGGGCGATGGCAGTCTTCTGGGAGTGGAGGTAAAACTACACTTGTACTAGATCATATCTTCTTGGGTGCTTTATCTTAGACCCTTCAAATCAGATAATAACTAAACACATGTGGTTACATCATATGTTCTTGATACATGTTTTTTTATTATTATTCCACGCTGTTAAATCTGGAGGTTTTATAGTTACTTGATGTGTTATGGTCTTATTATGATCTAAGTGAAGGAGAGAGTGTATATAGGGCTGATTTAGCAGACAGAAGGGGAATGGTGCATGTTTTTGCAGTGAAACATGATCTTGTGGGCGTCTCATTACCGTCATGAGGCACTTGTCTTTGTTGTTTCCAGTGGGAATAGTATTTTTTTTTAGATTGTGCTGTAACATCACTAAGATGAAGCTAGGGATAAATCTCCTTTTCAAGGCAAATTTTGGCTTTGTCATCTTCTTTGAACAGCATTTACACAAGGTTTACATGTCTTTTATTCAAGCCACATTGCTTCACTGATGTCCGTGTGAAAATCACAAAACATTTATGCAGCTGTCAAATCATTTTACAAGTAGTCCTTTAATAAAGTAATGTTTGTAGTCGAATACAAACTGAGCTCTGCAGCAACAGCATAAACCACAGAATATGATTTCTCAGTTTGTAAAAACCAAAGGAAAGCTTGAAGTATGTAACCGTTAGACTACTGTTTACCTATAGGTCTCATGAATTAGGTCCGTAAACAAACCGGATGTTCATCCATCTAGAAACGTAATGTCACTTCATAAGTGTGATTGAATAACTTCTATATCAAACTCATATGTCAAACATTTTAACTAACAATGAATTATTTGAAATGTGCACACTTTTGACTTGGTCTATACACACGCCCATAAGTATGCTTATCTTTGTGAGGACATTCATATAATGCAGTGCCTTACTCTAACCTTAACCTAAAGCCTGGGACACACCAACACCAAGCCAACGTCAAAGAACTAGCGGCAACAAAAGCCGACTATGTTGTTGCCTTGCATTGGCTGCGTCTCAGCCAAAACGCTGCACTTAAACACACCAAAAGGTATGTGCTTTCTGTGCCTGCATGTAAGTAAATATGTCTATATCAGCAGGTATCAATGGTCTGTTTTTGTCATTTCAAAAAAGGTAACTGAAAATGGGACTGCAGATATACAAACCGTAAATAAAGCAGCACTTGCTTACCATTTTGAATATCAATTACACTGATCACTTTCTTCATTCCAGTCAGCTCATGTTATGAACATATTCATGCATTCGAATGATCAGGTAAGATGACATAAAATTATAACAGCCTTCTATCTGTACCGTTTTGACTTCTTTGCTCGCTTTCATCACTTTTATTCTTGTGCACTGGCTCGTTCGCTGAGAGTCGACGTGGCTCTCTCTCTCTCTCTCTCTCTCTCTCTCTCTCTCTCTCTCTCTCTCACTGACGCCGATTTTACATCTCCCAAAAGAAACTGACGGCGTCCACCTAGAGCCAACAGTGCAGAACACACCAAAAAACGAAGCCAACCGATGGTCAAAAACGGGCTGAGATTACCCGACGAGTGGCCAATCATCGGCTTGGTGTGTCTCGGCCTTTAACCCTAAAACCAAGTCTTAACCCTCAAACAGCCCTTTAAAGGGGTGTCAGAAAGTGAGGACCAGCCAAAAGGTCCTCACTTTGGTCTTTCGTCCTCACAACGATTGTCTAAAACTCAAACTAGTCCTCGCATAGATAAATAAAGTATATGCAGACATTACCATTTTGGTTTGGGGTTCAGTATTTATTTATAAAATGAATACTTTTATTCAGCAAATTGATCAAAAGTGACGGTAAATATGTTTATAATGTTATATTATGACATTACTTATATTTTAACATTTATATATTATTTATTTCCAAAAATGTAAAACAAGCTTCTGTAGTTGGGGAAATTGTCTGTCAAGTCAAAGTTTATTTTTCAAATACAAAACAATACAGCATGCAACACTTGAAGGCATCGAAACGCACTAAAATATAGTATTCATGTGTCTTCTGTCATTAGGTCACCTGTTTTACCTTGTGTAGTCCTTGACTACAAGATGGATTGAGTAGAAAATTGGAAAAGAACCAACAGCCAAGTATTAATCGGTGCTTTCTATAGATGTTAATAGTCTATTTACCATTTGTTGTGTCCTAATATCAATGAAAATTATATACATGCTAATGCACAGCTGGCAAAAAGAGATGTTTTTAAAGAGGCGCGCTCTGCAAAAGGTATGGGAGTGGTTTTCACTCCCTCCCCTCTTCGCTCCTCGCGCCACAGGCGCATGCGTTATAAACCCATGTGGGAATGGCTGATCTGGGATCGGGGGGTTGGGCCGCCCAACACGAGCGAACCGTTAAAGAGTGTTTTTAATGTCCGCCATGTTGGCCATGGCGCACTGAGCCTGGAATCAGGGACCGGAGCGCGCTGGAAACACACACCGAGAGAGTGCGACTGACACCCGGCCTCGCGCCTCCGCTCGCCCCGCCACCTCCACCGAGCGACCCATGCACTGCTGGACACCGAACCGGCTTCATCCATGAGAACTTTAATCGGACCAGTAGGGAACATTAGGGGATCGGATAGATTTATGCTGCATCTCGAAATATAAAGAAAAATGAGTAAACTGTCGTTTCGGGCGCGGGCGCTGGACGCTTCCAAGCCTCTACCAGTCTTCCGCTGCGAGGACCTGCCCGACCTGCACGAATATGCGTCTATTAACCGGGCAGTACCACAGATGCCCACGGGGATGGAGAAAGAGGAGGAATCGGTACGTTTTATTGCTTAGAATCATGTATTTTGGAAATAATTTCATTTTTCTTGTCAGAGGCGCGTCCCTTGCCTCTCTGCGCCAGTGTACACAAAATGGCCGCCATTTCTCCTGCAGAAACGCGTCAAATCTGTAGCTACTGTCAGATACGGTCGAGGTTTAGTATATTGGGCCCAAATATTAATCATTTTACTCTTTAAATATAACCTCGGATGTGATTACTACGCAGTATTTTTGCCGATAGAAGGGTTACGGAGTACAAAGGAGTCACGTGACCACGGGGAAAGCCGCCATTTTGTTGATTATCTCAAGGCTCCGTGGAGGTGCAGTAACACGCACTGAGCCAAAGGGGGCACCAATCTCTGCGCCCTTAAACCGAAATCACCAATTAACAGCAGCAAAACAATCAGTGCGCTATTTATTTCATACTTGCACTGTTCAAAGTGTCCATGCAAAGAAGTGTTTTGTTTTTTTCTCCAAAGAGCCATAAACTTTGGTCAGAGAAGGCATACTTTTTTTTTTTTTTTTTATATATATATATGTATGTATGTATGTATGTATGTATGTATGTATGTATATGTATATATATATATATATATATATATATATATATATATATATATATATATATATATATATATATATATATATATATATATATATATTTGTTTTTTTTTTTGTTTTGTTTAAATTGCATGTATTCTTAATGAAGATGCGCTGAGAAGCACTTACATTTATGTGCATTGGTGCATGCATCTCTGTGTTGATAGAGTAAGCATATCTGGCCCTACCGGTCTGTTTAGGTGTATGCAGTGATCCGTTTGACTGGGGCAGGGGCGCACATGAGGCCTTGTTTTCTTTTCTCAACGCAGGCAGCTGAAGCTCCATTTCATTTGTAGATCAACAGCGTCATACAGGCAAATAGTACACATGCAATGAAGCGCAGTCTCCTTCAGCAACTACTAATGTGGAAATATTTAGATCTGATTCATTAAACATAAATTATTTCCCCCATGACATTTGTCTGTGTATTTCTGTTTCTCAGTTGTTGTGTTTTTTTAATGCACAAAATCAAAGAAATAAAGCAACATGTTTTAAACTACATTGTTCTCGTTCCACAAATCTTTGACAAATCTTGAATGAGAATTATTCATACTTTCCACACTGATCTATTAATGTGTGCAAATGTGCTGGGGGAAATATGCATGTAGTAAACATGTCTGTCTAAAAGTAAACGTGTTAAAATGCTAAACAGTGGCGTTAACCTCAACACTCTGGGACCGGTGTCAAGGCTGTTATGGTGTTTGTGTGAGAGTGTATGTGCTGCTGTCCCACTGACAGGGTTTTATGTTCGTAAAAATGGGGTGTCAGGGACCAACATTAGTGGTTTGTCTATGTGGATTTTTTTTTCTTTTTATCATTGGATTATATCAAGTGGGTGATGTGGTTAAAAGTTTGAACTCTATATATATTTTTAAGTCTCTTATGCTCTTCAAGCCTGCATTTATTTGGTCAAATATAGCACAAACTGCAATATTGTGAAAAATATTTCATTTTAAAATAACTGTTTTCTATTTGGATATTTATATATGTTTCTGTGATGGCAAAGCTGAATGTTCAGCATCATTACTCCAGTCTTCAGTGTCACATGATCCTTCAGAAATCATTCCAATAGGGCTGCAACTAATGATAATTTTTATAATTGGTTAATCTGATTTATTTTTTTGATTAATCGAATGAGAAATTATTGTATAAAAATATTTTTTTGTATTGTATAAAGTTTTCATATCCTGTCCAATATAAAGCCTCTGAAAACAAATATAGTGAAATTATGTAGGCTAAGTTGTACATTATAAAGAGGGTTTAAATGCAAACGTTACATTCTTACTGATTGCTTACCGTGTAGAAATGATTCAAGATTCAAGAGTTTTATTTGTCACATACACAGTTATATACAGAATATACAACCGGCAGTGAAATGTAAACGGGTCTGCTCCATGGACAGTGTAAATTCACAGTTAAAAACACAAGGAAGAAATTATAATAGAAATAGGATATAAAAAAAAAAAAACTATATCTCTATATATATATAGAATTCTCTCTATATATATATATATATATATATAGAATATATAGTCTATATCTGTAGAATTATAAATAATCAAGTCAAGAGAAAAAAAAAAAAAAAAAAAGGTAACAAATAAGGATAAAGTGGAATAAAATAATTGAAGTAGACTTTGCAGTGAGTAAACTGTAGACTTATAAATATGTGGTTAACAAATGTATAAGAGTAATGTGCAAACAGGTTTATAACAGGCTGTTACACAGTAACAACGAGAGCAGAACAGAAAGTGCAGTGCAATGACAGTGTATCGATGTTTATCCTGAAGTGAAGTCACGTGACGTTAAGTTCAGGAGTCTGATGGCCTGGGGGAAGAAGCTTCTCCTGAGTCTCTCAGTTTTGGCCATCAGGCTTCGGAAGCGCTTACCAGATGGCAGCAGCGTGAAATGAGGGTTTGCAGGGTGATTAGAGTCCTTGATGATCTTAGTAGCTCTACCTTTGCAGCGTTTGGTGTAGACGTCCTGCAGAGACGGGAGAGCTGACCTGAGATGCGAGATACGCCGATAAGCGCGCGACTCTTTGCAGGGCTTTGCAGTCATGACTGGTGCTGTTCCCATACCACGCTGTGATGCACTGAGTTAAAACACTTTCTATCGCCCCTAAATAGAAAGTTTTCAGGATAGCTGGTGAAACCCTGAATTTCCGCAGGTGGTACAGTCTTTGCCTGGCTTTTTTCACCTGTGTCTGAATGTGAGCAGTCCAGGTCAGGTCCTCGGAGATGTTTACTCCCAGGTACTTGAAGCTGCTCACTCTCTCTACTGGTGACCCGCTGATCATGAGGGGGGAGTATGTCCGTTGCTGTCTCTTCCTGAAGTCCACAATCATTTCTTTGGTCTTGCCAACATTCAGAGAGAGACAGTTGTCCTGGCACCATGATGTTAGTTGCTCCACCTCTGAATTGTCTTTAATTTTGTCAAATGAAATGACAAAATTAAAAATAAACAAAAGCACAAAAAGTTAACGCGGTACGAGGAACACAAATTCACCCGTCTTAATGTAATTACATTTATTTGCTATACCATCAATAATACCTTTACTGTTACTGCTCTCAAAAATATGATTTACTTTTTACATGTAGAACTTTAAACCTACACTTAATTTCTAACAAGATGCTTGTTGTCAGAATATGCTAAATGGAAATTACCGTGGGACTTCGTAACATTCGCAGATAAGGATATAACTGTAAAATATAAGTTATGCACTGAGAAAAACGCATGTCAGAAGCTTTAGAACAGCATGACAGGGTAAGACACCGTAAATGCTTTTGTTTGAAGTGCTTATAAATATAATGATCATGTACCTTTCCTGGAGCAGTCACATTGTGTCCTCCTATATTCCGTAAGCGTTTTGTCCATTAGAAATGGGTTCTTCTCAACTGTAAAGCGTCGTGACTGGCTGATTGTTTCCTGGGCACAGTGCACAGACGCGACTAATCGATAGTCAAATTTGTTGTCATTTTATTTTCATAGTCGATTAATACATTTTATCGATTTAGTTGTTGCAACCCTATATTCTAATATGCTGATTTGGTGCTCGAAACATTTCTTATTTTCAATGTTGAAAACAGTTGTGATTTTAGTTTTTTGTGGAAACCTTGATACACTCCGTGCCAAAGCCACAGGAGTGTCCGGGGTGACTGGCACATTCAGCGTGAGACTACATAATTGAAGGTGTTCTCAGCGTGGAGCAAGACAGTGTAGATTTAATATTGATTTGAAAGTCTCAGCTTTTAAATTCTGTATTTTTTTTTATTACGAAATTCAAACGATAAATAGTTTTGCCATTTTTTTCATGTGTGATGGACTGTTGTAGCGCCTGTGAATTGATCAGGTCTTCGTCTTCACTACTCGTTATCGCACAAAATAAATTAATGAACATCATGGTATGTTAGAAGAAACGGTACCACTTACTTGGGGCTGGACAATAATTCAATATCTATACATCGCAATATAATTTTTTTTTTTTCTGTAACGGTGATGATTTTTAAACATTTTTGATATTTCTATATATATGTATATATATATATATATATATATATATATATATATATATATATATATATATATATATATATATATATATATATATATATATATATAAATAATATATATAAATAAATAAATAAATAAATAAATAAATAAATAAATAAATAAATAATTACAGCATTTCTCACTGATTTGATGTTCAGGGCGCAGCTTTCAGAAAGAGCAGAACACGATGGCTTCTTGCGTGATGACGTACACCACAGAAGTTTGTAGGTACAGACATCCATTGTGGGCGAACTTGTAGTTCTTCTGAGGCTTTTATATAGTTCATATCGATATCGGAATTATATCCTATCGACTGAAATTAAGAAATATATTGTGATCTCAATTTTGGCCATATTGTCCAGCTCTACACTTGAATCATATCTCATGTAATCACTCAATCAGTGTTTCAACTGGGGAAAGATGTCAATAAAACAGCTTGTAAACAATGACCTTCCTAAGGTAAATGTAACATTACGTGACATTCACTGTCCATAAACTCTGTAATTAGAAAAATGTAATTCTAGAGAGGAGCATTTTGCAAAAATTATGCACGATTACGTATTCATTACATTTCTGTTATAAAAACGGTCTTGTATGCAATTGTATACTAATTAATTTTAACCTTTTAATAATTCCCTGTATAGTTTAAAGTGTTGGTTGAGTTGTTTTTTCCCCCAGATAAAGGAAGCCTACTTTATATCCATGTATATGTCCAAATTAATCTATATTGAATCGCAAGCTTATGAATAATTATAAATAGGAAAGTCACTGCAAGTTATTGTTAGATATTTTGTTTATCAGATGGTTAATCCAGTTAAGAGGAATAAGAAAGTTCCAGAAGCCTAACTTTGATTGTTTACGTCTGTGCTATTAATTCACACAGTGCAGTCATCAAATAATCCTGGGGAAAAGATCAGTTTCCACAATGTTAAGCAGCCAAAACTAGTTTCAGCATTGATGATAGAACAACAAACCAGTGTATTTGAATGATTTCATATATACGTTTGTGTGTTTGTGTGTTTGTGTGTGTGTGTGTGTGTGTGTGTGTGTTTTGTACTGATGATTTGATTTGGTTTGCATCTGACAGATCCAGCTCTAATGTGTCAGTGGTTTCCTTGCATTGGTGGGAACTAAGGATAGACCACAACAGTTGATTAACTCAGGTCATTTGATGTTTTTAGTAGGGATGCCCTGGAATTTCTGCCATCTTATGTCAAGTTAAAATGTTCTATATAATAATTACATTTTTATGGATTGTCAAATTGACCCTGTGTTTGCCATGTAAATAGCCATGATGTTAGCATGGCGTGGCTTGTTAACATGATAAACAAACAGCATAAAATAAACATGGGATAAACGCCAAAGGGCGGAAAGATATATTAGAACTTACCAAAATGACTCTTGTTTTATGTAAACACTCAGTGTTTCCACTGGGAAAGACCTTGTGGCGAGGCGAGGGACCGTGAGAGCGGGCCGGTGGCGAATGATGATGAGCGTCAGCTGCGCGCCACACCGGTCTCGTCTCATGGAGGAGTGACGGGAGCATAAGAGGAGTGACGACAGTGTAAGAGGGGAGCGGACCAGGCCTGGATTTTATGTTGTGTTTTTGCAATGTAACGTTGTTTGTATGTTCAGGGAAGGAGGAGGCGGGAACCGGCGAACATTTAAAAACTAATCAAAAATAAACAACCAAAACCTAATAACGACTGCCGCCTACATACAAAACAAAAACATAAAATCCAGGCCTGGTCCTCTCCCCTCGTACACTGTCATCGCTCCTCCTTTTATGCTCCCGTCACTCCTCCATGAGATGAGACCGGTGTGGCGCACAGCTGATGCTCATCATCATTCGCCCCCGGCCCGCTCTCACGGTCCCTCGCCTCGCCACAGACCTCTATAAAACAGATTGTAGGCTATACAATGTCACTTGATGTTACAATTACCTTAAGAAAGCTATTTAATGTCCATAGGCTCTTTAGTTAGCTGTAGCTAGAAGCAATAACTCTAGAGAAGAGTATTTTGTTAAATATTCACAGCATTACATATTCATAAAATTTTACTTAACCTATTAGTAATGTCTTCAAAATTTAATATAGGCTATGTTTGAAAAAATCTGTCATGGAAACAAGTTATTTCAGCTTATTGTTGTGTAAATGCCTGTGCAATTTAAATGTTTGTACAACTCCGTTTTAGCTATTTGAGTATTAAATAAGTTTGATTGATTAATTGATTATTAATTGATAGAGGTATGACGAGACCCTTATCTCACGATACGAGAAAAGCGATTGGGTTCACGAGAACGAGACAAGATTTTTACAGTATTTAAGAAATCCTCTATGAAATGCATGACTAGAAAAATTGTTTGCAGGTGCGTTTGAAATGTTTTAACTCATCTTGTAATGAATGTCATTTCAGTTCTACTTTCTGAGTATGAATTATATGTATTAAAAGGGAACAATACTCAAGCACTGTAAAGGTTTTGCCATAAACTCAACTGACTGGCTTCTTTCCTGTATGATTGTCTCTTCAGACCGTAGAACTGCACATGAGCTTCTTTTGACCTCCTAACTGAACTCCTTCCCACAAATTTATCATAGATATTACGTGCAAACAATAACCATAATCAAAGTACTCCATTTTCAAAATGCAAATAGAGACCACATTTTTCTTAAAGTATGATACAGAGCTAAGAGAGCTTTCATATTGGCATGCCTCAGGGATTCGCTTTCAAACAGTGGTAACTTATTGAAATCGCGCTTGAATGCACGTTCCCGTTTACTTTCAATTTTGCGATCACGTGTACTCTGTGAATAGGGAGTGGTGGTGCAGAACGCGCATTTTAAAATACAAAAGTCTGACGCTTCTGCTGTGCAACTAATCCTCCGCCACGGTCTAGTCCACTAACATGTAACGCACACTCGTAACACGTCCTTTGTGACTCGAACAGCTCGTTCTAGATGAGCTGATGGAATTGAAGCGACTATTATCCACCTGTATTCACTTGTTTTTATTTCTATAAAAAGCAAATCTAGATCGGAGGCGTAATGTAAATGTAGCAATGGCATATTTTATCCTAACTTCACCCTCACACTCCATGTCAATATGTGCGAGACAGCTTTTCACAAGATCTCATCCCACCCCTATTAATTGATTTATTTAGGTTTGGTTTTTGGCCAAGTGCATTCTGAATTTTTGGTTTTGGGCCACAATTGACATTTTGGTACATCTGTAGATTTTATTGTGCTGTTTGAGTGTTGTCGTCTCTTTTGGCCACTGTGTTTAGCACTTGCACTGATGCATTCCACTTTTGAGGGTGCGATGCTTTGCTTTGAGATTAGGGATGGGCATTTTTCAGAACTATTGTATTTGAAAACTTATTTATTTAAATGAAGTTTAATGAGAAAGATAATGTTTTTGTCACCATTTCTGAATAAGCTTATGATTACCAAATGTGTACAAGCTTACTTTTTTTATATCTTAAGATGTTCTTTTAGTTGAAAACATTAAATAATGGTGTAAACAAAATATATTGAACAAAAGTATTTAAGCTGAAGCAGAGTGATCAGAAAAAATGCTAATAATGCATCCTGCGCCAGTTATCGTGCAGAATGTACATATGCTCGTCAGAATATGGTTATCGCATTTATATTGTTCCCCATGTTCATGTTGAGGAAAAAAAAAAAGAATATCCACATGCTTGGGTGAAAGTGGCTCTTCAGTCTGATAACAATAAGACCGGCTGCAGAGAAAACGCGCTCCGCTGACAGACGTTGCAGGGACGCAGATAACGGTGTGCTTAGCGAAGTTTCTTACAGCGCTTTGTGTGTTATGTTCTTAAACATGTCGTGAATGCAGTGATTAGGGATGCTCCGATCGGGTATCGGCTCCAATACTGCCATTTTTTTCTGCATCGGGTATCGGTCAGAGGAGACCGATCCAAATTCTATATTGTGCATATAATAATCTGTTATTGTTAAGCCCCACAAAAGGCACAAAAACATTAAAAAGCACCATGAAGTTTTCATGCACTGTATTCCAAGTTTTCTGACGCTTTTCCATAGTTTAATGTGAGGTACAGATGAATATTTAAGTCATTAAATTCAGTGAATGCTTCCCTTCACTGGGGTTCAGTCATTCTCCATTCAGCTTTCAAACTGTCGCGTTCGATTACGACAGTCAACACGATGAAACTCTCCAAGATGATTCAGTGTTCCCATTATTATTATTATACTTGATCTGTAGATAAGGTATATGGTTTTGCATAAAAGGACTTTGTCTTGCTGAAGTTTATTGCGGTTTCTAATTCATGTTACTTTCTCCCGGGTGTCTGTTAGATCACACACAAAACTTGAGTAGAGCCCGCTATAATTGTTCTTCACGTGCCCAGTAACTGAAATGTAAAATGTTAAAAGAAAAGGCTCAATATAATATACTGCATCTATGCAATAGTTTATTACACATCAATATCTCTCCCTTTGTGTTTTGTACTTCAGTGCGGACGGAGGGCTGCACGCCGTGACTCCATGTTGCTTCAAGCGCATCATCCTACACACGGGATGCGCATGCGTGCTTTGTGCCACTCTGTATTGGAGGCTTTCATATTATAATACTATTGCGCAATGAAAGCTTGTTAATGGCCTTTCTTGTTCTGTCCTATCTATCGATCATATCATATAAATGTCTTTTAATTGTATAGTGTATACATTTATCTATAAATATATTTACTTGCTTTTCATGAACACGACAGAGTCATGGATGACGACGTTAGCCTGATTCCTGTTAATTTTGAATGTCTACTAGTAGAGCTATTAATGCACTGGTGCACAATTATTTAATAAAGTAATTCCAAACTTCGCTGCACCTAGAGGCAGACGACGACATTCTGTGATCAAATACAATCATTAAAGGGTTACTTCAGCGATTAGCATTAAGCTTTGTATCAGTAGGAACCCGGTAGCATATTTGAATGACCGAGCAAGTGGTTTCTGGGAGTTGTTGTCATTTCATCCACATGAGCCAAAAATACATTTTCTGGCTTTTCTCAGTCTAGAAGGCACCAAATTCAAAAATAATTTCACATTTCTACTACATAAATGCCCCAGTTTAAATACACATTCATCTTCCCAGCGCTGAAGTACCCCTTTAAGTTATAAACGTGAGTGATTTCACTGTACTTACAGCTGGCAAAGCAACATATGTAGAAAAATAATAAAAATTATTTTTGAATCATAATTACAGATCAAATATTTGGCTATTCGTGCACACCCCTATTTGAGATGTATTGAATTTATCATGATGGGCTATTTCTTCATGAATTGGATGTCCGTTACAACCATATGCTTTTTAGGGCTGTGTTACTTATATCATTCTATGTGCATAAATAGGAATTATTTTGCACATTTATGCATCGGTACTTGTTTCCATATTTTACTTTTATGTGTGGATCATTTATTAATTATAGAAGATATAACAATTATGCACTGTAGAGGCTATCCTATAAGCCTCGGCATGGATGGCATGATGTTCTCAACACATAGCAAAGGAATCCAAGTGCACGTATTGACTCTCTTTTCTCATTTATTATAAAAGTAGAAAGGGTATTTTCCATCCGATGATTCATCACCAAGTGTAAATAAATAAGTGCTGTTTTGCTGTTGGTGGAAAGGGTGTTCACGGCTATGGTAAGAACTGTGTGTTCCCAGCCATCCACACCTTGGCTAACTAATTACCACACCTGTAAATATACCCATCTCCCAGTGAAGTGCCACACCTAGTGCAATGCTCCCCCCAGTGGTCAAAAATAAGTAATAACTAAATGAACCTGTCTAAAAGTGACTATAAATGGCTCCTACATGCACAATAAGGCGGTCTAAATAAGCTCAAGACTGGTGAAATTCTGGCAATCATCCAACAACATTGTAATGCGTGATATAAAGCCATCGTAATGTATTTAATATGAGGTTGTTGGTTTTTTTTAAATGTGAATGCATTTTTTTCTAATGCCTAATAATTTAACTTTTTTCTTTATTAAATTCTAATATCCAACTCTCGTTCTATGTGCCCATTTTTGTGTTTTGTTAGCTTGGTCAACACAATTTTTAATAATTTTTTTTTTTTTTTACCATTGAGATTCTATTGGATATGCTGGTGCAGTTGAATTCTGGTCCTATATGCAGCCCTGAAATGAGTGTGAATCTCCAAACAATATCTTAAAGTGGAGTGGGTGTGTTTATGCTAATCATATCATTTAATCACATGACTTGTCACCATTCAGCCAAACCCCACATAAACTTGCACCTTCAACTTAATTAAAACTTGTCTTTTGTGGGTGTGTTTATGTAGGAACACCATCTCCAGCGGGCGATCTCTGCTCAGCAGGTGTACGGGGAGAAGAGGGACAACATGGTGATTCCCGTCCCAGAAGCTGAGAGCAACATCGCCTACTATGAGTCCCTCTATCCGGGGGACTTCAGGATGCCCAAACAGCTCATTCACATACAGCGTGAGTCATTCAGCCTTTACCCAGACCAAATATCTCTGATTCAGATTAAGGGCTTGAGGTTTGTGTGTCCTTCACGCCTTTAACTACTGACTTTACTGAACTGTGACGGCTTCCATTTTTATTACAGATATTTTCCATTTATTTTCTGTCCCATGAAGTGATGATTTTGTTCTATTGAACACACGGGATGAAAACGCTGCTTTATTCACAAATGTTTTATGCAATATGCCAATATTGCGCATAAGTTAGTTAGCTATTGTTGCGCCTCTCAAGCAGATTGCAATTCAATTTGATGCCACTAGATGCACAGAAATTACACATTGTACCTTGAATGACTATGCAGTTTGTTTTTTGCCTGCAGTCAAATTTGGATTATTATGGTTTTGGTTCACTGTTTTGACTTATTTCCCACTCCAATCCACTCTTGCTACATACAGCGTTCAGTCTGGACGCAGAACAGCCAGATTATGACCTGGACTCCGAGGATGAGGCATTTGTAAATAAGCTGAAGAAGAAGATGGATGTAGGGGCCTTGCAGTTTGAAGAGATGATCGACCGGCTGGAGAAAGGCAGCGGACAGCAGGTACCAGAGCTGGGCAGAACTGGGAATAGTCAGAACTGTAGATATCGTTAAAAAGGCAAACTCTAGATTTAGATTTTAAGTGTTGTGTTCTGTGATCTCAAGAGGTTAATTTCAGAGACTGTTCAGATGGATTTTATTTGACGACTGTTAGTGCCTTTGTAGAAACTGGTCATGACAGACAAAGTTTCATGGATTCTGTAAAATCACAGAATGGATAGCTTTTCATATAAACAAAACAATTTTACGTTTACTTGTTTATTCATTTGACAGATGCTTTTGTCCAAAGTGACTTGCATTGCATTGAAGGTATTAAACCCATGACCTTGGCGTTGCTTAGCGCTATCCTCTGCAGTTTAGACTACAAGACCGCTTTGAATTGATAACATTTGCAGATGTTAGCTATAACATGTTTTGCTTGCTTGAGGAAAATAAAGTGTGTTTTTGTTTCTTGTTAATAAGCATATTAAAGCAATTTATGTTTGAATGCATGAACCATTTCCTATAATGCACTAGTGTTTCTGTAAGGGCTTTCTTGTTCTGCAGCTGATTGATGGGTAAAACTGTAACCCCGGTAGAGCTACTGATTATTCATAGGCCGATGTATGAGCCAGGCCAGTTGATCAACAGTTATTAGTTTGTTCTGATCTATTGTCAGCCTGTGTGAATGGACACACCATCTGTTTAAATGTATAGAGAGTGAATTGTGACCTATTATTGTTTGAACCGAGTCAGGGCTCAACAATAGGGATATCGGCCCACTGTTGTTGTCACCCCATCTTACCGTAGCTAATCGTGCGTGTTTCTGAGAATTGAAGTCATGCTGCCTTTCAAAGTGGGGTCAGTTATGTTTTTGATTAGTCTCTCTCTCATGTTCACCAAGGCTGCATTCATTTGATTTAAAAAATACACGGATGACAGTAATATAGTGAAATTACAAATTAAAATGACTTTAAATCTATTTCCTGTGACTCTGAAGCTGCTCGTTCTAATGTGCTGATTTGCTGCTTTAGTATTTTTGTTGAATTTTTTTTTTTTTTTTCATGTTTCTTTGAATAAAGAACATTTATTTGAAAGAGAAATATTTTGTTACATTTATGTTTTTTTACTGTCATTTTGATCAATTTATTGTATCCTTGCTGAATAAAAGTGTTAATTTCTCTCCAAAAAAAAAATCTTTACTGATCCCAAACTTTTGAACATTGCTTTTGGATTCTGCTGATTTAGTTGACTAACATTGAATGACTTGACAGGCTTTGGAATCGATAGTTAAGGTCCGTTCACAACAAGAACAATATTAACTATTAGTGTCTACACCAGCAGTAGTAGTACTATTAAAGCCTTTGTTTTTTTGGTTTTTTTTTCCAGTTTATATATTTGCAAAAGCATGTTAATGTCTGTATCATTTGCGGTGGGGCTTGTAAAATTTGTTAGCATGGCAAGTGAAAATCTGATCTAAGAAAATCCTTGTTGAGCCTTGACAGTCTTTTGACGACTACTAATGATATTAATGTACATTAGCCTGTTATCTTGATATGAAGCTTAATTAGAAACATTCTTTCTCTTAGCCGGTGTCACTGCAGGAGGCCAAACTCTTGTTAAAGGAGGATGATGAGCTGATAAAAGAGGTGTTTGAGTACTGGAGCAGGAAGAGGAAAGCATGTCAGAGCGGCTCTCTCATCCCTGTCGTCAAACAGGAGAAGCGTGATGGCTCCAGCACCAGTGACCCCTACGTGGCCTTCAGGCGCAGAACGGAGAAGATGCAGACTCGAAAGGTAAGAGGAAAACACTCAACAAGGTATTGACTCTGCTTATAGAATAACAAGAGGAAATTTACAAGTTTTCTTCCTCTACAGAATCGCAAGAACGACGAAGCTTCTTACGAGAAAATGCTGAAGCTGCGTAGGGACCTTAGCCGGGCCGTCACCATCCTGGAGATGATCAAGAGGCGAGAGAAGAGCAAGAGAGAGCTGCTGCACCTCACGCTGGAGATCGTAGAGAAGAGGTACATGCAGACATCATGCACCTTCTCTTTTGGGTCCCAGAGTCTTGTGATCATGTACAGCCTGGAAATATCAAGAAGTGTATTGGACTTCCTGTTGCAATGTCAGACTTAAAAAAAACAATGAAATTTCTATAGTGAATATATTTTATTTTTGAATATTGTTTTTGTTATAGTCAGCTCTAAAATATTTTATTGTGCCTAAAATTGCTTTTCATAAGTGCAAACTTAAAAAAAAAAATATTCCATTAGTCACAGACACTTGGGAAAATTCAAAGAAATTCATTGTTGTAGGGACCCTGGTATTATAGGTTGTTTATCCCTGAAGTGTCAAATGTTAATTTGAAAAATTTTATATAATGATTTGCTGTGTGTTTGCTTGGTTTTATTGTATTTGTGATATTTGTTTTTTTGTAACTGAGGGTTTTGCCTATATAATTTGATAGAGCCTTTCATGCTGACATGGCATAAAAAAAACACAAAACAGCCTGAATCTAAATCCCTGGAGTGCGTATTGTTTGTGCTCATGATGTGTGTTTGTGTGTGTAGAAACAGCATGGCTGATTTTGGAGGGGAGGTGATGGCAGAGGTTTTGGCTCAAAGAGCTTTGGAGAAACCAGTCATCCCTTTGATCCCAATCACAAACAGCAACCAGTACAGACACACAGAACATGACCGGGACTACAAGATCAAGGTACACACACGCACACACACACACACACACACACACACACACACACACAGAGGTTTGTTTTTGTGAATTGTGGGGACATTCCATAGGCGTAATGGTTTTTATACCATACAAACCGTATTTTCTATCCCCTTACACTACCCCTACCCCTAAACCTACCCATCACAGGAAACTGCACATTTTTACTTTCTCAAAAAAAAAACCTCACTCTATATGATTTATAAGCCTTTTGAAAAAATAGGGACAAGGGTAATGTCCCCATAAGTCACCCTGTCCTTGTAATACCTGTGTCATACCAATGTCATTACAAGCGTTTGTGTCCTGATGACACACTCTCTCACTCACTCACTCACTCACTCACTCACACACAGCTCTGCTTTTCTTGTCTGGCCCAATTGGCTTCCCCTTAATCCCAAAACCCATTCCGTGCAAGTACATGCACTGTTGCATCTATTCCGTTTTTTTTTTTTTTTTTTGTTCAGTTAAATTCAAGTACAACAGAATTATTTGGTGATAGTTATTTAATAAATGTCATGTGTATTTGTTTCTAATGTTTGGCTGTAGATGGATAAGCCAGAGGTCGTACGGCAGAAACGAAAGTATGAGAAGAAGGCAAAGCCACTGCCATTTGCAGGTTCTGTTCACTCAGGCCCGGCAGTCTTTAACACTAAAGACCTCAATCAGTATGACTTTCCCAGCTCAGACGATGAACCCTTCTCACAGGTACAAATCACATAGACTATTGGGAATCCTTTTCTGCTGTGTCTTGGTTTAACACGCTTTTCATTTCCTTAGATGTTCTCTGGTTCTTCAGAGGTCGAGGAGGAGAACGATCCAGATGGTGTGTTTGGGTTCAGGAGGAGAACAGGCTGTCAATATCAAGCTGTATGTTGTGATGCATCTTCATATGCATTAATTGGAGCAAAAAAAGGTTGCATTCTAGGCCATATTTTATTAATTAATTCTCTTTTCTCTCAAAGGTGCGTTCGGGACTCGTGGGCAGTTGGCCCTGGTCAGACCCTGCCGAGGGCGGGGTAGCAGATGTGCGGTATCGCTATTCTCTCACCATGCTCACTGTCCCACGGCGATGCCTGGGGTTGGCGCGGAGACGAGTTGGCAGAGGGGGCAGGTGAGTTAAGCCCTTTATCTTACGAATGCAATCTTTAACAGTTGACATGTATGTGCAAATTAATATAAATGAAGGTAGTACAATTATTAATTGTATTTCTTAATAATTATTGTGCAGTTATTAGTGAATAAAATAATAGCATATAATGCAGTTCCTAATTTAATGTTTGTTTTATTTTAAGTATTGTATATGCTATATGAAATAAAGCCACGTTCACTCTGCAAGCTGAATTTCTTTTTCCCATCTGTTTGTAGGGTTTTATTGGACCGAGCCCACTCCGAATGGGATACTGTGTATCATGGGCTGGACCCGGATTCCCCTGCATTCCCATCATTGTCTCCCACCCAGCAGCCAAGCATGGATACCTCACACACCAGCACAGATACCTCTGCCCCCTCCTCCACTTCACCTGACCTCACACAACTCCTGCTCAATATCAAAGCCTGTCGCTGGAGGCATTTCAAGCCTCGGACGGCACCGCCAGATGATCCTGACAATCCCGAGCACTGGTCTGCACGGAGACCCCGCCGTGGCTTCCTCATCCGCCCAATCAGCACGCTTCAGACGCAGAGAGGCACCGCTTCCTACATCAGACCACCTGCCCCTCCACCCACTCCGGGTGAGATCACTGTTGCCAAACAGTTAGTGTATAGCTTAGGGTTGCGCCGATCAGATACTGACATTTTTGCCGGATTGGGTATTGGCCAGATGAGACCGATTCAAATCCGATATTGTGCATATACTATTGTGTTATTGTTAAGCCCCACAAAAGGCACAAAAACATTATAAAGCACCATACAGTTTTTGTGCACTATATTTCAAGTTTTCTGAATCCATTCCATAGTTTAATGTGAGGTACAGATGAATATTTAAGTAGTTTAAATTCAAGTTCACAAAAACTCTTCCCTTTTGTTGTGGCTGTTAGTCATTCTCCATTCAGCATTCAATGTTGCATAAATATATTACACTATGCGTCAATATCTCTTTCCTTTGTGCTTTGAACTTTTCAATGTGAAGCGCTGCCACTGCAGACTGTGACTCCATGTTTCTTTAAGCACATCGTTCTGCGCACGGGATGCGCATAAGCGATCTGTGCCGCTCTGTATTTGGAGCCTTTCATATTATAATACTTTTATGCAATGAAAGATCATTAATAACCTTTCTTGTTCTGTCCTATCTATCATATGTTGCTGCTTCATTAAAAAGCTGCGCTATACATTTAAAATAATGTCTTGTAATTTTATAGTATATGTTTATTAGGGGTGGCACGGTTCACAAAACCCAGTTCGGTTCGTATCACTGTTTTCGGTTCTGTACGGTTCTTGTTGTTTTTTCTTTTAATCATTAACACTCCAGAAATTCACTTCAGCATATGATGTATAGCTTAAATATCCACAATTTAGGATACAGTATTAAAAAAAATGATCATGTAGAAGTTGTTTCCTAACTGGTTGTCTCCTGCTTACACTGTCTACCGAGTCCAACCCATTGCCGTAACATTTTTCATGTTAATCATGTCAGTATTGATCAGAACAATGCACTGTGGCTTTAATTCAGTGTGAGCAACTTTTTGCCCAAACTTCAAAGGCCTGTTTAAATTTATTAAAACTAGAAGCATATCTTAACTTTAATGTTACATTTATCATGTGAACTACTTGTATACAACATGTTATATGCATGTGTGTTTGGGACAGAGGGGAACACGGTCGCATTTGCAGCAGATATATGCTGCCCATCATAAATCAAATGAGACAGACAGGGGTCGGAGAACACTGGAAAATGTGACCGCATGGGCAATATTCATCTGTATTTGCAATACACGAGCCGCAGTTCAGCTGCGCGAGACAAACGCTGCCAGGGTGAAGGCTACATTGCGCATGCATCGAACCGTGTGACACACACGCTCCGAACCGAGACAAGTGAACCGAACTGTTTGGATGTTTTTTCATGTACTGTGCCACCCCTAATATTTATATATTTACTTGTTTTTCATGAACGTATGAGTCAGCGTGACTCCTGTTTAGTTTGAATGTCTACAAAGCTATTGTTGCACTGGTGCACAATTATTTATTCAATAATACAGACATGTAGTGAATTTTGTTTTACAAAATTAGGAAGATATAATGTTTAATGTTTAAGATATAATGTTTTGTTGCCTTTCACAAAAGAATGACCCCAGTCTCTTCCACACAATGAGGCATACAGTTTATTAGGTAATTCAGCACTTTTTTTATTTGTTTATTTTTATTATTTTAGTATTGGATCGGTACTCCATATCAGCCAATACTGATTCCCAGGTATCGGATGTGAAAAAGTATAACTGCTACTCTCAGATTTGTTTTATCAAGGCAGAACCTTTTATTTACTCTAGTTTTGTAAGTTATAAAGTTGCTTTTTAAAGGTGGGTTGTAAACCACTTCTGACCCAGAAAATGTTTTGCTTTATCAGAGTTCACCTATGAAATGTTACAATAACTTTCATTAGCATAATTTAATGTTTGATCTTGTTAATTGCCCACGTCAATATTCTCTTAACTATTTTTGCATTCTTGTCATGTCATGGATGTGACGTCACTGATCTTTTCTCTATGTGCTCCTGCAGCTTTCACTGCTGAGCAGTACCAGCAACACCAGGAGCAGCTTGCACTGATGCAGAAACAGCAGTTTGAACAGGTTCAACTACAGCAGCGGGCCGGCAGCACAGCCGTCACCAACAACCCCCAGGTAAGCCTTCTGTCACAATAGATGTCCAGTGTCCATTAAATCTTTTCTAGTGCCTCACGTCATGTCACTGCATGTTGATGTGAGCAAGTGTTTGTTGATGGGGTTTCTGATTTTGAATGAATGGTTGTCCTCTTTACATGGGACAATGTTTTAAAACATTCTTCTGTTGTTGTCTGAGGACATTAGATTGCACCACAAATTAAATGCTGTGTGACACTTTAGTGCTTTTCCCAAAATGGACATTTCTGCTGTAACATTCTAAATGTAGTTATAAATCATATGGATTTTTTTTTTAGCCTGATGTCGTCATACTCAATTCTAGTCAGAATATGAGTCTGATACTGCTCCATTGGGCTGTGATTATGGGGCACTCTCTGAGACAACTCGTTGTTCCCGAGTCATATTTAAGATTAGCTCAAAAAGAACGAATCGTTCATGAACGGCACATCACTAAAGTTGTCAACAGAACTCAACTGCACGCACACTGGAAGAAGTAGAAGAGGAAGATGGGGGTTAACGATCTTTGCCAGTGTTGTAAAAGGAATTTAAGCATTCACGGAGTATTTACTAACACAATCATCATTTTTGAAAGAGATGGTAAAGATGAATGCATATACAAACAAGTTTTCCGTTTGGGATTAGATCGAATTCAACCCAAGCGCTCTTTGGTGATGTGGATGATGATCCTATAAAGCCCACCCTGACAATTTGTTTGGTCCGAACAGCTTCTGTTCAGGCATAGTTAATTCACAACGGATCAAGTTCAGACCGAACTCAGTGTTGTGGGCTGGGTTAAGTTTGGCTGGCATCCAGGCTACTTTACACTGGTTAATGCTGCCATTTCTTGTAATTAAAATATTACCGTTGTTGATCATGTAACATCATGGAAAATGTCTTTTTAATGGATAAACCATTTTCAACCTTTACAGAGCCTCTGTTTTGTACAATTTTATCATTTTCAAATGTATTTCTATCTCCAGAGTTTGGTGTCAAAGACGATAGACGCTGCCAGTGCTCAGTTTGCTGCCTCTGCATTGGTGACTCCTGACCAGTTGATAGCGCTGAAGAGTAAAGAGGAGGGAGTTGGTGTCAATGGAGTCGTCTCAGCCTCAGGTTGGTCTTTTAAACTGTACACTTTCACTTTGGGTTCCTATGCATTTCCAGACTATTGCTCTTATTTCACTTTCTGTAATAGAAAATTAAGAATTTAATGTAAATAAATTTAGCATACAAGGTTCACAATTTTTTTGTCTCTGGGGACAAATTGTTCCAGGTAATTTTGGTGGAAACGGAGCTGTATATATAAAACTAGAAATTGTAATGTGTAAGCGCACAAATTCCAATTCGCATATGAATTGTTTCTCGAGGGCACGAAAAAGTTTCTTGTGTGTATGCAAAAGTGTGTTGTCACTAAGAAATATATACACACTCACCTAAAGGATTATTATAGGAACACCGGTTCAATTTCTCATTAATGCAATTATCTAATCAACCAATCACATGGCAGTTGCTTCAAGTCAATCTCCTGAACTCCACCTTTCTTTCCCATTCTGACATTCAGTTTGATTTAAGCAATTGAGCGTGGCATGGTTTGTTGGTGCCAGACGGGCCGGTCCGAGCATTTCACAATCTGCTCAGTTACTGGGATTTTCACGCACAACCATTTCTAGGGTTTACAAAGAATGCTGTGAAAAGGGAAAAACATCCAGTATGCGGCAGTCCTGTGGGCGAAAATGCCTTGTTGATGCTAGAGGTCAGAGGAGAATGGGCCGACTGATTCAAGCTGATAGAAGAGCAACTTTGACTGAAATAACCACTCGTTACAACTGAGGTATGCAGCAAAGCATTTGTGAAGCCACAACACGCACAACCTTGAGGCGGATGGGCTACAACAGCAGAAAACCCCACCGGGTACCACTCATCTCCACTACAAATAGGAAAAAGAGGCTACAATTTGCACAAGCTCACCAAAATTGAACAGTTGAAGACTGGAAAAATGTTGCCTGGTCTGAGTCTCGATTTCTGTTGAGACATTCAGATGGTAGATTTGGCGTAAACATAATGAGAACATGGATCCATCATGCCTTGTTACCACTGTGCAGGCTGGTGGTGGTGGTGTAATGGTGTGGGGGATGTTTTCTTGGCACACTTTAAGCCCCTTAGTGCCAATTGGGCATCGTTTAAATGCCACTGCCTGCCTGAGCATTGTTTCTGACCATGTCCATCCCTTTATGACCACCATGTACCCATTCTCTGATGGCTACTTCCAGCAGGATAATGCACCATGTCACAAAGCTCGAATCATTTCAAATTGGTTTCTTGAACATGACAATGAGTTCACTGTACTAAAATGGCCCCCACAGTCACCAGATCTCAACCCAATAGAGCATCTTTGGGATGTGGTGGAACGGGAGCTTCGTGCCCTGGATGTGCATCCCACAAATCTCCATCAGCTGCAAGATGCTATCCTATCAATATGGGCCAACATTTCTAAAGAATGCTTTCAGCACCTTGTTGAATCAGTGCCACGTAGAATTAAGGCAGTTCTGGAGGCGAAAGGGGGTCAAACACAGTATTAGTATGGTGTTCCTACTAATCCTTTAGGTGTGTGTATGTATGTGTGTGTGTGTGTATATGTGTGTGTATATATATATATAAATTAAATAAATATAAAAATGAATGAATGAACCGTTTGTTAAATATGGTCTGAAAATCTACAGGGAGGTTTGGAAATTTTAGTCTGGAAAATTAGAATTTTGAAATGCAAAATGTGGAGTAACCTGATTTAATATAATGGTTTATTTTTGACTAATGAACTTAAATTTGGACTTCGCAGGAGTCTATAAGAATTTACATCACACAAGTTCTGCAGTGTCGTCCATCCTTCCATCTGCCAGCCCTACCTTCACCTCATCCCCCTCTCCCGCTGCTGCCACCACCACCACTAACAACGGAACCTCCTCGGCCAATCATCACGTCAGCACAGCTGGCCCCGCCCCTGGCCAAGCGCTGGTGGGCGGGGCTGTGAGAGTGAGCGTGCCCTCACCAGCAGGCACCTTGAGCGTGCGGCAGCTGCAACGTCAGCTTACCGTTCCCGCCTCTGCCCTAAAACTTGCTGCCAACGCCAACAGGCCCATCCCAAAGGTCACCACAGGGTCAACTACCATCGACATGGGGCCCAGGTGAGAATCTGTGTGCCGTCAAAAAAGTTTCCTGATTAAATGGAAATTAAAAGTAGGGATGCACAATTAATTTAAATTAAACTCAATATGTGATATGGCTTAATGCAATTGTCAAATTGGAAAGGGTGTGTTGTGTTTTTTTTTTTTTTTTTTTTTTTTTTTAATTGTAGAAAAATATATGTGCTGTCTGTACTGTTAAATGTAATCTTTAGCTCATCAAAATATCAACTTTTCATACTGTACATTTTATAATGCCATGATGCATTTATTTTATTTTAAACCGTATAGTTTTAATGGCTATTTATTGGCTATCAGCTATAGCATGGTCCGTTACAATCAAATTCCATCTTGCATCATTTCAAATGCCATTTTCATGTTGACTTTAAAAAAAAAAATGTATTACTGTTGTAGTGTGATTTACCAGTCTAAAGTAATAGGTTTAATTTGGAGTCGCATAATCATTGATTTCATCGAATTTTGTCTTGCAGGGAAAATCACGATCAAGAGAAACCGCCGTTAAACAGTCTAACAGACAATACAGTCGCCATGGAGGTCACGTAGCCCCGCCCCCTCAGCCGTTCACACACCACCTCTCAATCGAGGCGTCTCCTTTAGGTGCTATGCATCGTAGCGACGCTGTTTCCGTGGCAGCCGTTGGGACTTAATTGCAATGCTCATTCTTTTTTTTTCAGTTTTTTTTTTTTTTTTCAGTTTTGTTACTGTTAAAATATCAACATCTGTAAATTATGAAATATGGAAAATATTCTATGTACATACATATTTGTAATACTCCCCCTTGTATATAACATTACTTGAATACAGAAATTGTTCATTTGTGATGTTTTGCACTTGGGAAAAAAAATCAGAAAAAAAACTGCGATTTTCGTAGTGTGTGTGCAGTTTGTGCGTGTGTGTCTGAGATTGTGAATGTTCACGTGTTTGTGAGACTGTATCTGAATGTATGTCACATGCATGGTGCAAAACCTGCTGTTTTATCTATTTATTGTGAGGTGTTTACAGATTTTTTTTTTTTTCCCCCTTTTAATTCTTTTTTTTTTTTTATACACTGTAACCTCCTGGGTTTCTGCGTGTGTGTAGCTAAAGCAGTTGTATGTTGTGAACATCTCTTGTTGGAAAAGCAGCAGGGGTTCGTCTGTATGTATGTCCGTCTCTCTTCTCTTTATCTCTCATGTGGCTGCTCCCACTCCACTCAAGCACTATTTTTTTTTTTTTTTTTTTTTTTTTTTTTTTTTTTTAAATCAATGCTGCTTTTGTATGATTTCTGAGTCTCTCTTTTTCTGGAATCTGAGACCCTTTTCATTTGGGGTTTGTGAAACTTAAAAAAATGGGTTTATTTTTATTACCTCTGTTTTTGATGACTGATTGTATGTCCCGTCTGTTATGTGTGTAACAGTAGTTCATAAGGGAGAGGACTACAGTGACATCTCAGTATGTTTCTTTATCATCATCATTCCACTTTATATGAAAACAAGGAAAACGAACAAAAAGGGACATTTTTGTTTCCTGTAAGACTTCATGGTGGCACCCTTCCTGTGGGGCCAGCATGAGCTCTCTTCTGTGAAGAGGACGGTACCTCACAAGGCTACTCGTAGTTGTTGTTTGTATGTACCACAATTTGAATGCCCGTTCCAATGGCATCATCTATCTTTGAGGTGTTTTTTAGTCCCACCTGGAAGAATGAATAAAAAAAAAAAAACTTATATGACAAATGTTTAATAAACCCAGGGCATTAAGTGTTTGACCAGCATAACTCTCTCTGTGCACTTTTTTTTTCTGTGAACAATTACAACTTCTCTTCAACCATGCAGTTATACAGCGTTTCTTCCAAGCTATCATTGCTACATTCACACTGTAAATTTTGGGGATTGACAACTGCATTTAGTTACAGGTGTCAGTCTCGAAATGTCTCGTTCACACAGCAACTTAAAGTAGTGTCTGGAAGACTGTCTATAGTCAAGCCTGTATTCTCTTATTACCAGCAAGTGACCAAAGTAATATCAAAGATGGCGACAGCCATAAAACTGAAAAAGTTGATGGAAAGGAAGAAGACGGTCGGCGTTAAGTTGAGACTCGTGGGTTTTATGTTCTCAATAACAACGCTAACTTGTGCCATAAACATATAAACTTAGTCTCTGTAAACAATATCGTCTGGCTCTCCTCAGCTTTGCCACCCACGAGTCCTCAGCTGGTCTCTGTCTTTCCGGCCATTGTTACAGCATGGCTTTATTCGGTCTCTCTGTGCTAATTACTGCAAGCAGACTCAGGTGTTTATCATCATGCACTCTCTACCTACTTACCGCTCATCTCGCCGTCTGTGCAGACCTCATGAAACCACGCCCACCACCTGTCTCGGGCTGGGGAGCCTCTTTGAGAGCTTCTGACTTACAGCAGTTCCTGTCCCTCTATCTCCTGAGACAGGACAGCATCCAGCCTCCTGTGATGTGTCAGTCTGCAACGAAAATGACAAAAGTCAGGAGTGTAAGAGCGGTCCACCACACACAGCAACCTTTATCTGAGTAAAGGCCTGCTGGCACAGCTCCGTCCACTGGACTGGATCTGGTGCTTCGTTTTTAGTAAGATCAGTCAGTGGGCTGTTGAGGTCTGAATAATTAGGTAAAATCCTTCTATAATCCCATCATCCCCAGGAACTTCCTTGTCGCGAACAGGTTGCAATTGCTGATTTCTTATTGCTTTCTAATTTGGAGACGCACCTGTCCGTGACAAGTGGAAACCCAGATACCTGACCTCCACACACCCAACCACACAGGGTAGGCCGTCAGCCTAGAGCCTCTCAGCGACTTCAGAACTGCGCGCATGTCGCTGCCAATCATTACCATAGATTATATCATCCAAGTATGCAGTGGCATATGCAACATGCGGCCATAAGCTGCTGAAAAGTGGTCGCCGCCCCAAACAACCCGAAAGGAAGAGTAACGAATTGGTGTAATCCGAATGGCGTTCGTTTTTTTTGGATAATGGAGTTATGGGGATCTGCCAATATTCTTTAGTTAAATCCAGTGTTGAATAAAAACGAGCCGTACCTAGCCAATCAAGCAACTCATCAAGCCTCTGCATTGAATAAGTGTCGAATTTTGACAGCATTCATCTTGCGATAGCAATCCACACAGAATCGCACTGAGACATCTATTTTAGGCACCAAAACTATCAGGCTCACCCAATCGCTGTGGGATTCTTCTATTACCCCGAAGTCTAGCATGGCCTCTAATTCCATCTGCGCTATTTTGTTCAGGTAATCGATAAGGGTGGCTGCGCACAACAATGCCCGGCTCCGTCTCAATATGGTGCTCTATGAGGTTTGTTTGACTGTGTAAAGGCGAGAACACATCTGCAAAATCTGTTTGCAACCTGGCTATGTAAGTGAGCTGGGAGGGCAAGAGGTGATCTCCTGGGGCCAGAGTGACCGATTGGCATTTGGTGCTCGCTTCTGGACCGAGATCTTCCTCATTAGATACCACCATCGCCAACATCACTGACTCCGCCTCAGTCCATTTTTTAAGGAGATTCAAATGGTATACACTCACCTAAATGATTATTAGGAACCTCCGTTCAATTCCTCATTAATGCAATTATCTAATCAACCAATCACATGGCAGTTGCTTCAATGCATTTAGGGGTGTGGTCCTGGTCAAGACAATCTCCTGAACTCCAAACTGAATGTCAGAATGGGAAAGAAAGGTGATTTAAGCAATTTTGAGCGTGGCATGGTTGTTGGTGCCAGACTGGCCGGTCTGAGTATTTCACAATCTGCTCAGTTACTGGGATTTTCATGCACAACCATTTCTAGGGTTTACAAAGAATGCTGTGAAAAGGGAAAAACATCCAGTATGCGGCAGTCCTGTGGGCGAAAATGCCTTGTTGATGCTAGAGGTCAGAGGAGAATGGGCCGACTGATTCAAGCTGATAGAAGAGAAACTTTGACTGAAATAACCACTCGTTACAACCGAGGTATGCAGCAAAGCATTTGTGAAGCCACAACACGCACAACCTTGAGGCGGATGGGCTACAACAGCAGAAAACCCCACCGGGTACCACTCATCTCCACTACAAATAGGACAAAGAGGCTACAATTTGCATGAGCTCACCAAAATTGGACAGTTGAAGACTGGAAAAATGTTGCCTGGTCTGATGAGTCTCAATTTCTGTTGAGACATTCAGATGGTAGAGTCAGAATTTGGCATAAACAGAATGAGAACATGGATCCATCATGCCTTGTTACCACTGTGCAGGTGGTAAGGGGCTGGTGGTGGTGGTGTAATGGTGTGGGGGATGTTTTCTTGGCACACTTTAGGCCCCTTAGTGCCAATTGGGCATCGTTTAAATGCCATGGCCTACCTGAGCATTGTTTCTGACCATGTCCATCCCTTTATGACCACCATGTACCCATTCTCTGATGGCTACTTCCAGCAGGATAATGCACCATGTCACAAAGCTCGAATCATTTCAAATTGGTTTCTTGAACATGACAATGAATTCACTGTACTAAAATGGCCCCCACAGTCACCAGATCTCAACCCAATAGAGCATCTTTGGGATGTGGTGGAACGGGAGCTTCGTGCCCTGGATGTGCATCCTACAAATCTCCCATCAACTGCAAGATGCTATCCTATCAATATGGGCCAACATTTCTAAAGAATGCTTTCAGCACCTTGTTGAATCAATGCCATGTAGAATTAAGGCAGTTCTGGAGGCAAAAGGGGGTCAAACACAGTATTAGTATGGTGTTCCTAATAATCCTTTAGGTGAGTGTATATGATGTGCCCCGTTCCTATCTGTTATAACCACCTCATAATTGAGATCTACTACTCGTCGTGTAACCTCAAATGGTCCTTGCCACTTGGCAAGTAATTTTGAGCTAGACGTGGGTAATAAGTACCTTCTCTCCCGGTGTAAATTCTAGTAGTCTGATTCCCCTGTTGTACAACCGGCTTTGTGTGTCCTGGGCCTGTAGCAAATTCTCCATTGACAGCCGCCCCAGAGTGTGGAGTTTTGCTCTCAGGTCCAGAACATACTGAATTTTGTTTTTGCTTTCAGATGGCCACTCCTCCCAAGTTTCCCCGCATGACGTCAAGCACCCCTCGGGGTTGACACCCATACAATAGTTCAAAGGGGGAAAACCGTGTGGAGGCTTGCGGGATCTCTCTTACAGCAAACAACAGGGGTTCCAGCCATTTGTCCCAATTTTTGACGTCTTCGTGAACAAATTTTAGAATCACTGATTTCAATGTTCGATTAAACCGTTCTACAGGTCCGTCTGTTTGTTGGTGATAGATGCTGGTACGAAACGAATTAATGCCCAACATTTCGTACAGTTCGCTTATTGTCCGTGACATATAAACGCCGTGCCTTGATCGGTGAGAATCTCTTTAGAGATTCCCATGTGGGAGATTAAGCGAAACAAAACGAGATTAATCCGCCACACTTTTTGCGGAAATGGTGTGGAGCGTTACTGCTTCCGGGTATGGTGTTGCATAATCCACTAAGACTAGTGCAAAACGATGCCCCCGTGCGGATCGTTCTAATGGGAACCAATAAGGTCCATACCAATTCTCTCGAAGGGGACCTGCATGAGAGGCAGAGGATGCAAAGGCACTTTTGGGGCGGTTGGTGGGTTTACCAACTGACATTCACAACAAGCGGAACCCCATCTGCGGACAGTCTCATGAAAAGTATTTCCAGACGACTTTTTGGTACTAATAACTGAGTTGTATCTTGTTTTGTCTGAGTATCTTGAGTTACTCGATACAATCTTGCAAAATAAGGATAAGAAAGTGGTCAAACTGGTTGGAGAAGCTGTCATTCAATAGATCGGACCTATTCAAAGGCATTTTTTAGTGACTCATCCTGGGACTGTTCTAGAGGAAAATCATCACGGTCAGTAAGGATTAGCCTTTCAACAGCGCTCTGTTCCTCTGGCTCAGCCGACGGTGGTCCCGGTTCAGCTTCCCCTAGCTGCGCAACAGCGCTCTTTTCCCCCAAGTGACATCCGTACATATAACCCAATAATTCCTTAAACGCAGGCCAATTCGTCCCCAAAATCAGTGGATGCCTGAGGTGGGAACTAACCGCTACCTCCACACTATGTTTTTTCCCTGGAAATTTAATTATGACAGGAATTAACGGATATCTCACCACATCCCCGTGTACACACCTTACTGGAACCATGTGACCGTTATCCAATGTTTCAGGTTGAATCAGGCTTTGATGAATAGAGGTTTGGTTACATACTGAATACACCATAGCCTGATGGTACCCCCCTTAATACTCACAGGTATCTGGTATAACCCGGCTTGATCGGGGGCAGCCCGTGGAGCATCCGGCACCCCGTACCAAAGTCCCCACCTCCATCACTGGACATCTGTCTATAAAATGTCCCGGGTCCCCACAATGCCAACAGGCTGGCCCAGACCCTGGGGTCATCCTGGGCTCCCATCTTCATCAGAGGAATATGAATGGGTGGCACCGTGGCTGCGGCTCTTTCCTTGGTCCGAACCTCCCGGTCCATCCAGCTCTGTAACAGCTCACGGTCTTCCTGCTGGGCACGAACAAAGAATTGGAACTGCCGTTCCTGGTCCTCACTCATGTCCAACAAAGCCTTGTGGTGTTCTTGGTGCAGGCTTGCGAGTGATTGGATGAATTCTGACGGATTCTGCATGATGGCTGCGGCACTCTTCTTCCTTTCCCAGGTTTCGGCAACAGTGTAATAATGTTCGTAGTTGGTGGAAAGGAAGAAGACAGGGTCGGCGTTAAGCTGAGACTCGTGGGTTTTATTTTCTCAATAACAACACTAACTTGCAGAACGCGCTCTATCATAAACATATAAACTCAAGTCTCTGCTTCGCCATCCACGAGTCCTCAGCTGGTCTCTCTCTCTCCGGCCATTGTTCCAGCGTGGCTTTATCCGGTCTCTCCACGGCAATTACTGCAAGCAGACACAGGTGTTTATCATCATGCACTCAACCTACTTACTGCTCGTCGTCCCACTCTCTCCATCTCCATTATTTGCATCAGCAGTAATCAAAGAAGCTAAAAGTGTGATACTTTATTGTTTGATCTGTTTTGGGTCACCAATTTACCTGCATTATTACTAATAATTCTGAAGGTATTATATTGTGCAGAACAAACAGGCCAGATAAATGTCATATGTTTGCCAGGAAACGGCTTATACACATTTAAAATATATGCGATGTACCTGTTATCACTATAAAGCTGCTTTGAAACAATCTGTATTGTAAAAAGCGCCATATAAATAAAGGTGACTTGATGTACACGTGTACTGGTAGATCAATTAAGCCACTATGGTTATTGAGCAAGGTGATGATATAACTAGTTATCCAAAATATAATCATCACATAACTTTTTCTGGTTAAAAATAAATAAATAAAGAGTTCACTTCACCTGAATAGCTCTTCATTGATCGACAGATTAAGTTGTGAAATTTTGGTAAATATACTGGCATCAAAGCTGCAAATCAAAGGGCAGAAAAAGTATTAATGAACTAAACATAAAACAAAAGCACACTGAAGGATGATAGCTTGTGTGTACATAAAATACATTAAATGTATTTTGAGACATTACCTCTGTGAGCTCAGGGTCGGTCCTCTTGTGAAAGCACGCATCAGTTCAACACGTTCTGAGTCTGATGAAACTTTAACAAACACGCTTAAAAACAAATACAGAAGATGAATGTACAGACTAAATAATTACGTTAACTTGTGATAATGAACATAAAAACGTAATGATACATTAATAAATTGTGTAAAATATGTATCTGTATACAGATGCATTTAAATATAATAAATCCACAAGCAAGAAATAAAAGTTAACCAACCAGTAATAGTATGAATATTAAAAAAATCTACTGAATAAGATATTAATTAGATCCACCAATAATCTGCTTTGGGCCAAAGCATTTACCTTACTTTCCTAAACTTGTGGAGAACAGGCAGAATCATAAGCAACTTTTCAGATGATATTCTGCACTCAATAAGATACAGTCCTTCAATGCTCTGACAGCACTGAGAGCAGTACAGCAGGGCCCAGCAGTCTGTTCTTCTTAGGAATGCACCAAATGCATTAATTCTATTCCAGGCTTCCATAGATTCTTTCACAAAATCTTCATGAAGTTCATAGAGACAGTGAAGGAAAAAAAAGTGCTTTATTCGAATACATTTTAATATTTTGAAGCTCTTCCAAAATCCATTTTTTCAGATGGGCCTGTGTTTTGGGATGAACAACCAGACCATGTTTCTCAAGTGTGCATCTCACATCCTTATTCAGCAGACCAAATGTAGATTTCACCATAGATGCAAAACATTGGACAATAGCTGTGTTAGTTTCTTCTGGGACTCTTCTTCATCCAGAAGGACATAGTACAGAGCAGTGAAGAACTCCTGAAAGCTGAGATGCATGAAACTGAACATTGTCTCCTGACGGATTCTTCTCTTAAAGAGGAACTTGCACAGGAATGGACTGCCAGCAGGGTCTGCAATGGTTTCATTCACACTTTCCTCATCAAACAAGACTTGCTGTTCCAGCATCCCTCTCTCTGCCAGCTGTTTAGTTTCTAACAAAAAGTGTTTGACAGCATAACTCTCTCTGTGTGTCATTTTTTACAGCTTTATTTTCACCACCCATGCAGTTATACCGAATTCTGCTCATAGAGCTATCGACCAAAATGTCTCTTCTAAACTGTAATAGTCAATTCCTAATGAATTAAATTAGACTTGAAACCCACTGACCACACATCCAACCCATTAAAAATACTGTCTCTCTCTACATGACAGGTACAATTTTGTCAAAGTAAACGTCCAGATATTAAAATGCATGTTGGTGAATTCTGCAATCGGTGAAGATATTATTAATTGTGAACTGGTTCATTGTAATTGATCATTCATGAATCAAACATTGCTGCTCTCTTGACATGTGCCCTAGATCTATAGTTGGTGTGTTCATGATTTTAACTTAAATTTCAGTTGTTCCTTGAAATATGCTTTCATATGGTTTCAGAGAATTTAAATAATGCTGATCATATGAACACGTTTATACTTTTTACATTTTGGAGGTTAACAGCCCCAGCCCTCATTCCATTCATATGCAAAAGCGTGGGCAGGATATTCAAATTACATTTTTCAATTTTGGATGAACTGTTCCTGGAAGTGGTCCCCACCTTTAATGATTGAAGTAAATCAACATACATATTCTTTGTTTTAATATTTTTTTATTATTATTATTATTTTCTTTTTTAGTCTCAGTATGTGAAATCAAAACTCCAATTAAAATCTAATATGACTTCTAAAAGACAACAACATTAAGTCCCTAAAGCCAAGTTTTATGTGTCCAATTGCTGCAATTCTTTGTACAATGATGAGAACAAAACATACTATTATAGTCGCATCCATGTAGTAACTTATCTAAACTATATATTTTGAGAACTGGGCCCCCACTCAAAAAAATGACTTGTTGAATTTACTTTAAAAAGCAGGGTCAAGTGGTTCCACACAACTATATTGAGTCTTTTTTTACAAATAACAATTTAGTTATATAAACAAAAGAAATTCAAGTAAAGCTGACAAAATTGATTTGAGTAAATACAAAGCATTTGCATTTGTCACTGTTACATAATATTTATATGTGCAGTTTACTTAATGTTAAATGTATTAGTTTGTTATGTTTATATAGATTTAATTTACCTTATCAAATTAACTATTTGCTCTACAAGTGGAAAACTATTAAATAACAAACATATTTTTAGAAACAAAATGCAAAAATAACTCATTGGACAAACTCAGTTTCATTGAGGGAAGGTATTCCATCCAATAAATATGTTTATGTGAGTGCCCACAGCCTAAACACAGGCACCACTCTTCTGCATAATGGTAACCACAAAATTACAGAAACTCCTCTAAATGTCCAACATAACTGAACATTAAACACTAACATAAGCTAACAACATCTTTCCCTTTACTGAAAAACACATAAATTAACACTTTAATCCCTAAATTTACTCTCCTAATGCAATCCCTTGCAAAGCGTGCTGGGAAATACAGATCAACTGCCCAGTTTGTTCATTTTACTCAGCAATGTTAAGTTGACCAAGGATGATTTGAGTGCAATCAACAACAGTGAAAGTTCGGTTTCTCCTGACGTTTTACTTTTTCATCATCCAACATCAAATGTTTTTCATTCCTTCAAAAATTTAGCAACAATTAAATCAACACTTTTTATTTGTAGGAATACAATAGATGTTTTGGCACTCAGGCCTTTTTTCAGTGTGTGAAACAACCTAATATCTCCACCCATTATTTAAACAATTCTATGATGATGTCACAATCGATCAACAAGTTTGATTAATGCTAAATATTAAACATGCTTGATATTTAAAATGACAAAACTTGCAATTAAATATCATCAACAACCTCAAACGAGATGTAAGTGGATGAGATGTTAATCTCATCCACTGACAAACTATACATTTCATTCCTTGCCAGTTTCCTCCATACATATAATGCACTCACATAGTCATACACATAGTCACATGCTTTATAGTTTATATTTTCTTCACATATAAACTATACTATCATTCAACTCTAAACTGTTAAATGAAGACAATTAAGCATCAACATCATAAAACTACATCACTACACCTAAACCCATCCATAGCTCTATAGGTAAAGATGCTGCTTTGGCAGTTTTCTCCTAGTTATGAAGCTGTACCATTAGTCCCAAAACAAGGGCCTTAGAAATGGAGAGAGACAAGAGATAAAACATGTAGAAATATGACTGTGTACAAAGTTGAGTAGGTTATGATCCACACTGCACACTATGATCATATTCTATTTATATATATATATATATATATATATATATATATATATATATATATATATTTAATATAATATTCAAAATGGAATTGTATAAATCATAAAAAATATTCAAAATGGAATTGTATCTGTCACTGGCACTGGTGTCATATTACAGTTCTCATTGTTACTGATGCATTCTTTGTGTTAATCTTATAGTCTTAACTTACTTTCGCAAAGTCTCCATAGAAGAGCCCTGGGAATTCAGATGAATCTTCACCTCCTGGTTGCAGCTACCTCCACAGTCATAATAACCTGAGCATTTTTGAGACTGTTTATTGCACATGAACCTTTAACAGAAAGCACAGAATCACTACACAGTCATTAACAAAACTGACATTTGCTTTTAATAAAGTATAATTACTGTTATAACAATGATTCGTGTAAGAAACAGACCAAAATTTAAGTGGTTATTGACTGTTAATGAACTAGGAGATCTAGGGAGGATGTAAAGAAAATACATTTATGAATACCAATTCTCAAACTTTTGTTTTGTTCCTCACAAAAAGGTATTATGTGACTTCAGAAGACATGGAATATGCTGCAGAAGTCATACTTTTATGGTGTTTTTGTGTCCTTTTTAAAAGTTCTAGTCTCCATGAAATTGCATGGAAAAGACATTGCAAAATGTATGTAGATAAACCAATACAAACCCCTGAAATGTCGTAATACAGGCTGGTCTTGTGAGTGACCTCTGCAAGATCTTGATTCCTTCCTCCAGTAAAAAGTCAGCCTTTACCCTAGATGTGGTACACATTATACAGATAAAATGATTTAGATTTTAGGGACTGATAATGCCATACTTTATCCTTTGTTTTTCACACATTCATTTGAACAATTCCATAACGATTTAAATGGATGAGGGCCATGCCATTCCAAACCTGTATGACTGACTTTCTTCAGCAGAACACAAAGATAATTTGAACAAGGTTAGTAAGAAAACAGTTCCATTCCCACTGAATTCCTTTTCCACAGAATGGAAGTCTGTGGGATCTGAAACTTTTTGGGACACCACCAATCTTTAGTTTTTTACAATAACTTATGTTGTGTTCCTCATACAGGGTTGGCACAACATGAGAGTGAGAAAAAAAAAAGACAGATTTTTCATTTCTTGATGGACTATCCCTTTAAATATGGGATACGCAGTTCCTAACAACAGACAAATTCATAAAGGAACATGACAGAAGGTGATTTCATATCTTTTGTCTTACTTGAGTTCTGTTAGACTGGGGCAGTTCTGGATGATTTGGAGGGTCCAAACAGACCACATCTCACTTAGACAGTCCACTTCCATTCTCATCTTTTTCAGTTTAGAGGAAGAACAGAGAACAGACATTAATGCATCTGAATCTCCTTGGTGAATTATCTGAAAGAGTCTGGTCAAGTCGATGTCGATTAGGCCTGCGCGTGGAAAGGTGAGACTGAATGATCGCAAAGATCCTGCTGGTTCTTCCCGCCATGGAAATGTTGTGTTGATACTATACAAAAAAAAAAATAGTATATCAATGTTGTTGTTGTGTCTGTTAACCAAGAAGTCCATTCTTAGATTCTCCATCTGTATCATATAAAGCGCCATATAAATAAAGGTGACTTGATGTACACGTGTACTTGTAGATCAATTAAGCCACTATGGTTATTGAACAAGGTGATGATATAACTAGTTATCCAAAATATAATCATCACATAACTTTTTCTGGTTATCATGAGAAACCGCTGTTTTGATGAACAGAAAAAAAAAAGTTCACTTTTTCTTCACCTGAATAGCTCTTCTTGAAATATCAGACCGACAGAACAATTCCCATGTTTTGTAAAGTTGAGGCAGAATTCAGTGCTGCAAATCAAAGGACAGAAAAAATATTTATGAACTAAACATAAAACACTGAACTATGATAGCTTGTGTGTACGTAAAATACATTAAATGTATAAAATGTATTTGGAGACATTACCAGTGTGAGCTCAGAGTCAGCCCTCTTCTGAGAGCACGCATCAGTTCAACATGTTCAGAGTCTGATGAAACTTCTGCACAAATTCTTCAAAATCAAATCCAGAAGATTAAATGTACAGACTAAATAATCAAGTTATTGCAATAACTTACAATAGAAATGTAATGACATTTTTAAATTGTATAAAATATGTATCTGTATACAGATAAAATTATAGAATAAGTCCACAAGCAAGAAATGAAAGTTAACCAAAGTAATTGTATGAATATAAAAACTATAATGAATTAGATAGATATTAATTAGATCAACAGAGTGTTTTGGAATAAAGCACTTACCTTCCTTTCTTAACCTTGTGGAGAACAGGCAGAATCATAAGCAACATTTCTAATGTTATTTTGCAATCCTCAAGATACAGTTCCTCAATGCTCTGACAGCACTGCGAGCAGTACAGCAGGGCCCAGCAGTCTGTTCTTCTTAGGATTGCACCATATGCATCAATACACTTCCAGGCTTCCATAGCTTCTTTAACAAAGTCCTCTTCATGAAGCTCATAGAGACAGTGAAGGAAAAAAAGTACTATGCTTGAATACATATATTGTTGAAGCACTTCCAAAATCCATTCTTTCAGATGGGCCTGTGTTTTTGTACAAACAAACAGACCATATTTTTTAAGTGTGCATCTCACATCCTTATTCAGCAGACCAAATGCAGATTGCACCACAGCTGCTAAACGTGGAGGATGAACCAATGTGAATTCATTAAAGGAAAGTAGCTCCGTAAGTTTCTTCTGGGACTCTTCTTCATCCAGAAGGACATAGTACAGAGCAGTGAAAAACTCCTGAAAGCTGAGATGCATGAAACTGAACATTGTCTCCTGACGGATTCTTCTCTTAAAGAGGAACTTGCACAGGAATGGACTGCCAGCAGGGTCTGCAATGGTTTCATTCACACTTTCCTCATCAAACAAGACTTGTTGTTCCAGCATCCCTCTCTCTGCCAGCTGACCCAGACTCCTCAGCAGGGTCGGGATGGACTGACTCAAACCCTGGCAGTGATGATCCAGTAGAGTGGACACAAAGTCAACATAGATGCAGGTGGTGGTTTCCAGTCCACTTGTTACATCTGCACCAATTTTGAATCGTTCCTGGATAGTTGTGCAGATGATCCAGCAGACAACAGGGATGGAACAGGCTGTGATGAGTGTTTCATTTGCCTTCACAAATGTGTAAGCCTTCCTGAAAAGCTCCTCATTCTGAAAAAACTTCTGGAAGTACTCCTCCACCCCCTTCTCAGAGAAACCAATTATCTCAGAGAAACGCTGAGGTCCTTTGAGCAGCTTACTCAGTGTATCTGTAGCTGTAGATCTGGAGGTGACCAGCAGGAAGGACTCTGGCAGGATTCGACCCCTCAGCAGGTCACAAAGAATGACCTCAGCTGGGGCTTTCTGAAGCGGATCAGTGTTTGGGGACATGTCATAAACGTCCTGTGTGAGTCTCAGCTCATCAAATCCATCAATGATGAAAAGCACCTTCTCTGGTGAATGCTGTAGTACCTGTGAGATCTGATCTGATGATAAACTGCAGCTGTAACTCAAGATCTCCGCCAAACTGTTTTTGCCAGGAATGCGATTTATTTCTTTACACTTTAGGTGGAACACAATATCAAACCGCCCTTTGTAGAGGTCACCAGATGCCCAGTCCATCATGATCTTCTGCACAGTGAAGGATTTCCCATTCCCAGAGTTTCCCTGCAGTATAACAGCACTAGGACTGATCCCATGACTATCGGAGTCGAACAGAGAGTTCAGATGGACTGAGTCATCACTGCTCCTGACCTGCTGGAAGCGCTCTCCACTGGAGCAGATCTCTTCTTCTCTCTCTTTTTGACCTCGATGTCTCTGAAGGATCAGAGGTTGTGTGTAGCGCTCAGACAGCAGCACATGTTCACCAGGCAGTGAGTTATACTCGGTCACATACTGATACTCGCTGCAGAGCCGCGTCTTATATTTTAAAATCACTGACCTTGATGCTGCACACATAAAATAAGCAATGTTATACAGGGTTAGTGACTTTCAGAACAAATTCTGATTCTAATAGAGTAAGACATTTCAGAGCAGACTGTAAGTAGCTGCTAAATCTAAAGGTGGAAGGTACAACATTCAAGAAATACAGACTCAGATCTATTACCTGAGGTTTGTGTTTTTTCAGAGGGTGGGCGATTCCAAGTAAAACCTGCAGAAAATTGGGCAAACTTTCCTTAAATGTCGATAATAAATTATAAATTGTCAATAGCTAAATCTAAATATATACAGAAATAATCTAATTGTATTATCAGGTATCTGGTAGATCCTTTTCTAATAGAACAATGAATACATTTATCATATGACCTGTGATTACACACAAAAAATACATTATCAGAACAAATATCATAGTCAGTATTATCAGAACCTATGAATGTACAACACATTTTTCTTACCAGGTGCATTATGTATGATGCTGACATTGCCTGTTATTGTATTGTTAGTGAGTACAGGTGCTGTAATATGGCTTCCACTCTGAGCTGCAGCGCTCACATTTGGCCCAGCATGAGATCTGACAATGTCCTCCTTACTGTGAAACTCTAGATGACAAGAGAAACATTTTATACACCCAATAACTCTGTATCAATGTTGTTGCTTCTAGCCTTAAATATCATGAATGAAAAGCGCATTCAGTACAATAATACAAGCTTTGTGTACAGCTGAGGGTCAGAGAAAGATTTGACACAACTTTTTGTTTCAAAAGCACTTTTACTTTACAGACTAAATCTGAAACATTAACTTAAGTCCTTTAGTCTTGACTGATGAATAATGTTACACCCAAAACCATGAGACAAAAACTTTGACATACTGTCAAAAGTGTCCATCTCTGACAGCTCATCCTCTGCAAGAATAGAAACACACAAACACACACACAATAATATAAAAGTGAATGCGTTTTTTCAAAACTTTAAGGATATTTTATATCACAATTAATAGAAAAAGCATAGTGATAACAGCTTGCATTACGAGTATTTGCAGCAGAACATGTTTTAGTTAGCATAAGTTTAGCGACGTTACCTTCTTTTAAAGGGTAGAAAGCCAGACTGCTGTTTCCGTGATCAGGCGCTTCCGGCATATCGAGCGGATGTCAGAAAGAGCTGGTCAAATCTTAACCAACATGAAATACGGCAATGCAAAATCATCCTTAAAAACAATTTTCGCAAGAGGACAGACGATGGCAGTCTAGATACTGGATCAAAACAATAGGAATTAAGACAATATACCTTTTCCTTTTAATGCTTGTTTTGCCTCTTAGAAGCAAAGTCAAATTGATTTCGATTCATCCCAGTTAAGTTAGTCGTTTTATTCAAAATGAGTTACACTGCAAAAATGCTTTTCTTACTTAGGATTTTGTATTGTTTCCAGTCCAAATATCTAAAAATTGTTTTGGGAAAAATAACTAAAAATTAAGCGAGTTTTTACTTAAAATAAGCTAAATAATCTGCCAACTCGATTGAGTTATTTTCCCCAAAACAATAACTTTTGCTTGTCTAGTAAATTTATTATTCTTGTTTTAAGAATTTTTAGATGTTTGGACTAGAAACAAGACAAAAATACTAGGTAAGAAAAGCATTTTCCTTGTAATACAGATGTTTATTTGCCTCAGTCCATTCAGAAGTACTGGTGCTTAGGTAGAAACCTAAGCCTGGCAAAAATGCTTATTTTAAAGAAAAATGTCAGACGGAGTCTTCATATATATATATATATATATATATATATATATATATATATATATATATATATATATATATATATATAGCCTATATATAAGTTGTTTAGAACCAAAACACATGAGCATCATTAAAGAGTTTATTCATTTCAAACCAGTAACACTTTCGTTTATACTATCCTTTTATACTATCCTTTTTCTTAAGAGTAAAAGGGTCTTTGATCAAACAGGCCTATGTCTTTGTGCATAAAAATAGTATATTCAAATTGTAATGAGACATTTTAAATAAAACATGAAAAACAATAAATCAATAATATCTACAGACAGGAGTAACTAACAGTTAAAGTTGAAGGCTTAAAGTTCATTCTACTCCTCTCAATACTTCCTCCAGTGATTTATTACACGCCGTCTCCGTAACTTCAGACTCAATTATAATATCAAAATTATAAGACCCTTAGACAAGGATGCCACTCTGAAGACACACTTGGAGCAAAAAGACAGCTTCAGTTTTCAGCAGGCAGAACAAGTTTAGACCTGGGGAGTAACAGGGAAAGATGAGTGAAAATGAAATGCCACTTTGTATAAGCCCCTCAATTGCTCTTAACTAATCAGAACTCACTTTATGTCTTCTGTACATTTCTCTCCACAGAACTCAATGGTCACTCTCTGATTGCAGCTGAGCTCCTCGATCTGCTCGGTGTGACGAGTGCAGCGCTCAGAGGATTTACTGCATCTGAACCTTCACAGAGACGCAGAACAGATGCATAAGACACTTCATGTTAAAAGACATGGATTTCATTAAAATATTACTAGGAAATATCTCAAATCTGCCGCCAGGTGAGGTGTATGTATTCATGTGTGAGATCACAGCACAGAAGTGTAAATCAGAGAACATTCATATTTTCATACACAATCATTTTTTTAATTATTATTATAAATTTCAATATTTCACATTTATCAAACATTTCTCTATAGCTGTCTATAACACTAGTAGATTAACATAAAATATGACTACAAGTAAAAAGATATATGAAGATGTAAATTACAAACCCTCTAATGTTCACAATGCACTCAGAACGTTTTATGCGGATTCCTTCAGTAACTTGATTCCCTCTTCCATTAAAAGACCAGGGAGCCACTTATCACCATCGAAGCCCCATGAACCAGCATGAAAACTACAAAACAGAGATCTTACTGTGAGAATAAGATAAAGTTGATATTTAAACAAATGTGTGATTATACATAGTTACAAATCTGATGAGAAAAATTGTTTATAAGTTGCAGCAATTAAATTGTATTCTTCCAGGTATTTTAGAGCTTAATGACTTTTAAAATTCATTGCCCTACAGACAGGTCTTAGTGTATTAGTGTGCTGTCACAACATTGACTTAGCAGCCTGACATAGCAACATGGAATCAATGACAACCAATAGCAAAGTGCCTGCTGTTTGCTCTGCTGAAACTAGTAGTGCAGAAATGGCACAATTGATGTTCAACAAAAATAAGAGCTTACACATTACAACAGTTTTCAGTCAATTTGCCAAATTGTATAACATTTTCAAACTGAAAATTGTATTGCAGATATAATTTTTATTATCAGGATAATTAGAAACCAATACTTCCCTGTTTATATATTTTTTTAATTCAAAAGCATTGCCATTTTTCATGATCCAGACAATTTTTCATGATCTGTTAACATTAAAAAAATAATTATTCTATTCTATTGACTTTTTTTATTTTTTTATTTATGAAATGTAGAATTGTTTGGACCATGATCACAACAGTTATCATAGAATGACTTGTACAAAGTGCATTGCAACACCAAACTGAAGGGACACATTCAGAGCTAATGACTCTCACCTGATCGCAGCCAGTTTAGTGCAAGACTCAACCAGGAAGAGGATTCTGGAGGCCCAGGTCTCCGTCAGGAGGGGAACGGAAAGATTTATCGCACTTAAACCAGACACCGATGGCAGCTGAGACAGCAGAGCATTGACCTGCCTGTCAAAATCTGCAGTTCTATATACAGAGAGAAACAGTTAGAGAGAGAGTAATCTCCATACATCAAGAGTATGATGGGAAGGTGAAGGTGGTTTTGAAAACATACTGTTCTGTTATACAGTTTACACTGTGAAACGCCTGTAAGAAGCTCTTGACATTAATACTGGACACCTCTGAACGCGGACATTTCAGAATGATTTCTGACAGTGATGGTTCATTCTGTGGGCTTGAACACCACCTCACCACATTCAAGCTGTCAACAAGAAACACAATTATTTCCTCAAATATTTCAATCAATAATAAAGTATATTTATCCAATAAGTCTTAGTTAAGAGGTTTCAGAACATTGTATAGTGAAAACGTGTCATGTAACTATATTTATTATTGATTCATAAATAATTATAATAGGTCAAAAAGAGAATTGATTAGAGTTCAGGTGTGTGTGAGAAATCCTTACACAAGCTTTCCTTCAAAGCTGAAGAGCCGAAGAGACGAACAGAGACTCTTCGCATCATTGGTTCTTAAACTGCCAATCAGAGTACAGTCAACATTTTTAACATTAAAATCTAAACTTAAAAGCAAAGAATTTAGGTTTTAGATGTGTGACTGGCGTCGGACCAATCATTGATGAATGCATGTGCAGTTTAAAGTATGCAAATGTCAAAAATGTTCTTGAGATTACGGATACCTGATCTCCTCCCATTTCCCTTTGCTCTTCAGGAAGTCTGTGAGGATGAGGGCAGTATCAGCTGAGATGCTCTTCACCGCAATCTGAAGTCCACCCACGCTCTTCTGTTTGTGCAGAGCATTAAGAACCTGCTGCACACTTTGATCTGACAGACAGCTGCTGTTCAGCCTGTGAAAGAGATTTATAATCTGATCAGTTACAATGTGACATTTACCAGTCACAACCAGGATTAGCAGTTCTGTGTGAAAAGTCACTGATTTTTACTTCAGTTCTCTCAGTTGCTTTCCTTCTCCAAGAGCTGAGAGCAGATTAGAGACATCTGTGTCTGAAAAGTTTTGCACAGTCAACCTAAAAAGAATAAATAAATAAAAACCATTAAAAAAAAAAAAAAACACTGATCACATCAACACATTGATCATGGAACTTTTAAACAGTTTATCTGTTTCCAAGAAAGAAACCAAACACTATGAAAGCCCACCTCAAACAAAAAGTTAACATTAAAAAAGCTAATAAACTTTATTTATACTTTATCATAATTGTCCATATGTTTATCTCAAATATGTGACTTTCTGACAATTTGATCTTTATTTTTTCCCCTCATAATTTAAAAAAAAAAAAAAAAATTCAACTTTCTCACAATTAAAGGTCCACTGTATAATATTTAGGAGGATCTATTGACAGAAATTCAATATAATATTTTCATTTGTGTATAAAGACCTTACATAATGAACCGTTGTTTTTAGTGATCGAAAATCTCTGTAATAGCTATGATGTATTAGCGTGATATGATATGAAGTATTTTCTGACAATGTTTGTGTATTCCAGAGAATGTTCACTCTTTAGTCTATTAAACACATAAACCATTTAAAACTGTAGTTTAAAGCGAATGCTTATATTTATGCTTGTAGTTATTATGGGGATAAACTCACCTGTCATTTATTTATGTTCTCCATTTGAAAACAGACTTTGTAAATGTATTTAGCCTGTTGTTAATATGCTGTAGTTATAAATAAAAAAGTAGCAACGGCATTAATGTTAAAAAGACTTGCATTGTATTTAAGAAAATGCGCTCTTTCAGATTATTTATTGATGTAGAAGTGTATTTTGTTCTGTATGTAAGAAAAAATTACAGTGTTTAAAAATTCAGTTCAGTGCTGTTGCTATAATTGTAAAAAACTGAAACAACACAATAAATAAATATCGGTTCTATAAACATCGGTTCTCGGCACATAAACATACAACTAATCTATATCGGTTCTAAAAAAAAAACCCAATATCGGTCGATCACTAATATTTTTATTACCTTATAACGAGCCATTTCAATCTACATTCATCACGGGTCCCCTTACAGTGAAGTCGCCATTTTGCGCTGCCATATTTCTAAACAGACAAACTGCACTACAGAGCGCTAGCTACTCTCTGCTGTCTCAGACGACAAGATCTTTGTCCTGTGTCGGCCACTGTAGCTTCTCTATGTGCTTCGAAATGGAGGGGCGAGTGGTGGACGGTTGCATTTCACAACCTCACCGCTAGATGCCGCTAAAATTTACACACTGAAACTTTAAAGGTGCAGTAAGCGATTGCTTAGAAACACTGTTGATATTTGAAATCAACCCAAACAAACACACCCCTCCCTTCATTGCTCCACCCCCAAAATGCATGAGCACACAATACAATAGTGGATGTCTCTATCATAGCTGAAGCAAAGCAAAATAAGGCTTCAGTGACACTCAAAACTGTCTTGTTACTATAGCTAACATTACAACAACAGCATATCTTGGTTCTGTGAAATAGTGCAACCTCCGCGTCCATTTTCAGGCCTTCCTGCTTAGGTCTCTCCAGATCTGGAAAGCTTTTCTAATGTTAACGCAGGTCCTAAAGCTTTTCCCTGATCATAACCCTTCTTTTTCCAGTGATATTCCTCTGACCTTTTCTCTTTTGTAATGTCTCTCAGCCATCTCTCTTTCTACAGTCATCTTCAATTCTCCCTTTTGCTTACTCTCATTCCCCCCTCATAAGTGGAAATGGACTGCTGATTGTACTGCTGATTGGCTACATGTGAGTTGTAGTGCTCGTTCTGATCCACTTTCAACAGCGTTCCTCAGAAATCGCTTGCTGCATATCTAAGGTTGGAATAAACTACACAACTTTTGCCCTGATTTACTGTCTGGATGTGTCAATACTAGTTGTCGAAAGTCAGAACCAATTTGCAGATTTTGGCCAGAGACAGATTTCATAGAAATATTTGTAGTGTATGATGTGAATTTTGAGGTTCAGACTATGAATCCGTCCAGTCAGAAGATACCAAACTTTTTGATATTTTGAGCCGATTTCAGAAAATGTTTTGTTTTATTATTTCATGCGTCTGCTAGCAATGAGGTGCAACTAGTTTGTGTTCAGAATGACTTGATAGTCTGGTAGTGTGTGATCCTCAAAATCTTTCTCTGTAACCATTTACAAAGTCAGCAAATGTGCGATGCCAAGTGTTTTAAAAGTTCTGCCGTGTATTCCAGCCTTTAGCTTTTTAATTTTTCACTCTATATCAATATAGCAAATTGTATAAATTAATATATCTATACAGCATCAGATATTGATGCTTCTGTGTTTCATTTAGCATCTTCAAACCTAACCACAATTAATTTATAGAAAAAAACATCATATTAATTTCCAAAACATAAAAATAATTGTTAGCTGTCAATATCTCCTAAATGTTCTGTATTGGTTCATCACTAGATTTGCATACTCACTCTAGTTCCGGGGTCCTGCACAATACAGGCTGAAGCATCTTCAGCTCTTCAGCCGCAAAGTTGATCTTCAGGCATCTGAAGTGAGGACAGCAGTCCAGACAGTACAACAAAGCCCAGCAGTCTGTCCTGCTCAGTGGATTCCAGGACATGTTTAACACCTGCCAAGCTTCCATGACTTTCTGCACAAACCCTTTCTCGTGGAGCTCATAAAGACAGTGGAGAATGAAGGGCAAATAATTGTAGACTCCATTTGTGCTAATATGGAGGATCCATTCTTCCAACTGTGCCTGTACAAAGGAAGGGACAGACAGATTGTGCGTCTCTTCGAGTGAGCTGCTCACATCTTTGTTAGAGAGACCACAGAGAAACTGAATCACAGGCAGAAAATTAGGTTCAGGACATCCATACTTCAGTGGAAAGTTCTCATCCAAATATAGGTCAAGATAGCTTTGCATTTGAGAGTAGAACCGCTCTGTTAGTTTATCCAGAAACTCTTTTTCATCCAGTGAGATGTAGTACAGAGCGGTGAAGAACTCCTGAAAACTGAGATGCATGAAACTGAACATCGTCTCCTGGCGGATTCTTCTCTTAAAGAGGAACTTGCACAGAAATGGACTGCCTGAAACTATTTCTTGTGTGCTTTTCTCTTCAAACAGGACTTGCTTTTCCAGCAGTCCTCTCTCTGCCAGCTGACCCAAACTCCTCAGCAGGGTCGGGACGGACTGACTCAAACCCTGGCAGTGATGCTCCAGTAGGGTGGACACAAAGTCAACGTAGATGGAAGTGGTGGTTTCCAGTCCACTTGTTGCATCCGCACCATCACTAAACCTCTCTCGCATAACCGTGCAGATGATCCAGCAGACAACAGGGATGGAGCAGGCAGTGATGAGGGTTTCGTTTGCCTTCACACAGTCCAAAGCATTCCTGAAGAGTCCTTCATCCTGAAAGAATCTCTTGAAGTACTCCTCTACCTCCCTCTCAGAGAAGCCGATAATCTCTGTGAAGCGTTGAGGGTGCTTGAGCAGACCGACCAGGATTTTTGTAGCAGTAGATCTGGTGGTGACCAGCAGGAAGGACTCTGCCAGGATGTGGCCCCTCAACAGGGCCTTCAGAGAAGCCTCAGTTGGAGCTTTTTCAGAAAGATGCTTGAGTGTTTGTGCATTCGATGTGTCACTATGTGAAAACCTGAGCTCATCGAATCCATCAATAAGGATGAGAACCTTCTCTGGTGACTTCTGTAGGATCTGTGAAATCTGGTCTGATGTTAAATTGGAGTTGTGGCTCAGGAGCTCTGCCAAACTCTGCTCTCCAGATATGTGGTTCAATTCTTTGCACTTCAAGTGAAAAAGGCAATCAAATTCCTCTCTACTGAGGTTTCCTGATGCCCAATCCAGCATGATCTTTTGAGCAGTGAAGGATTTGCCATGCCCAGAGTTCCCCTGAAAAATGACAGCACTAGGACTGACTCCCTTATTATCAGCACTGAAAAGCGCATCCAATATGGAGCTGCCCTTGTCCGCATTATTCCTGGAGGTGAGGAGCTGCTGGAAACTCGCTCCCACGGAGCACATCTCTTCTTCTCGCTCTCTTTTCTCTCTGTGTCTTGTGATGATCAGAGGTTGTGTATAGCGCTCGGACAGCAGCACATATTCCCCAGGCAGAGAGTTATACTCACTCACATATTCATATTCCTTCTGGATCCACTCCTTATATTTGTCTGTGTATAATTCATTGTTAAGTTCATTAGTGGGAAACGGACATATCAGCTTGTAAGCACTGTTGAACTTAATTTAAAAGGGAAAATTCTGCCAAAAATGTAAACTAATTTACTAACCCTCCTCTTGTTTCAAACCACTTTTTCTGTCTCTTGTCCATAATTGGTGAATGGAGATTGGGGACTGCGGCTTTAAAGCCCCAAAATGACAGAAAACATCATGGTCTGTGCACCTTGCATCATAATCTAAGTTATACAAATACGGACCAAAATTTACAGATACGGACCAAATTTTAAGTCAATATTCACTAATAATCATCCATTCTGAAGCTTTAAAATGCCTACGAAAGATGTAGATGTAAGTCAAATTCCATTTGCCCACAAGCGCCATTGGTTTTTATATGTTTCTTGGTCTGTTCAACACAAAAAAGCTAGTGTATGGCTTCACGACAAGTCGAACCAATTTTTGGTGCTTTTTTTTCCATTTTGTAGCATTACAGCCTTAGTCCTTATTCATTCCCATTATACAGAATAGAGAGGTGAGTAAATGATGACAGAATGTTCATGTTTGTGTGAACTATCCTTACAAAAACACCTGTTACTTTGCATATTTTTTATTTATTTAAAGAGGCGTCCAACCTAAGCATAAGCATTTAAATAAAATGAAACTTAATTGAACAAATTACGTTAACAAATTAAGGTGAAATACTCACGTAAGCTTTTTACAGGAACTTCTGCAGTTTGAGCGATGTTACCTGTAAAAGGTATTTTACAGGTTTAATTTAACAGTACATATCGCAGTACAAATGTCTGGATGCATGTGGTGTAATAGCCAAAATTAGTGTGCACGTACCCAAGTCTCTAAACAGAGATTGCTCATGCTTTTCCAGACTAGAATAAAAGGCAGATTTAACCTTGTCTCCTCCAGAGTGCAGTACTTCATAAAACTCTCTTATTTTCTCCTGGTTAGTATCTGCTGCTCTGATCTTACAGTATGGCTCCCACTCCAGCATACCAGCTGACCGCAGCTCATCTGCTATCGGCATCACCATGTTTACTTTCTGGACAAGTGTCGCCCAGTGGGCATCCACAAACTGAGCACCTGGTGGGAGGGAAGATAAAATAATAATTGGTCACAAGAAAGCAAGTCAAAACAGCAGATTTTAGTCATTCAACATATACATATTTTAAACATCAAAGAGTAATTTGGGCATTTAAGTCACAGTGAAACATTAATTCCATTAACTTTTGTGACTTGAAGGCTCCCCAATATGCATAGTACAGAAACTGGGAGTGTTGATATTGGTAAATTAATTAACTGCAATCCTTTTTTGATTCCCGAAGTTTCAAGAACTGTATGTTCTTCAATAAAAACAATACTTTTGAGAGGGGAAAATTCATCTTGATTTTGTTTTTTTAAATGAAGTTAGATAATCTATTCATTAAATTATTATTAATAATAATATAGCATTTTCTATTAATTACTGATATGTGATATAATTATTATAACATGCTTAATATAATACTATTATTAATACTAATATATCATTTTAAATCATCCTCTGGCCCCCCAGTAGTGGACCCCAGACACCTGACTGAGAACTGAAATAGATGATAAAACATCAAATAAGCCTTCTAGAGCTTTTTCTCATAATTAATTCCATGACTTTTCATGAAATGTCTTACTAAAAGTGTGCCATTATTTGCAATGATATCCATACATTTTTAGGGTGTAGCAAATATTTGGGCCAAGTCCCTTTTAATCAGTGTAATGTAGACTATTTTGCATATGACTTTCTCTTCTTTTACCATGTAATAGTACTTACGCTCTGAGTCCTGATCCATGGCGTCTCATAAGTGTCTGTCACATGTCCAGTTAGAGAGCGCTGCCTCAAGTTGTCCTTTAATAAAACAAAGGTAAAAAGCTAATGCACCTAGTTAGGAATGTCTTCTAGCAATTGTTGAAGAGCTTTTGTGGTTTAAAATGCGGTAAAGGAAGTGGCATGTAGAAAAATTACTTTGGCATGCACTTTATAGAACTGAAGTACAATAAACCCAAGTCTGCACTTTTCTTAACACGCAGTCACAAAACAAAACGGTGCAGATGCAGGGGGTGTTTGAACTTTAACCACTTGAAACGTACACAAAACGACGACGACATCACAGAGAATCTCACCTGACTTTTCAGGGACGCGTTTTGAAGCAATCTGAACGCGCTTGTTACATTTTAAGTCGCTTTCTGCTTGCTTCTTAGATCCGAAAATCGCATAACGTTACATTAACCAGACATGAACCGGATGATATGCCCCTCCTATCATATTTCCACCCGTCCACAGGCGATAGTGGGATCGATCTGAGCTCCGTTTTCCAAATAATCAAAAAAAAAAAAAAAAAAAAAATTCAAGAATCACAAGAAATCATTTTAAATCACAAAAAATAAATAATATTATCTAATTGAACTAGCTCTAATTTATTTAAAACTTAAATGCATAGACGTTGTGGCGCATGCGCAGTATGTGGTCTGTGTGAAAGCGAAAGCGAAAGCGAGAGGACCGGGCGAACTGATTACTCAAGATGGATGAATGACCAAATAAAAGTATGATATGCCCGATAACACTAAAAAAAGAGTTAATAAAAGCGCTGTGTACCAGAAACTCAATTCGCTAATGACACACGGACCGATGTCAGACGTTTGCCGCCTGTCAGCGCTCGCGAGTATACAGAAATGTGTTCTGTTTATAGGCTTAATGCCCATGAACAATCAAAATCAAATACACACATAATTATGCCTAAATGTCCGTCTTTGCGGTTATGTCTTGAGAGAATAAGTTTGGGACGTGTGACAGTATTGGGTCCGTGCATTACTGTAGTCTTTAAAGAGAAAGCAACCTAATATAGCCTATACCCATCAAGCAACAACAACTGGACGAAACAAACAGTAGCTACTAAAACCTAAAGCACTGTTTGTATCTGTATCTTTATGTTGTATTTATTTGTCCTCCTATCATTTGTTTATTAGGTCTTATTACTGACTGTTTACTTGAATAATTAATTATTTGAGAACTTTTTACATATATTAGGCAATTACTTATTGCTGTGATTTACTTTTCCCAGTCATATTTCCCACCCTAAGATACCAAAATAAACCAGATTTGTGCGTTTTGCTGGTTCTGTTGTCATGTATGACTATTGTGCATTAAGGATTACTAAGGATTTAAATGTCATCTTTTGACATTATTAAGAGATATAGTGACAATTGATATTCATATGCTATTAGAAAAATCTTATTCATTTACAAGTTATCAGAATTTCAGCTTATTTTTTGGCTATACAAATAACTTTTGCACCAAAATGTCTAAATAAAAATTGAGGTGTTCTCCGTATTCTCACTATGCAGTATGATACTATATGGGCCATAAAATCTTGATGTATAAAGTATGAAACAAAACATAAAAACACATATGCTAACTTTTTTTAATTTTATTTTATATTTTGTCTAAACATTCAATAAACGCTTCCATTTAAAAAATATATAATAATAATAATAATAATAATAATAATAATTAAAAAAAAAAAAAACTTTACAGGGTTAAAATTAACTCAATAAGGCCATTTTTGTTATTATAGCCAGTCTTGGTAACTAGGGTGAGACGCTGCTATTCGAATCTGCAGAATACCATGGTATTACATGAAACATGTAATACCATGTTCAAACATGAAACCAAGTTATGATCTTTTGATTCGTATAAACATGATCAAGAGTTTTAGAACACACACACACACCATATAAATATATCCAGTTCAAAATGTCCTTATATATGTCCTTATAAATGTCCTTATAAATTAAGGCAGTATGATGAGTCCTGTGTGAGCTGAATGGCCTCAGGTAGGACGCCCTGTGAGGTGCCCACCATCCTGATGCTGTTGCGGTGGGTCAGTTTCCTCTCATACTGAAGCAGTTGCCTCCAGAACCCTGCGTTTGGCCGGATGAAGGGCCGCGCAGCCAGAACTCGCTGATGAGCCTGAAGCAGTGTGACTCCCTCAAACCTCATGAGATACGCCATGATAAGAGACGGAGACCTGCTTCTACCGGCCGAGCAGAACACCAGCGAGCTTCCAGTGTGGTTCTGCTGGATCCGCTCAGCCACGCTGTCAAAGTGCTGGTCCAGAGGGGCGTGAGGACGGTCCTCCACAGGCACGCAAATGCATTTCACCCCCTCATACTCAGGACAGGGATATCCAGCACAGGTGTTCACCAGCAAAGTGACACCTCTGTGGTTCAGTGCTGACTGATTCAGGGCCTCCACTCCACTCAGGTACAGAGTGGGAGTGATCTGAGAGATCATCGCCGTGACTGTAAGGGATAAATAATGCATAAAAAGGATACAAAATATTATATATATTAAATATTATATTTGCATATCTCATGATATATATATATGTGTGTGTGTGTGTGTGTGTGTGTGTGTGTGTGTGTGTGTGTGTATTTCTCATACAAATACAATTCTCATACAAACCATTGTGATTATTTAACGCTCCAGCAATTATATAACATTTACAGAAAATGTTTCTACCATATGATCTTCCTACAGAAGAAACTGTGCAACTGACATATGACGAAATTAAATTAAATCAATATTACAATTCTGATTATAAACCAATGATTATTTGTATGATAGTTGATAAATCCTATAATACTTAAATTCAAATTAAAATAAAACACTAAAATCTAAAAATCAATAGTTTTAAATACTAACGAATGCTAGTAAATTTAGGCAAATTAAATCTAGGTAAATTTTAGTATAAAATTGTATATAGATTTTGAGAATTACATATAACATGACATATAACAGTGCTATTAAATGTTTTAAACTTTATGTGATCATTGGACGATGGCTACTCAAAGTGTGTAGACTGTAGATGCTGGAATAACTGGTCACTATTTCAGGTTTTTCACAAATTAATCATATTACATTTTTGCAATAATATAAAAGTACATTTTTCATAAAAGTATATATTTTTTTCATTCAATATTCCATATCTCTAAATAAATATGAGCTCATACAAATGCATGTAATATAAAGAATTATTTAAAGTGAAGACTTAAATATTTTTAATGTGCTAGGGGTACATGAAAATTTAAAGAGAAAATAAAGATAAAAAAAAAAAAATCTCTCTCTCTCTCTCTATTTTATATATATATATATATATATATATATATATATATATATATATATATATATATATATATATATATATATATATTTTATTTTTTCTTTTTTGTGGTTGACGATGTTACCATGCACTTTCAAGATATTAATAAAATATGTAATCATTTTGTTTACATGCACCAATATTGATAATCATGAGAGAAAAGGTTTGTTAAAATAAATGCTTGTGTTCTAATCAGATCTCTAATCAGAAAGTGTGATTCAGGTATGCTGTCAATTTGTTAAAAAGTATTTCCATATAATATTTAATACAGTTGCTTTAGTTACAACAGTATAAAGCCAATTATTTAATCATGTGTGATTTCCCAGTATAAATAATATTCACCGGCTTTTTTATTTTATTTTAAATAGCTGCATTGCCTTTATATTTAGGAAGGTGGTCCCTCACTTGAAGTATAGCATGCTATTGAAGGACACTGCTGTTAGTAAAGTAAAACAGGTAACTATTGTAGCACGCAACAAATAGCCTGCATTTATGGAAAAATTTAGTTTACCTCAAAACTTCGAGGACTGTGATAGCTCTTTGACTCGGTCTTTCTTTCGGCTTTGGTGTGTTTGTCTATTAGGGACTAACACAAGCAGCTTTACTTTGCTGCTGCAGCATTATGAAGCACAGGCACGCAACAATATCAATTAAACCAAAAACAATTTTAGTAGTTTTGTAGCCTCGACGCCCGACATTGCTACCGTAGAAATCTTTTCCAAAGAATAATACAGCGCCTTACATAACATACATCACCTTCGCCATTACTTGTTTACGGTCCTCGGGGCAGGGCAGGAGCCCCCAGTGGACACATGGTAGTACAGCAGGTGTTCAACTTAAAGGGATAGTTCATCCAAAAATGAACTCAAATGTTTACGGAATGTAATTTTTATTTTATTTTATTTTATTTTTTATTTTTATTTTTTTTACTTTTGGACCAAACTGGGTTCACACAAGTAAAAATCAGTAAGATTTTGTCAATTTCACTTACACCGCCAGGGAAAGTGACAATGAAACTTGTCTATGCAACACAAAAGTACTCAATGTGAAAAAACAAGATATAATGCTTTGTGCATTTGTTTAATTACATATATACACTGATCAGGCAAAAATTTTGACAGGTGAAGTAAATAACACTGATTATCTCGTCATCACGGCACCTTTTAATGGGTGGGATATATCAAGTGAACATTTTGTCCTCAAAGTTGACTGAAGCAGGAAAAATGGGCAAGCGTAAGGATTTGAGTGAGTTTGACAAGGGCCAAATGGTGATGGCTAGACGACTCTAAAACTGCAGCTCTTGTGGGGTGTTCCCGGCAGGCCCGGCTCCAGTTTTGAGATGAAGGGTGAAATTCCTGTTGGGCCTACCTTTAACATTATTTTTTCCCAGAAACAAAACAAAACAATTTTTATATCAAAAAGCGGGTCTTGAAATGAACTCTCTATATTTACAGGGCTCAGTGCAAAGGAGCTTTTTTACAGGTTCATCCTAGTCCAGATTTTTACTTGCCCTGCAAACATTTTCACTGGCCCCACCACAAAAAAAAAGAAGAAAAAAAAGATATTATTAGCATTTTAATAAATATTAAGACAACTAAACAGTCAGTAAAAACACATTGCAAGCAATAGCACAATTAAACAGGATCAGGACAGGACTGAGGGGACTGGGGAGCTCCTGCATGGGCTTGAGTTGTTTGGACCCTACCCATGCTACAAATTACTTAAAGGTGCACTATGTAACTTTTCTGTCCGCTAGAGGTCGCCTATTCAAAACAAAGGCGTAGTTTGATGACGTGAAATTTGAGCGCAGCATCTTGGGACATGTGGTCTTCACCTCACAGCTGGTGGAAAAGAATCGGGATAGAACTCATGTTCCTGGATGCGATTATTAACGTTACTGTGAAGCGGAGCAGGGGCGAGTGCTGTGGAGCTGAACGAGGCCGCTGGAGGGATTGCTAATGAGAGACACGTGCGACAGTTCGTGAACAGCGGGACTTTTATTATGCCACAGTCGCCAGCACCATTTCCGCTTTTCCAGTCATGAGTATGAGGTAACGCAGCTCTGTTTATCATATTAGATACATTTGAGTGTGTTGAAAATTATGTTATTCTAATGACGTTACTCTGTGCGTTCGCTCGACGGCTGCTATGACACTTGTTGCACACTGCAGTAAGAGTAAAGCATTTCTGCAAAATAAAAACTGAGGGTAACGCAGATATGAATTGACTGGTTCCTTGGTTAAAAAGGCAATTTTCTCACGATTTACAAATACTTGGAAACATTTGTGATATTGTAAGTACTCAACTGAACAAAATATATAACACTGGCCTAGTGGTTTTTGGATATTTTACTGAAATAATGTTACATAGTGCACCTTTAATGCACATTCAGCTCAGATGCAGCATGAATTGATTTACATTACAGTTGCATAATCAGTGTTGGTGTAATGCATTACTAATTAATTCATTACTGTAATTTCAAAAAGTAAAGTAAGGAATTACTCTAATTTTTTGTAATTTAACTACAGTTATTTCTGATGTGATTCCATAAAATACTGTATAGACAAACAATTCTATATAAAACAATTGTGGATTTAACATCAAAATTTTACATATTACTTATGTTGAAATGTAATCTCTCTTTAAGTACTTTGGTCGGTTCAAGAATAATTTATGCAATTTTATATTCTTTATTTGAAAGAATTAAAAAGAATAGTTTCATCTTTATATTGTTCAACTGGTCAAGGTTGATATGGGACTTAGAAAGTAATTGGTAATAAGTAATGGAATCGTTTTTTGGAAAGAGAGTAATTGGTAAAATAAGCTAATTACACTGTTGAAGATTAGTAGCTAGTAATTAATTAAATAATAGGCTACTTTTTAAATATGAAACTAAAACCACCAGTAGGTGGCAGCAAGCCACTGTATTAATGAGTGAGTTGAATCCTTCATTCAACCGATTCATTTAAGGTGCTAATTTATTTAACTTAAAGGTGCTCTAAGCGATGTCACACGTTTTTAGGCCAAAACATTTTTTGTCACATACAGCAAACATCTCCTCGCTATCCGCTAGCTGCCTGTCCCCTGAACACACTGGGAAAAAAACACGGTCTCTGTAGTCCGCATAAGCTCCAAAAACGGCAACAAAAACAAACTGGTGCAGTTTGCACCACGAAACATAATAAACAGTTCTCCAGCCAATAGCCGACAAGAATGATTTCCAACCCCAAATCATTCTTGTCGGCTACTGGCTGGAGCACTGTTTACTATTCTTCATTGTCCAGACTGCCCACGTTGTTTTGGTTGCAGTTTGTGCGGACTACAGAGACCGCGTTTTTTTACAGTGTGCTCAGGGGACAGGCAGATAGTGAGGAGATGTTTGCTGTATGTGACAAAATGTTTTGGCCTAAAAACGCGTGACATCGCTTAGAGCACCTTTATGACTGGATAGCCTAAATAAATAATTTACTCATCCGATTTTTTTCAAATACGCTTATTCTTTGAGGAATAAATCACGTTGTTGCTCAGAGATGCAGCAGTTGTGCTGTTTGTTCTGTTTTCTTTGATAGAGCAAAAACAGAATGTGTATATGGAAGAATGTGTCTGTTTTTTGAACTGTTGTCATAGCACCTTTGCTTGTGTGATAACTCATAGATTTATGGACTCATAGATCATAGATTTATGTTAAATGTATATAAATAAATGGCACACAACCTACTTTGCATTTGTCACTTGCATACATTAAGTTATACACACTCGAGGCAATTCAAATGTTCATAAAGTAGAGAACATATACATATATATAAAATGCGACTTACTTTGCAGGCATGCACACAACTTTAGCAAAGGTAAATCGCTACAGTACATCTTGCATCTGTCCGCTTTCCTGGGGGGTATTCCAGAAAGCAAGGTTAACCATCACATATACCCTGAACTCCCGGTTGATTAACCCAAACCTTGCTTACTTGAGGTATGCTGGTTCCAAAAACGATTCCGGGAGTAAATTCAGACAACTGAAGAGTGTGTTCCTGGTTAACACACTAGGGCTGCGTCTGAAAATGTACTCGGTTACTCATGTAACTTTGGTTCCCTGAGAATAACGGGAACGAGTATTGTATCTCGTGTTAAAGACGCTATGGGAAAACGCAGTGCAGCTACACAGCCAACATAGAGCAGAGCTATAAGCGCGCTGATTGGTTGGGCTGCGAGAACTGCACGAATCAATAAGGGCGCCTCCCGCCACCGTGAGCCACCGTGAGCTGAGTACGACAAAATGGGAGGAGCTACTGGCTATAAAAGCGGCCATAGGAATCAGGTTACTTCGACTGAAGTGACAAGACCTGGAGCTTAATCGAGCTTAATGTGCTTAAGTGCAGGGCCGTCTATGCAATACTCATTCCCGTTATTCTCAGAGAACCAAGGTTACATGAGTAACTGAGTACGTTGCCTTTCGAAAACGGCAACTCTTATTGGGTATTGTGGTAAAGACGCTATGGGAACACAATCCATTCATGCTATGCTATTTAAGCAGATGACCTCGCTCTGAAGTCCTGCCTGAGGAGCAAAGCCTGAGGTTAGGGAAGAGCTTTGGTCAGAATCCCAACAAAAGTCTGGGCCCACAGAAGGAGCCCGATAATCTTTGCTTCATGACCGGAAGCCCTTTGGTGAGGCCACCGAAGCATACAAAGAGCTGTTCTGACTGCCTAAACTGGGCAGAACGCTCTATATAGACTCTGAGTGCCCTGACAAGGCAGAGTAGGTTTCATTTTCTGATGGGGGAAGAGCAGAGTAGGTTTCATTTTCTGATGGGGGAAGAGCAGATAGTGAAATGACCTGTGCTCTGAACAGTGTTGAGAGCACCTTAGGCACATAGCCATGTCTCGGTTTGAGGAAGACCTTAGAGTCGTTAGGCCCAAATTCGAGACAGGAAGCATTCATAGAGAGTGCTTGTAAGTCGCCTACTCGCTCGACCGATGCTAGGGCTAGCAGGAGTGCGGTCTTAAGCGAAAGTGGCTTTAACTCAGCCGACTGCCGCAGGTCCCATGCGGGTATAGAAGGGGGACGAGGCCGGTTCTGACTCCTAGCCCCCTTGAGGAAGCATTCGACTAAGTCGTTTCTTTCTAGGGATTGGCTGGCCACAGGAGCATGGAAAGCTGCTATGGCTGCCATGTATACTTTGAGCGTGGAGGGGGTATGACCCGCATTCAGAAGCTCTTGTAAAAACAAAAGTAACAGTGGTACTTCGCATAAATGGGGGTTTTGGCTCCGAGCTGAACACCAGCTGGTGAACACTGACCATTTAAGGGTGTAGAGGAGTCTCGTGGACGGGGCTCTAGCCTCAGCGATAGTGTTTAGGACTCCTTCTGGAAGGTCCCTTGGTACCCGTTAAGGGGCCATATAGACATACTCCTCCCAATAGCCTGTGCGGTGTTTTTTGTGGCACGCAGGGCCAGGTCAATGGCCCTACGCAGGTCGCGGAAGGTTGCTGGGTCCGGTCCAGTTTCAGCCATGGAGCGGAGGAGTTTTGCCTGGAACACCTTAAGGACCACCATTGTGTGCATTTCCAGGTATGTCACATAACCTGCTTTCTGAAAAGCTCTTTGAAAAATGTCCTAAGTGCAATAAATAAAAAATAAAATAAAAAAAAACAGGAAAAAAATCTTGACTGAGGTTATCGTAATTCATGCATGAAAGGGTTAAAAGTGCATCACAAACGTTATGTTCTGCTGTAACTCTGCTACTAATGGGTGGTGCTAGAATATCCAACCACACCCTAACCCTACCCACAACTCTATCCCTCAATACTCAGGTCATTTCAATCTTATTTTCTTTGATCCTATTGAAAAAATAAATCGTTGAACACACCTTGTAAAAATACCACGTCTCAGTCACGAACGTGCCCAGTCAGTGTCACTGTCATTCAGCATAACCCAAAACTGTAGCTACAACATGAGCAGCGGTTACAACACACGTTAGACACTTTATTTCCACTTTTAGAATATTTTCTTAATTTTTATTGAAAATAAACGCCTTACCGATCTGATATGTGATGGAAAAAGGAAGTAGAGCGAGTTCGAACTGTTTTGCGTCAAATTGCATCGCAACTTAATGGCACGCAACTTACCCCTAAACTATCACTACTGACAGTTCTTGAGGGTGTGTTCCCGGCTTTACAGAATGAACCTCTCCCGCGACAGTGTGAGGTTTTTAAAAGGTTTAAGAGGTTTTTCTTTCATTGCTGCCGTTTATCTATCACACAACTGCAAATTATAGGCTAAGTGAATAGACAAACACACTTCATGAACTCACAGGCGCGATATGCATGAGGCAACCTGACACCGGCTGTCAATCAAACTCATCAAGCATTATGCAAAAACCATCGACTGAAAAAAAACCATTTGATTTATTTTAGTATTTGTAGATGTTATAATTTGTAATTACGTTAAAATATAAACAACTGTTATTTAACAAATGTTATATTTGTATAATAAACTGGGCTGGCTATGCCCCTGGCCACTACCTCCAGCCCCCCCTCTCTGGAGCTCCAGCTCCCCCTCTCTTGACCTACTGTGGGCATGATGGGTGGAGCTGCATCCCCTAACCACAAGTCTACCCATAACCCCATCTCTCCAGCCATTAAACAGGTTAAGCTCCACCCTTGAGCTCCTCGGGGTCATGAGCTCTGCAGACGGCAGCGAGCACTGCTTGGGGAGCCGCCATCCCGCGGAGACTCGCAACTCTCCCTCTTTCGCTACATGGCTCTGGATCTAGCTTACGTACGCACTTTCCTTGTGGCAGAGAGTGGAGAACTGCAGCTATTTGGAAATCTAAGCAATTTTTGCTGTTCGCAATTCTCAAGTAAAGGATTTGGACGCTGACAGGTGCGCTTTTATATGTTAATGACATTCATTAGGTGACGTATAAGACGGAGGGAGATCTGAAACCAGTCAGCTGCACATAATTCATATGCGATTTATTAATTTCACATCTGGAAGAGTTCGTTCTCTGAATCACACAGGCACATTTGAGAAATGATTGCAAGATCAAAAGTAGGACGGTTTCTACTCAACGTTTTATAAATGAAGGATAGGCTATTCGTTACCTTTTGGTCTATCCCATCTTATTTTTCAACGCGGAAGTAAGGAAGTTTCAACGCGGAAGTTTTCTGTATATGCGCGAGACTTCCTATTTATGGGAAATAACGAGAAGAATATCAAAGTGCAGTAAACTGCATTGAAAGTATTATTAAGATAATACGTTTAAGATAATGCATTAAAATAACATTTTGCAATATCAGGGCCGTAACCACCAGAGGGGGACGAGTCTCCATCAATTGTCTATTGATTGTCATGAATCAACATCTCAGGAATTTGTTATGGGGTTTCTAATCAAAATTTGACTCTGTTTCAAAACACTGCATTGACTAAAGTGGACACCAGGACTTAGCCTACATCATGACTTACCCTCCTAATCAGGCATATTTGAGACACAACAATTGAATAGGAAAATAATAAATTATATATCAATATTCATTTGAAATATTAGCTATTATGAAATTTTTGGCAATTATTACTTGTTTCATCACACCAGATACAGTGTATAATACATGGTTTTGACTGGAAGAACCCATGTCCATTTTAACAACATATTGCATGAAGTAAAATGGTATGTCAATTCATTCTGTTCTAGCTATCATAACATAGTTGGTTTAAAACCTATAAAAATTATTGGTGAATAAAAAAAATATATATATATATATTTTTTTTTCTCCTGGTGCACAGTGATCCCCCTCATTATTCACATAACATTATGTGGTTATGGCCTTGAGCAGCATAACAAGCTATTTTGTACATCTAAAAATAATGAAGAGAATGACACCAGAAGCCTGAAACATTAAAATTACAAATGGCTGCGCCCGCTTTTACCGGAAAAATAAGCAAGCTATTGTCCTATAGACAGGGTTATGATAGGCCCATGAATGGTTTCCATATCCTAAAAAGCTTGCATTGTTTTAACAGTATGCTAAGGTTTATATACATATATACACACACTCACCTAAAGGATTATTAGGAACACCATACTAATACTGTGTTTGACCCCCTTTCGACTTCAGAACTGCCTTAATTCTACGTGGCATTGATTCAACAAGGTGCTGAAAGCATTCTTTAGAAATGTTGGCCCATATTGATAGGATAGCATCTTGCAGTTGATGGAGATTTGTGGGATGCACATCCAGGGCACGAAGCTCATGTTCCACCACATCCCAAAGATGCTCTATTGGGTTGAGATCTGGTGACTGTGGGGGCCATTTTAGTACAGTGAACTCATTGTCATGTTCAAGAAACCAATTTGAAATAATTCGAGCTTTGTGACATGGTGCATTATCCTGCTGGAAGTAGCCATCAGAGAATGGGTACATGGTGGTCATAAAGGGATGGACATGGTCAGAAACAATGCTCAGGTAGGCCGTGGCATTTAAACGATGCGCAGTTGGCACTAAAGGGCCAAAAGTGTGCCAAGCATCCCCCACACAATTACACCACCACCAGCCTGCACAGTGGTAAAAAGGCATGATGGATCCATGTTCTCATTATGTTTACGCCAAATCTACCATCTGAATGTCTCAACAGAAATCGAGACTCATCAGACCAGGCAACATTTTTCCAGTCTTCAACTGTCAAATTTTGGTGAGCTTGTGCAAATTGTAGCCTCTTTTTCTATTTGTAGCGCAGATGAGTGGTACCCGGTGGGGTCTTCTGCTGTTGTAGCCCATCCGCCTCAAGTTTGTGTGTGTTGTGGCTTCACAAATGCTTTGCTGCATAGCTTGGTTGTAATGAGTGGTTATTTCAGTCAAATTTGAATTGAATCAGTCGGCCCATTCTCCTCTGACCTCTAGCATCAACAAGGCATTTTCGCCCACAGGACTGCCGCATACTGGATGATTTTCCCTTTTCACACCATTCTTTGTAAACCCTAGAAATGGTTGTGCGTGAAAATCCCAGTAACTGAGCAGATTGTGAAATACTCAGACCGGCCCGTCTGGCACCAACAACCATGCCACGCTCAAAATTGCTTAAATCACCTTTCTTTCCCATTCTGACGTTCAGTTTGGAGTTCAGGAGATTGTCTTGACCAGGACCACACCCCTGAATGCATTGAAGCAATTGTCATGTGATTGGTTGATTAGATAAATGCATTAATGAGAAATTGAACAGGTGTTCCTAATAATCCTTTATGTGAGTGTGTGTGTGTGTGTGTGTGTGTGTGTGTGTGTATATATATATATATATATATATATATATATATATATATATATGTAAATGTATGCATTCTCTCATTGTGGTATTTCCTTTGTTTCAGAGAATGTCCCGGGACAGTTGTAACAGTATGTCAAACTTTTAGTTTTATTAACTTATTTGGTTTTGGTTGGAACATGATTTCACAGACAAGACAATGCTCAGAAGGTTGAATTATGTAAACTACTTTTCTCATTTTCAGCTGAATACAAAGCTTGTATAATTAGTGAATACAGAATAGGTGTTTTCATTTAACATCAATTAATATATTTATGACTTGCTGTATATTATTGCCTAATATTTCCTGTTTCTAGAGTGTTGCGGTAGCAAAGACATAACTGGATCTCACACTGGGTCGAATGTCAGCATTGCAGCTCAGAGTGGAAGCCATATTACAGCACCTGTACTGACTAACAATACAATAACAGGCAATGTCAGCATCATACATAATGCACCTGGTAAGAAAAATGTTTATATGCCAAGAAAAATGTTTAAGGATGTGTCAGATATCATCTTCTAATTATGTTGTATTAAGACTGTAGCCTATATCTAGGCTGTATCACTGATCTATAGTGGGCTGATTTGCGATTGCAAATTTCTTTTCCGTGTATGTAACGTCTGCCAAATTTCAGATGGAAATGCAAAGTCCAACGTTTGCAGTTGTATTTACAATAGAAATATAGATATAGAAATAGAAAATCACCTATGTTCTATTTCACTTCTTCCACGTCCTGCTACAGCCCTCACAAAATGCAATTGGATTCGCAATCCCCTTTGCACTTGTATTTCCGATACCTAACACTATTGAATGATAATCCGGACAATATTCAAAAGGAATTGCAAGACACGGCAGTTTTCTTTTTGCTTCTTTTTTTCTGGTTTCCAGGTGAACATAAAATTTACATTTACATTTATGCATTTGGCAGACGCTTTTATCCAAAAATTCAAATTGCATTCAAGGTACACTTTTTTTATTTTTATTTTTATTTTTCCTTTTTTGTCGGTTCAATTATGGTTCAAAAATCAATTATGGATTTATGATAGCCAAATTCCCCAGTTTCCACCACTTGAGGGCGTGTCATACTTTCCAACTATATCAATAAACCCTGCCCTCAAGACCAAGTGACAGTGGGTTGACTGTGTTAGGCATCGGAAATGCAAGAGCAAACTGCAAAGGGGATTGCAATTCCACATTTTGAATTTTGTGAGGATTGTAGCAGGATGTGGAAGAAGTGAAATAGCAAATGGATGATTTTCTGTTTCTATATCTATATTTCTGTTGTCAGTGTGTTCATAAAAAAAAAAACCAGAATGACTCCCAACCCCTTAATGTCTTTTAGAGCAGTGTACACAAACAACAGTGAGTTGAAACATTCAGTAAATAAAAATACAAGCAACAGGACAAATACAACAGAAAAAAGATATGAATGAAATGAACAATTTAGCCTACTGTTTATAATAGCCTACTATACAGAAATGGAATAAAGTAATGAAATGTAAAAACACAATAATAAAATAAAACATTGCATAGTCTTCACTGCATGAATTAAATAAACAGTGATTCTTATTAATGTTACTAATGTTATTCAGGAAGGGCAGTGAATGATTCTCTCATTTTCAAACAGCGTCTCTTTCGCAGCGCAATACACTTTCACTTGTGACGTTACATGATTCGACTGATTTGGATGTTACATATGGTGACAGCGCACCACTTTAAAGGAAAGGAACGGAAAGCGGCATCATGTTTTCATAATCGGTGGAAGCAAAAATAAAAAATGAAACTAAAACACTGTGTTAAATAGCTGATTCTTGAGAGCAAGGGGGTCCCTACACAGCTTGCGTAGCCGACACTGTGTATAGGGAGGACAGGCTCTGCACAAGACATTGGAAATTTGACAGACATGTTACATGCACAGGAAAAAAAATCAATGCAGTTGCAAATCATCCGTTTGTGGTTCCACTGTTACACTCAAGTCAAAGTCAGCTTTATTGTCAATTCTGCCATACGTACAGTACATACATACAGAGAATTGAAATTCTATGACTCTCAGACCCTAGGTGCCTAACAACAACAAAACAATAACAACAAAAATTTAACAGTAACAACAACAGAAGAAAGATTAAAAAAGATGGATAAAGTGAATTATAGAGGTAAAGTGGCGATGGCAAATAGTGCAAACAATAGTAACACTGTATGCAGGCACAAATTGAAAATGCAATTGATAACACAATTTGCAATTCCTTTTGAATATTGTCCGAATATCATTCCATAATATTTAAAACAATCTTATAACATTATTCAATGTAATTGTAATTTTTCAGTGTAAATGATTTAATTTGATTGGCATCAGCCATTCTCTAATGAGAATATTGCTTCAGAAAAAACAGTTGAATAACCGATTTACTTGCACATGACACACACACACTTAAACATTATATAATATTATATATAAATGTTTTTAAGTTAGTGCTACCAAGTAAAAAAGTTAATTTCGAGCCCTTGTAAGCATTAATCTGTATTTCATTTTTACAATGAAGACTATCCAGTGTTATTTTACATTTGATTGCTTTCATTTCAGTAGTATTTCTTACCTGAATACTAACCTACTGTTAGACTCACCTGAAAAGAAATTGAAGCCATGTTTATTTCATATCTCTATTCTATTGCATTTATCTGTGCTGTTGTTTGAAACTTTGATTTACTTTTTATATATATATAATATATATATATATATATATATATATATATAAAATTTTACATTTTTGCTTGTATATGGTCACACTTACAAGGTCACACTTACAAGATTTCGAAATCATCCAAAAAACGCAATCGGTGCATCTCTTAAAGGATTATATAATGAAGTAAATTAAATGTCAAAATGTATTAGTATTCTAAGCATGTATGTCCAATGTCTTGCAGGTTTCACTGGGTATCACACACACTCTGAAACAACACATATATCAGGTGACTGATGAATTGCATAGTAGTATGTTTTAAATATTGCACTCATTCCACCTAAATTTCTTATAGTAATCGAATTATAATTTGAACATTGACTATTTCTACAGAAATCAACTCAGCTTTTCATAAATATAAGGCGCGGATCTGCAGCGAGTATCAGTATGTGACCGAGTATAACTCACTGCCTGGTGAACATGTGCTGCTGTCTGAGCGCTACACACAACCTCTGATCCTTCAGAGACATCGAGGTCAAAAAGAGAGAGAAGAAGAGATCTGCTCCAGTGGAGAGCGCTTCCAGCAGGTCAGGAGCAGTGATGACTCAGTCCATCTGAACTCTCTGTTCGACTCCGATAGTCATGGGATCAGTCCTAGTGCTGTTATACTGCAGGGAAACTCTGGGAATGGGAAATCCTTCACTGTGCAGAAGATCATGATGGACTGGGCATCTGGTGACCTCTACAAAGGGCGGTTTGCTATTGTGTTCCACCTAAAGTGTAAAGAAATAAATCGCATTCCTGGCAAAAACAGTTTGGCGGAGATCTTGAGTTACAGCTGCAGTTTATCATCAGATCAGATCTCACAGGTACTACAGCATTCACCAGAGAAGGTGCTTTTCATCATTGATGGATTTGATGAGCTGAGACTCACACAGGACGTTTATGACATGTCCCCAAACACTGATCCGCTTCAGAAAGCCCCAGCTGAGGTCATTCTTTGTGACCTGCTGAGGGGTCGAATCCTGCCAGAGTCCTTCCTGCTGGTCACCTCCAGATCTACAGCTACAGATACACTGAGTAAGCTGCTCAAAGGACCTCAGCGTTTTTCTGAGATTATGGGATTTTCAGAAAAGGCGGTGAAGGAGTACTTCCAGAAGTTCTTTCAGAATGAGGAACTCTCTTGGAAATCCTATGAATATGTGAGAGCAAATGAAACCCTTATGACTGCCTGCTCTATCCCTGTTATCTGCTGGATCATCTGCACGGTTATGCGAGAGAGGTTCAGTGATGGCGCGGATACAATAAGTGGACTGGAAACCACCACTTCCATCTACGTTGACTTTGTGTCCACTCTGCTGAAGCATCACTGCCAGGGTTTGAGTCCGTCCTTCCTGACCCTGCTTAGGAGTCTGGGTCAGCTGGCAGAGAGAGGGTTGCTGGAAAAGCAAGTGCTGTTTGATGAGGAAACTGTTAATGAAACAGTTTCAGACCCTACTGGCAGTCCATTCCTGTGCAAGTTCCTCTTAAAGAAAAGAACAGATCAGGAGACGATGTTCAGTTTCATGCATCTCAGCTTTCAGGAGTTTTTCGCTGCTCTGTACTACATCTCGCAAGACAGTTTCCCCTTTAACATCTTACTGTCTTCCGCCTACCATGGATCAAGTAATGCAGCTGTAATGCATTTTCTTTTTGGTCTTTTGAATGAGGATGTTAGACGCACTCTTGAGGGAAAACATGTGTCTATTCATCCAGACACCGAGAGCAGTCTGAAAGAGTCTCTTTGTTCCACAGAAACAAAAGTTAATTCACTCCTCATTCTTCACTGTCTCTATGAGTTCCATGAAGAAAGCTTTGTAAAAGAAGTTTTGAATGCAAAGGGAAAGATTTCTGTTTCTTTTACACCTCTAAGAAGAACAGACTGCATGGCCCTGCTGTACTGCTGTCAGTGCTGTCAGAGCATGGAAGAACTTGCTCTCGATTCCTGCCAATTCACATCTGAAATGCTGTGTATGATTATACCTGTACTCCAGAAGTTTAAGAGTGTAAGGTGAGTAATCTTTGTTTTGGACCAGATTGTTACTATATTTAATTTCTCTGTTTGTACTATATAAAATCCCTTCGTTTAAAGTCCCCGTGAAACAGCGGGGGAAAAAGTAGGGCAGGACTAGAGTAAACGTGGTCTTTATATGACAGGTGGTTTATTATTTTTTTATCGGATTACATCAAATAATGAAAATGGTTTGTTTAAAAGAAAAACAGGATTCTGAAATCAGATTAGGTCACATAATCCAATCTTAGTTTTCAAATCTTCAGTATGGATCAAATCTTAATAAATAAATAAAAAAATCCATGATTATCCTGATCCCAGCAGAAGTCTTTTAATTTGTACTTCTATTAGTTAAAAGATGTCGATTGATAGAAAATCTGGCTCTCAGCCTCACTTTTCTCCCCCTCTCTATCCCTGTGTGAACTCGATAACCTTGGGAGAGCAGGAGAAGAATTGAGAAATGGGAATTTGGCCTGAACACATCTATTCTTTATGTACTCTCTGTGTATGTATGTGTGGAGATCGAAAAAGAAAGAAGAAAATTTCCTTCCATTACATATCCCTATATGATGTGTGTGTATATTCTCATTTGATGGTTGCTGCACCACCCCTTACCAATGTATACAAGCTGAACGTGTGAATAATCAAAGATGAAGTTTTTGTGAACAGAGACTCGTCTCTAAGTTCATGACTCTTCCCATGGGCCCATGCATTCCTAAATGAAGGGGGACTGATAATATTGTGGCATCACTATGAGAATAGAGAAATATTTACAATCTGTATTTATGTCTATCATATCATATATCTGTGTCATTAATATTATCTTCTTAATTGGTTCTCTTTGATTTTGAAGGTTGGTACTAGAATATCAACCACATTCTGCTCTTGTTGATCTGCTTCATGCTGTCACGAAAGGACGGACACAGAGCTCACAGAGGTAATGTCTTTATTATATCAGACTCAAAAGTAAATTGCTCACATCCACAATGCCTATTCCCTGCTTATTTTATACTTTTATATCTTAGATACTGTTTTTCTATCTATGTCTTGATTTGCAGTGTTGACATTGAAATTTTTGGATTTGGTCATTCGGCAAAACTGTATTTGTCAATCAGTGAAGAACTAGGTAAAGAAAAGAACAGGTAACAGGTTTTTCCCTCAATTTCTCTTTTATACAACCACCTATTAAGCATTTTTGATATACTGGCCCTCAATGTTGAAAAAAGACAAATCTTCCAAATTGGGAAAAAAACAACCTTGATGTATGTTTTTGTAAGGGTGGTTTCCCTACAGTGGTTCGGGCTGCTGGATTGCTGAATGACTTAAGAAACGTTATCAGTATGAAGGTGTAAAACTGTACATTTCTTGTCTATTACCACCCACTGCTACTACTGATACAACAGAAATAAACACAGTTACAATAGCAAAATACTGGGAGAGCGTTGCTATAGTGTGCCTATATTAAATAGCACTTCAAAGTTAATACCGAATCCAAACTAGTTAGCACATCATTAGTGATTGAAAAGGGGTTAATGACAATATCTGGTTATGGTTACACTTGAAAAAGTTGAGATGACAAAATCATATACAATAATTAATCGTGCCCAGCATGTATGTAAAATGTGTTACCTGAGATATAGAAAGAGAGGGAGAGAAAGTCTATAGAGAGAAAGAGAGATGGAAGAGCAAAGCCCCCAAAAAGAAGAGCAAAAGAAAAGCTACAGATCACTCTTCTTATATCCCTTCTTTGACCATGTGACTGAATCCCAAATGCGAGACATTCAAACTTCAGCAGCAGATTCCAACTTCCCCCACCATGCTAAAGGTGTGACCCTCTCATGCTTTTAAAAAAACAAATGGCCCTTGTGGTAAGAAAGAGGAAAGCAAAAAGGGTTGGAACAGGAAAGCAAAAGTCTTTGTTGATTTTCATGCTTACATTTTTGGCATAGCATTTTAAAATTGTATATGGCACTGCATTTACACCTTGGTCTTTGTTAAACATTGCAGTACAAATAATAGCTGGTACAAAATTAACCAAATAATTATGGTATAAAATTAAAAACAAATAAAACGCTAATTTACTAACTCTGTTCTTAATTTCTTTTCAGAATTGTAATCGTTCTTATGGAGAAAGTTTTTCAATCATTCCATCTCTTTTTTCCACAATCTACAAATCTAACTAACATCATTGACTGGACAAAGCTCTTCCGAGCACTTCAAGCAGATAAGAAAGATGAGCTATTGTTTTTTTCACTTGTTTGTCTGGATTAAAGAAGATGGAACTCAGGGTGAACGGTTTATCTGAGAGTTGGGCCAATTATGCCCTTTCCCTCAGCAAGAACATCCCCAGTCTCACTGAACTCTGGTAAGAGATTATTTAATCTTGAAATCACATGTGCCTTGTTACTATGTGAATTTGACTTAATAAAAACTATTTTGGCCACATTTTATTCTTTACTTCTGAATGTACAGAATGCGGTTTCCCCAGTCCTGTAGAACAAAACATGGCAAAGAATACAATGTAAATGATAATACAGTGTAAACAATAAATAAATAATTGGACTGTATGGATGTGTGAATATTTGCATACTGTAGTATAAATTCTGGCTCGATCCTGGAGGAGGGAATCAGGGTTTTGCAGAAGTCACACATAAGGCCAGACTGTGCACTGACAGTTAAAGGGTTTGTACTGCTTTATAATTATATCTCATATAATTGCAAATTATATTATAATACTTAATATATCTACATTTACTTTTCTACATTTACATTACTGACATAATAAAGTGTATTGTATTCTTTAAGATGCTCCCATAAAACAACTAAAGATATGCCTGCTTGTTCGGTTTGTTGTAAAGTTTCACAGACTTTAATCATACGATGATAAACGGGATCTGCCACTTCAGACGGGAGCATGTGTGGATTTATCTGAATGCAGGGGGCTTTTCTAGGGAGACCGTAGGAATGTAAGTCTCTTTAAACACTAGTTATTAACCTCCATCTTGCAATTAATTTCACAATAAAGTGTTTTTTTCTGTTAACGAATGTTAATATTAGACATTGAGGATGTGACGTATTGTGCATGCTATTTATATGGGCTATTCATGTTTTATTTTAACATTTTTGTGCATCCATATTTTCATTTTTAACTTTTTGTTGTATTTGAATGTAAAGGTTTTTGTTTACGTATGCCAGTCCTTAGTTACAGTTGGATCTAGTGTCAATATATTTCTTTATATATTATAAGCCGTGGTGGACCGTAATCAAGTATTTTTAATGTTCACTTGCTGCCTAATATACCGCTGTCTAAACATTGGATTGTGGAAGCGATTTCAATTGCATTCAAAAGTAAAGGGTTAGCTCTGCTGGCAGGGGTATGTACGCATTCCACAAGAGGCATGGCAACGTCACGGGCGTTGTTTAAAGGGGTGTCTGTAGAGGACATTTGTGCAGCGGCCAGTTAGGCATCGCCACACGCGTTTGTTCGGTTTTACTGACTAGATGTCACTGCTACGACAGTCGCTCGGCCTGTGCTTACCGCAGGGGCTTTAAGCCAGGGGGCATCGCTCTCTTAAAAAGGAGGGTATGGGGTGGTGCTGGCCCCTTATGTTTTAGTTCAGCGACTTTGCTGGCTGTGAATAGTCATGTGCTGTACCGAGTGAACCGACTGAATGGGAGCACTGAGTTATATACAGGTGCTTGTATATTATATTATATTATATTATATTAATTCATTACACACAGACTGATATATTTCTGTTGTTTAGTTCTTTTAATTTTGATGATTATAACTGACAACTAAGGAAAATCCCAAATTCAGTATCTCAGAAAATTAGAATATTACTTCAGACCAATACAAAGAAAGGATTTTTAGAAATCTTGGCCAACTGAAAAGCATGAACATGAAAAGTATGAGCATGTACAGCACTCAATACTTAGTTGAGGCTCCTTTTGCCTGAATTACTGCAGTAATGCGGCGTGACATGGAGTCGATCAGTCTGTGGAACTGCTCAGGTGTTATGAGAGCCCAGGTTGCTCTGATAGTGGCCTTCAGCTCTTCTGCATTGTTGGGTCTGGCATGTCGCATCTTCCTCTTCACAATACCCCATAGATTTTCTATGGGGTTAAGGTCAGGCGAGTTTGCTGGCCAATTAAGAACAGGGATACCATGGTCCTTAAACCAGGTACTGGTTGCTTTGGCACTGTGTGCAGGTGCCAAGTCCTGTTGGAAAATGAAATCTGCATCTCCATAAAGTTGGTCAGCAGCAGGAAGCATGAAGTGCTCTAAAACTGGTATACGGCTGCGTTGACCTTAGACCTCAGAAAACACAGTGGACCAACACCAGCAGATGACATGGCACCCCAAACCATCACTGACTGTGGAAACTTTTGGACAACTGTCAGGTCAGCAGTCTTCCCCATGATTGTGTAGCCTACAGAACTAGACTGAGAGAGCATTTAAAGGCCTTTGCAGGTGTTTTGAGTTCATCAGCTGATTAGAGTGTGGCACCAGGTGTCTTCAATATTCAACCTTTCACAATATTCTAATTTTCTGAGATACTGAATTTGGGATTTTCCTTAGTTGTCAGTTATAATCATCAAAATTAAAAGAACTAAACATTTGAAATATATCAGTCTGTGTGTAATGAATGAATATAATATACAAGTTTCACTTTTTTAATGGAATTAGTGAAATAAATCAACTTTTTGATGATATTCTAATTGTATGCCCAGAAGGAGGGAAATGGGGTAGGCTACAACACCTCTGGGCCCGGGCAGTCGTTTCCCTGCCTTTTGGAACAGTAGTTATACATTACTCAATGATAATTCGGTTCGCAATTTGCACCAAATGATTAATTCTCAAATTGGACTGATCTGATTGCAACTGTTCTCGAGTCAACAACTAAACGAATTGTTCAGAGCGAGAGCCCAGTTAACTGAATTCACAAGTCTAACTGAAAACTAGCCAAGAACCAGGAGATCAGCTTGAGTGCAACCGCAACCACTGGTGTGAAAAGTAAAGCCGCTTTTCCACTGTTGGGTCAATCGGCTCTTAGAAGGGTAAAGAATGGTTCCGGTTGTGTTTCCACTTGAGCCCGGACTTCTCTGCACGGTTGTCTAACTGTGCAAGCAGTGCCGCGTCTTGGACTGTGTGGGCATTGAGGAAAGTAGGAAAGGGCAACTTTATGATAATAAGCTATGACGCGGATCGGCGGCAACCAATTGGAATGTAGAAGTCTTCCGCTTGAAAGGATTCCAGAGAACGCAGTCGTGTAAACTTTGGTTCCGACCAAACATTAGTTCCATCTTCTCCACAGGTAGAGCAATGAGCACAACGACTTAATGATCCATAGTGATGTAAATTTGATAAGAAGTGCAACACTATTCAAAGGCAACATTTTTGCTCTAGAACGCTTGTTTTTCAGAGGCAATGCAATTAATTTGCTCAAAACAACAGTGGTTACACTTCAACCAGGACAGTTATTATAATGTAGGCTGCACACAAATTAATCTGGATGTTAAAGACCAAGGCTAGTAAACGTCTCCTATAAACTGCATGTTGAAATTAGACTAGCACTTAACCATGAACATAAAAAAGGCACACAGCACCACACAAATGGCTTTTAATTGGTTTATTTTGTTAGCAAACATGTAACTATAAGTTCTTTCCATCAATACATTTTTTACTTTCTTTCTTTTCGAATTTTGACCCTCTCCGCCCACGTTTTCAGTTTTCAGGACTCGTGTGACTGTAGCACATTTGATTGAAACCCGGGTCGATCGCGTCAAAACAAAGATTCTTGAGCCTTACGTAATACTGACTACACCACTGAAGATGTAGAAATACGCACAACTTTTTTTTTATCTTGTTTGGCCCAACCAGACATTAGCGGAGCTAGTGCAAATAGCACTTGTCAACAAGGCATGCTATTTGCACTTGGTGTAAATAGACACTCCGTTAAAGGCAATACCTGATGAAAAACTTGACGAATTTCTGGACCTTTAGAAGGAAACGGCCAAGCAACCAAAACAACATAAAAGTTATAATACATGAAATGTGCACATGATTCCCAATTATTTATATTCACGATGTCTAGTATTTGTTCTGGCTTTACCATTTTTATTTCAGTGTTGTAATTAGCAGTTCATTTCATTTTATATTTGAAGCAGATTTGTTACATACAGCATTAAAGATCAAGATCAAGTTAACTGAATTTCCTGTGCTATATCAAGCCACTCCCATAATATCCGTCATCACTCAAATTAAGGCACGGCTCAGATTAACAGTACAGCGTGTGTGTAAGACTCCAGTAAAATGATTAAGTAATGATTCCATCACGAATAAATCCCTCAATCAAGTGGCTGTCTGTAGTATTATAGACTACATAACATTATAATATTATTTTCAGATTAATTTTTATATTATTATTATTGTTTTAAATAATTATTGTCTCTGGTTCAATATAGGAACTCTTGTAATAAAGTAGCAGTGGCTGGGACAGATTTTAAGTATCAACGCTGCTTAAAAAGATGCAATATAATCCTGTTTACATGAACTAAACCTGGTCCCGAGCAGGTTTAAATTTAAGGACCTGTTGCTATGACCGCAAGTCCAGGATGAGTGTCGAAGAACCAAACAATCCAAGATCATGCCAAATCATCAACAATCAAATCCAGCTAACTTGAGTTGTAAAGCTGTGGAGTTTGTTAGTTAGCTCAGACTGAATGGCGTCCCAAATGGCAGATCGTCTGATTTAGGTTCCTGCGTGTTCATTTGAAATTTGCCGCAGTCTGAGTCATTGCTGAGATTTGCTCTCTGATCCTACAATTGTGACGCTGTTTTTACATTATATGTCTATATAAGACGTCTTTGTCAACACATGTTTTGTTTTTCCTTATTTTTAAATGCTATGCTATATCCCCCTCCATTTGTTTGCACACATGAAGTAGGCTAGCCTATCAGTAACCTAAATTGATACTATAAAGTCCCAGTGAACCGGAAGTAGTAACTGAGTTTTCTTCAGTGCTGTGACGTATTTCTAAGTGAAAGGGAATATTGAACAGAGGGCAGGGTTTTACTTCAGCGCTCCTCCTCTCCATCTCTCGCTCATAGCAGACTAACGGTTGGAGGGGAGTGGTTGCGCATTTTCAAACCTAAGCTCAAACTGACATCATCTGAGAAGGCACGCCGTTTCCAGACTAGAAGTTACAGATTTTGATTAAAGATTACCATGACAAACAATTTTTTTTCCTGTGTCTTAACTTGCAAAGAATAATTGTTCACCCTAAGACCTGTAATATGTGCTAACAAAGTAAATGGGGTCAATTTTGATTTCATGAGGACTTTGTGGATGGATGTTTTGATTTAGTGTTTGACAAGTTTTGGTAATAAAATTAAACTTACATTTTCTTACTTGCAGATCAACATTTATGGCTCTGCATTCAACATTATACTGTTATGATTACAAGTGTCGTGATCTCCAGTAAACAACCCAGTCACGGCAGCACTACGTTTCCCAGCAACCTCTCCTGGCTCCCACCTGTACACCAACCGCACCTGCCAGCAATCACCCTCATCAGCAGCACGCCATCCACACATTCAGAGCCTATTATACAGTAAGCAAAAACAGTATGTGACAAAAGAAGTATGTCCGAATTCACAATACTCTTAAGAGTAGGCAAAAAGTCCCCGGATAACTACTTCTGGCGAGTTTCTGAAGTATGCGTTTGATGGACACTTTACTATCCCATGAGGCCATGGAAAAGGGTTTATGAATTTATGCAGTGAAATGATGTGAAGGGGAAAATTCTGGAATGCCTTGTCTCTTCAATAAATATATTTTCTAGACTTATATGGCTAGGGACTATACTCTCATTCCTGCGTAATAATCAAGGAACCGGTACCATGGGTGCAGCGGCGCAATGACATTACGCGCCTGAAAATAGTCCCCAGCACGCTCCCTGTGCAAGCAGGTTGTCACGTTGGTTATGCTGACGGAAGTTAGCCTATTTGCAGGCGCGTAATATCACTGCGCCGCTGCACCCATGGTACAGCAGAAAAGTTCCTTGATCATTACGCAGGAATGAGAGTGTAGTCCCTAGCCATATCTGTCTAGAAATTTGCAACTTTTCATTTTCAGCCGGTCTTAGTACACATCACAACATGTAAATAGGAAAATGTTGGTCTTATTTTGTCACTTATTGAGCAGTAGGAGATGGAGCCGTTTACCTCCAGTCTTTGTGCTAATCTAGGCTAGCGGTGGGTGTGTCAGACAGAGTTATGGCACGCAGGGAGATGAGAATGGTATGTGTGGACTTATCTAACTCTGGGGGACACGGTGAATAAGCTAAAGTCCCAAAAAGTCGGCGTGTTCCTTTAATCGATATAACTAGTGTTTGATTGCTTTGCTCTTTTCATATGTTCCCTAAAGTTTGTATTTGGTCTCTGAGGAGTGACTGGGTCTGGGAAATGCTTTTATTTTAGATAATGTTATATACAACTCACTAAGGAAAGTTTACTTGATAATGAATCTTTGAACCAATACAATCATCTGTAAAAGACAGATTAATTACATTTAATACTTAGACTTAATTATTTTTGTTAATATTTATACCTTTATGGTATCTTTCCTGAATCATTTGAAATGTCAACTAGCAAATGTTATGCTAGCATAGCATATATTTATATATTTATAATGTGATGCTTTGGACAATGTTCTGCTGGGAAACCTTGGGTCCTGCCATCCATCTGAATGTTACTTTGACACGTACCACCTACCTAAGCATTGTTGAAGACCATGTACACCCTTTCATGAAAACGGTATTCTCTGGTGGCTGTGGCCTCTTTCAGCAGGATGATGCACCCTGACACAAAGCAATGGTTCATTGTTGGTTTGAGGTGTTGACTTGGCCTCCAAACTCCCCAGATCTCAATCCAATCGAGCATCTGTGAGATGTGCTGAACAAACAAATCTGATCCATGGAGGCACCACCTTGCAACATAAAGTGTCTGCTGCTAACATCTTGGTGCCAGATACTGCAGCACTTGTCGGGGTCAGGGCTGTTTTGGCAGCAAAGGGGGACCAACACATACAAGGTCATAATGTTATTCCTGAGAGGTGTAGAGTGAGCTACTTCACATGATTTTCACTTCATATAGATCAATGTGATGAGTGTGAACAGCTTTTCATAGGCTTAAATAAAGTCACAGGTAACAAATAAAGGAGAAAGGAACTTCATGGTTCAGAATATTGATTTAATCACACATACATGCAGTCCATCCAGAAAAAAAGTGTCATCAGTAATTTCATCTTCTCTCACTCTTTCCCTTCAACCAGAATCTTCCAATATCACCTTGTACTGTTGGAATGATCCAGTGCCTTTTTCCGTAGGTGGAACTCTCTGTCAATCAGTCATGGAGTTACTATTACACAGTAATAAAAAAAAATTAGCTATTTATTTGAAGTTCATTAAATGTGTGGCATTCCCCATGAACAATTTTTTTTTATCCTTCATGCACTGAAAAGGGAAGAATTTAGGGCTAATAACACAACTGCGCTCTTAATGGTCCTTCTGACATCGCTTAAAGGTATAAAACACCCAGAAAACAATAATGATTCTGAAGGTTGTCATGTCCTGTAATTCACAAGCTTTCTTTTAACAATATCAGGAGTGTAAAGTCTAAAAAAAACAAAAACATTTAAGGCTAGCTTGAATAATAACAATCCAAATTCCTTCTTCCCCCTTCATTTATATGTATGAATGAGAGAGAGCGAGATCAAAGTAAGCCCTTTCTGTAATTCCCTCTTGGAGATACAAGTTAAGGTTTGAAACACAAGCCAGCCCACACCATCATTCTGCTAAACTGATTGGTTGATCAGTAACAGTGGCAGAGCCAGCATGCAATGTGGTCACATGAGGACTTATACAGATGTTAACTGAACATAACATAAAAATCCAAAACATTCAAACACACAGTAATGCATTGAGGATACAGGCAGAAATAGTATGAATAATACAGAGTAATCTTAAATATAGACAATAACGCTTCAAATAAGAATTTTGATATGCACAACGTCAAATGTGCGAAAAGCAGGACAAGACAACCTTCATTTGTTTTGTTAAAAAAAACAAGCATTTGGCTTTGCAACCGCATGTTTAAAAATAGAGATGCTTACAGCATTAGCCTGCTGTGTAAGGTCTGGTTACTCATGTCTACAATCCTCTGCACCGTCTCCTTCAGAACCATTAGATACTACAGAAAGTAAAAACCATGGGGTTTCAGATCTGAACCCGTTCATAGTACTTTCACACAGGAATATCTGAGTTTGTAGTGATACAGGCGATCTGCTGATGAGCACGCTTGCATATTCTCTATTCAGGTATTTGCCTATTCAAGCTTGCTGCAGTCTAGATGCTGACCCGTATAAAGTGAAGCCAGGAGCGATGTCTTTTGCACGGTTACCAGGCAGTAGTTTTAACAGAGGTTACAGGTGTGCAGAGAGCAGCTGAGGACTGCAGATGTTTGGACAGATTACAGCTGATAGCACGGGCTTCTGGGCCGTGGTGAATTGTTCACTTTGCTTACATTTTCATTTCCTTTTTATATCATGTTTGGTGCACGTGTGAGTGCAATATTCATAAAATAATTTGTTTTGGAGGGAAAAAAAACAACAGATGGGGAGTGGAACTGTACAGCCATGAATATTTGATTGGGACGTCCTCCCATGTTCACCAGCAGGAGGGATTGTGTTAATGGAATGACATTTCCATGAAGACTTTTTGCATTCTCGCAGCTTCGGTCGTGAGGGAAAAAAACTCGTCTTCAGCTAAAAAAAAAAGACAAGAAAAGAAGGCAGTGAGAAAGCTGGATCCAATATAATGTGCTTCACAAACCAAGTGATTTTTATACTCGAAAATCCCTCTCTGCCCACGAGGCTGTCCACACTGTACTTTAATTTATTGTTTAATGTTATAAAACGCTTAGCTCCAGTCCTTGATTCTAGTCAATAGCTGTGTTTTATTCACGATAAAACATGGCTACGACCGCTTCGCCCAATGTTTCTGTGTATCACTACACAACACTCTTAGCAACATAAACATATGTTTGTTCTCAATTGATATAGTTAATTGAAGCTTACTTTATTATCTAGAAGATTACTGTGTGAGAGAGAGATTGAGTGACCAAATGTTTTACCTGCCTTCAGATTTAGCATATTCCTTCAGGTCAGTCCTATGTTCATAATAATAATAATAATAATAATAATAATAAAACAAACAGTTTGAATGTCTGCTGTGATATCTTGTCCTTTTAACAGTTAAAGGGATAGTTCACCCAAAAATGAAAATGATCCCATATTTTACTTCCACAAGCCATCCTAGGTGTATATGACATTCTTCTTTCAGACGAATGCAATCAGAGTTATATTAAAAAATGCACCTGGCTCTTCCAAGCATTATATAATAAGAGTGAATGGCAGCCCAAAATGTGAAGCTCAATAATAAAGGCCTTCTGAAGAGAATCGATAGGTTTGTGTAAGAAAAATATTCATGTTTAAAACTTTATAAAGTAAAATATCTAGCTTCCTACAGACCGCCTTCCGTATTCAACTTATGGAAAAAGTGTAACGCCTCTCTTCAAAATGCTTACGCTACGTCCAACATCATCATTGCGCCAGTTCACTAAGTTGAATACAGATATTTTACGTTATAATGTATTAAATGTGGATATTTTTCTTATAAAAACCCATCGATTCGCTGGATTACTTCTATAATGGATGGTTGCACTTTTTTGGGCTCAAATTTTGGGCTGCCATTCACTTCCATTATAAAGCTTGGAAGACCTAGGGCATTTTTTTTAATATAACTCTGATTGTAATCGTCTGAAAGAAGAATGTCATATACACCTAGGATGACTTGAGGGTGAGTAAATCATGGGCTAATTTTCATTTTTGGGTGAACTATCCCTTTAAGGGGTTTTCCTGTGCCTGACACTGACAACACTAGTATTTTGTTCGAAATGAACAAATTTTTAATAATACAGCATCATTCCTTCTTCCAAAACATGTTTTTGTTTTACCCTGATTCACTACTTGTTTAGTGTTTATAATTTAGACCTGATGGGACGGTTTTCGTGGGAAATTGCGTACATTTGCACTCGCCCATGTGTCTTCTCATATCCATAAATAGAGACAATTTGCTCTGTCTGCTTTGAGACATGTATAGTGTGGGAGTGGCATAGGTTAGTTGTCAGAAGCGAGAAAGGTTGACATGGAGCAACTAAATCTTGAACCTCGGGGAATCACCCGTTTTTAAAAATGGCAAACAAAGGAGAGTCTGCTGGCAAAAGACACAGATTCTCTCTTAAAACTGTACAAACCTCTTCTCTTGTTTAGCGCCACCTCCTCTGATAGGCGTAGGTTGGCTGTTCTGGTAGAGGACGCCACCCCCTCCACGCAGCACGTTGGGGTGTGTAGGAGAAGCTACAGGTTGCTGTCCAGGCCTGATGGGTTTAGCTACAAGCAAAGAATAGAGGAAAATCGTGAAAGAAAAGATCACGGTTACTAAAACGAAAAGCCCAAATTACAGACACCAGACGTTCATTTTATTATCAAGGTGAATTGTGCATTTAAGCGTGCAGTCACCTATCTGTGCGGAGTGTCCTCTGCGGGCCATGTTTTTGGCTCTCACGGCCTCTTTAATGCGGTCCACCTCCAGCTGGTAGCGTTTGCGGTCACGGGCTGCGTTCTCTTTGGCCTCTTTGAGTGCCGACTCCAAAGCCTTCACACGCTCCGCCGTCGCCCGTAGACGCTTCTCCAGTTTAGGAAGCTCACAGCGCAGGTCAGCGTTATCACGCACCAGCTAAAGAATAAAGACAGACAACATTCTTTAACTTACCTGATTTACTCTTTGTCTTCATTTAATAAACTATGTTGTTTTGAAAACATAATTGACTATACAAGGAAAATCTTGAAGTAAGAGTGTGTACATTTTGATTTTGAAATGGTAAAAACATTTGCTAACCCATGTGATCATTAAGGGGACTTTTCTGGTTTGGATTTACCTGTTTGTGGACCTTGGTGAGTTGTTCTAGATTGTTCTCCAGGAAAGAGATCTTCTGCTTCTGAGCAGCACTGCCACCAGTTTCATCAGAGTCCATCTCTGCACTCTACACACGCACACAAACAACAAAAACCCTTCAAGTAAACAACCATCAAGGAGTCTGCTTGGTAAGAAATTCAATATATGGATTTAGCAGAATTAAGTTTACTTTCAAACACACAGGCACAAAAAACTAAATGATGATATGAGACAGATCCTCTCCCACCTTTTTAACACGAGTTGCCAGATCCTGAACAAACAATTTCCTGAGGTTGTGCAGAGTCTGTAGCTCCTTGGCCTTAAATAGATGAAAAATAGCAATATTTAAATGTACACTACATGATGTGAATAAAAACTGTCTTCTGTTGTCTCCCTCTAGTGATGTAACAAGAAACTGCACTCACCACAGTCTCCTCCAAGCCTTTTAGATCCTGTCTGGCCTGTTCCCTGCGGTCCTGCATCATACTGTAATGTAATGTAATGTAAACACACAAAACCATTAAACATCATTACTAAAGACATACAAGCCATGCACAAGTCTAATTTAACATACATTTAATATAAATACACTGCGGGTATATTGATGCCTTGTACAATATTCTAGCTCAGCTCTTCAGATGCACAACAGAAACAAGGAAAATTCGGCTCATAAACAAGGTTTTATCAGCTCTATCTCTACAATGAGGAAGATGAACACAACGGAGTGTGCGTTACATACGTGAGCTCATGTAGTTTGCGGCTCTTCTCCTGGTCAGTGGATTTTAGTTTCTCATGTTCCACCCTCAAACGCTCCTGCTCCAGCATGATCTTCTGATTTAGACTAGAGAGACAGAGAGAGAGAGAGAGAATTTATTAGCTACTTCAGTATTATTACTGCTGTAAATCAAGACGTATTAACTGATGGTGCATGTGTGATGCTATGTCATGCATCTTAAAATCAGTGAGTATATTGACATAAAAGTTACATTTCTGAAATTGTTTTATTTTGACTGAAATGTGTGTATCGTACTCTTGAAGATCAGTGATAAGTTTCTCTTTGGTTTCCAGCTCGTCTCTCAGGCTGCTGATCTGTTTCTGATGGGCCTCCCTGTGACTCTGGATCTGCTGTTCAACCGCCTCCTGAACACACAAACAAACACTCACATTAAAATGAAAATAAACATCCAAACTGAAGTCCATTTTGAATGAGTTTCTACACATTTCTTACCTTCACCTCATTGGCACTCTGAATCTCACTCTCTTTCTCCATTGCATGAACTTTCTCTGTGGCCACAAACATACACAAAACATTAGAAGCACAGAAAATGACAGCCTGTTTTGAAAAAGCACATGTAAATGCATAATCTTCATCATGACTCTGTGTACCCTGTGCGCTGATTTTGACCAGCTCCTCATTAAGGGAGTCCACATTCTCTTCCAGCTGTCTCTTCTTATGCTCTACGTTCTGAAGATACTCTGTCAGAGATTTAATTTTCGCCTCATGCTGCAAAACAAACATCTATTTGTTAAAATAAAGTATTTGTTTCTTTCTTCATATCTGTATTGTTTAGTAGATTGTAGTGCAAAGGCTTGCCATGTAAGAAATAAGTGTGTTTTAGGAGGCAGTACCCAGCAGAGGAGCGTGAAATCGTACCTGGGAGATGCGTAACTGGCACGCTGCAAGCTCCTTCTCAGACTCATCCACCTTCTTGTTGCTCTCAGACTGTGTGTTTTCCAACTGCTTGCAACGTTTGACCATCGATTTGACTTCTGATTTCATCTTACTGATATACAGTCTGGCTACAGTGAACTCTTCGTCTATAAGACCACTGCCTTCATGCTGCTGCAAAGACAGAGATTACTCAAATTTCTTCTGCTTTGACTGATTAAAGTCAAGTTTAGTCCAAAAATCAGCTAATTATAGTTATTAAAGCTACTAAAAGTGCTAAATAATAAGCTATTAAAAGGAGAAGTGTATAATTCTTTATTAAAATCTATAAAGACGACAATATTTGAATATAAACTTTATAAATAGACACTTGGTTATAACAACTACAATAAGCCATTCATAAAGTATAAACACTGTGATGCTATTTAAGTGCCCCTATTATGCTTTTTCAGATGTAGTGTAATATAGCTGTGTGTGAATGTAAAAGGTCAGCAAAGTTTCAGAGATCAAAGTGCACAATAAATGAAATTATGGTCTCAAAAGAAAGAATTGCTTCTTAACGAGTCGTCAGTAATTCCAGTCTTACTTCCTGCATGAACATATGTAGGTTTGTAACAATTTGCATAATGCCAGCCTATGGTCTTCAGTGGATGCCCGTGAACATCATCAACTTTGACCCGTTGTTTTGACCCAACTTTTTAGTTGTAGCTGAGGTCTGGAAGAGTTTGGTTCATGTTTTCGACATATCTAGAAAACGCTGTTTTCTGTGCTGTGAAAGTAAAAAGCACTTTGCATACACTTCCAAAGGATGAGGACTCGGGCTTGGACTACTACGATAATGAACGCTTCGTTTCTGACCCACGCTGTAAGCAGTAGACCAATCACAACAGACTGGGCCTTCTGACCAATCAGAGCAGAGTAGGAGCTTGGAAAGGAGGGGTTTAGAGAGACCAGCTCCTTTATCAAACGGTTTCGAACACTGTGAGAAAAGAGGCGATGCTGAAATGTATATTATGAGAAAATTAAGTGTTTTTTGGCCTTGCAAATAATAAGTAATAGGGGCACTTTATATAATTTCTGTTTAAGCATCAAAAACATAGCAACTGGTTCAACCACTGGTGTGAGTTTGGAGTGGGTCTATCTGTCTGTCTGACCAATAGTAGACAGGGGAGTGTTTAACATTTTGTTTGGCGATACTACTTTGGCAGAACTTACACACTTCACCTTAAAAAAAGTTATGGTTCATTCACCTTGATTTCATTGTTGCCCACAGCAATGCCAATCTCGGTCAAATCTTTGAGCAGTGACGACATCATCTCCGTTACCCTCTTCTTCTGGTGATTAGCCATTTCCTTCAGTTTCTGCAGTTCTGAGTCTATAGATGCCAGGGTGCTCTGAGACAAAAAGCATTTTAAAGTCAAGTTTAGTGTCATTCTTCTTGCAGCAGGCCAAGTCTAAGCAAAAGACATATTATAGCCCTTATATATTATAGCTCTTCTGGCACTTACAGATTTCTGACTAAGTTCCTCAGTGAGCGCTTCAAACTCCTTGGTTTTGTCCTCCACCTCCTGACTCTTATGATCATAGTTGACAGCAAGCTCCTCCAGGGCCTGCAACACCTCCTTCACCTCCTCTTTAGACGCATCATTCTCCATCTGCAGACGAGTCAGCTCTGCCTGCAGGTTATCATGGTCTCGCCGTGACGAGGCCAGCAGCTGCAACACACGCAAAAACATACGCAAGCATGAATATACAGTGTTTACCTACTAATGGTGATTTACATCAGTTTCACATGCGGACATGAGAGTTCACTAACCTCCTCTTGGTCCAACATCTGCTGTTTGAGCTTCTCCACAAGCTGAGACTGCTGATTAATCTCTTCATCCTGGAGCGATACAAGACGGTACACAGAAAAAAAAAACAAGCTCTCATTCCAAGTTGAATGTGATAATTAAAATCTAACATCTCTTTTATGAAAAACTGAACATGGTTTAACTATATATGGATAGTATGGTAATTTTAAGGACAATTTGTAAATTCAGGGTGCTTTCACACTAGGTTTGATTGCCTGGTCCGAACCAAAGTTCAATTACTACACCCCCTTCCCCTGTTGGATTGTTAACATATAATTTTGGTCCGAACCGCGGTTTGTTTAGCCTTGTTCAGACTATCGGACATGCTTTCAGACCAAAGGTGATGACAGCACAGAATAAAGCCACACATACCAGCCTCCTACGTTTCTGCCGCTGCCTCAGAACTAAGAACATACAAAAACACAGTTTTATCAAATAATACACCATTAATAGAGGTTCACTTCTGCAATTTAGTATAATCGCATTCATATCAGCAGCAAACTGCACTGAAGTTGACATGAACTATACACCCCAGACCATCCTTTTTATGTGGACTCAGTTCATGTGTGTGCACTTTCGAGTTCAGAAAACATCGTTTGCATCATCCAAGTGAACTGAACCAATAGTGCAAGTGTGAAAGCACCCAGAATCATTAGAAATGTGATAGAAATCTGCATTTTTATGTTGCATGCATGTCTGCACCTTTTCGTCAAGTTGCTCATACAGTTTGGTGAGTTCAACCTCACATTTCTCCTTCTCAGCATCTGTGAGTCGGGCCCCAAGCATCCCTGGCACAGGAGGCATGCTTGGTGTGGATGCAAATTTATCATTATTAATTGTGTTATCCAGCGCCAACACTTCAGCATTAACCTTCTCCTTATCATACTGCTCCTCTGCAGGTACCGTTTCACCTGCAAGACACACAGAGAGAACCTTTAGGTACTGCAGATGTGCACTTTCAAAAGTTTAAACCTAAATATAATATAATATAATTAATATATATTATATTGTAGTAATTATATTATATTATATTATATTACATTATATAATTAATATTGTATTATATTTTAGGACAGTTTAAAAATTTTAAATGTACAATGAATCATATCAATCATTTAAAATTCATAAATGCCACTGCAGAAGCGTTAAAAAAAGTTTTGAATGCAATAACAAAACTGTTTCACAAATGTAAAATAACATAAGAACAGCCATCTGACCATTTCTCCAGCGGTTAAGTTCATTCTCCAGCCACGTGATGGTGTTTCGAAGGCTCTTGTTTCGTTCCTTCTCTCTCTCATATTTCTTCTTCCATTGCTCTGCTGTTAGCTCCACATTCAAACTCACTGTGTTCTTAATAGTCTTGGCTCTACAAACACAATCACAGGTGTAAAGCTCTGGTGTTTTTCTCCTCACACCGGTTTACATAAATACATAGCACTGTAATTACTCTTGCATAAATGCACAAACAAGTGAGACCAGTGACACCTTTATTATGAATGGAGAGAAAAAACTAAGTGATACATTTGAACATGTATGAATGCATCTCCTTACCTCTGCCCAAACATAAGAGTGGATTTGGTCTCAGCCTCATTGTACGAGGAAGGAGAACAGCAGATGACGATGGTGGTCCTGCAGTTCCCACCCAGAGAATCCTGCAAGATCCTTGTCATTTTACTGTCTCTGTATGGAACGTATGTCTGAGAAAAAAAAAAAAGAGAAATTCCGGATGGAATTAGATCAACAGACATTAATTGTTAACAGATTTAAATGTGTAATTAAGTTCCAGGACTACAACTACCACAACTGAGTCTTTACTCAAAGGTATTCCCAGAAGACAAACTGTGCTTTTAATTGTTGTAAAATGTTTAAATATAAATTACTATCAACTTATATATATTAAGATGTTTAATATTATAATGTATATAATAATGTTTAATATGATATTATGTTATAATTGTTATATTGATTATATTGTATTACAATATGTTTAATATTTAATGATTATATAATATGCAAGAGTAACTGTATGTTCCAGATTGATTCTGCCACCTGAATTAATATCAGATTGTGTCTATGATAATAAATGTTCTGTTTTTAACACAGCATTACAAGTAATTTGTTCATAACAGGTAAAATGTGTTGCCCTACAAGTAGCTTCTTGTTTTATCTTGTACAGTGTGTCACAACATTTCGACAGAAAGACTAGCATGTTTAATTTTTTTTGGTCCTCCACGACAGGGTCCATGACATCTGTGAGGTTAACCAATAGGAGCACAGAAGCTTTTCCTACACAGCTTTCAAAAATGGCAAAAAGAAAGAAAGGTAGTGATGGTATTGGTGCTGCTAATTGGAATTATGCAATGAAGGAAAGGTTTGTGAAGCTATGGCAACATTACTCCTGCTTTATGATGTTTCCTTGAGGGACTACCACGACAGAGTGAAAAAAAGATGGAATTAGCATTAGGCTAGCAAGACAGCCAATACAAAACAAGGCTTTGGTAACCATCGTTTGTTTATGCCGGAAATCAGTCACTAGTTCCGACTTCCTGATGGCATCATGGATGTCGTTACAGACAGCAAGCGATGATTGGTCGGGAAGCAACGTGTAGCCTGGCATGTTTCTTGTCCACGATAAAACAAGAATCTAGTATTCAAAAATAGCATAAACTGACAGTGATGATCGTAACAGATAAAAAAAAAACAGAAATGTATTAGTCTGAATCCAGCTTCAATGTAGCTTCTCCGGTTTTGCTCAGTCTAAAATAAGGCCTTGCAATACCAACAATTAAGCACAGAAAGAGCTGGCTCACTCAGCTGGTTCTGAGATTGACAGCTTTAAACTGTCCAGCCTATGAAGAGAACACAAGGATTACTGTGTACTAGAGGCACGCTACAGCTGTGCTGCCCATCATGTGAGGAACAGTATGTTTCTGGTCTGAATAATATGAAATCACATTATTTTGTATTACTTAATATTATTTTATTTAGCATTGTCCTTTCTTTGGCTTTACGCAATAAGCATTATTGTTTATACTGATAAAGAACAGAAAACTGAAGTGGACAAAGCTGAAGTGAATCTCTGAACTCATACAAGCTAGCCTCAATGCTCCAGGACCCAAACACTAGACACAATGAGTGTACAGAACTGATCTAAAGCCTGTGAGCATGTGTGTGTGAGTATGTGACTCACCGAGCCCTCGGCTAAGGCTGATATCACGTTGCCTAGAGATGACAGAGACTTGTTGATGTTTTTGGCTTCATCCAGTACAGCGCCTTCAGCTCCTGTTTTACTGACCTGTGAGAGAACACAAGAGTTCAACACTCGGCTCATGTTTTACTGAACTACAAGACTAAAAGTTTAATAAACACCCACCTTCTCACTGCCTGCCAAGTCGACCAGGTAGAGTTTCCCACTGAGCTTCTGTTCCGTCTGTGTGTTCTCCTGCTTCACATTGATCTGGAAGATACTGTGACTCCTGGAGCTGTGCTCATTCATGTCTGAGACACACATAGACATAATTACAGCGTTTTTTTCCCGCTCGCTTTTTGTTTACATGTATTGTTTAATGTTTTGAACTGAAAGAAAACCTTAAGATATAATGCAAGTGTGTTGTGTACATTGCCTAATCGTAAGTTTGTTCAGAAATGGTGACGTGACGGAAAAACCTTCTCTAAAGAAAAAAAATGTAAAGAAAAATCTCTCAAAATACGTAATTTAAATCAAATAATATTCGAATATTCGATTTTTATGAGCACAAATATTCAAATACAATATTTTGGGAAAATGCCCATCCCTAATTCATACTTGTCACAGCAACATGTCTGTTGGATTTGCCCTCATCAATGGTGTCCATCACTTCATCTGGACTGCAAACAAATCGCTCAGTGCAACCCTAAAACCACAAAGACACAATTATAACAAACAACTTATCTAAAGATCAGTGGCATTTATCACTGTGTTCAGATTTTAATGGGACACTGGTATCAGGTTTCAGGAACTCACCTTGACATAAGGAACCCTGTTCTTGTCTTCATGTACAGATAAATTAGTCTTTGAAACTACAAGACAAAGAGAAAGAGAAAGAGAAAGAGAGAAAGAAAGAGAGAGAGAGAGAGAGAGAGAGAGGGGGGTATTATGGCACAGTAAAAGCAGCTTTATAATTATACTACCTTTGAATTTTAGATCAACATTATATTTAGATCAAGTGGTTGGCAGATGTGAGGCTCAAAACCACTTCCACACTCACCATCCAATAGGTCCCGAATCTTATCCAGATAGATCTCAAAATATGACACCTGCCAAAGTAAAAACAGACCATCAAGAGAATGGATCCAACTTGAAATGATGCAACAAGCTTTCAATTAATTAAAAAGAAAGAGTAAATGAAAGATTGTGTGAAGGTAATAACTTACTTTAATGTGGAACTCCAGATTTTCATCCATAGAGTAAATGTAGTTAAAGATGTCTTGCACTATTCTGGGAATAATTCCCATTGCATCTGTGTCATGAAGATTTCCCTAGAGAACAACCACAGTAACTCAGTCATAAAAGTAGACAACACTACTTGTCTGTTTGCTCCACTATTTTGTTCAGAAATATAACACCGTTCAAAAGTTTGGGGTCAGCAAGATTTTTTTTTAAATGTTTTTGAAAGAAGTGTCTTTCACCTAGGCTGCATTTATTTAATACAAAATAAAGTCTAATACAGAACATTTGTGAATATTGCTATTTAAAAGAGCTGTTTTCTATTTTATTTATTTTTTACTGTTGTAATGGCAAACCAGAATTTTCAGCAGTCATTACTCCAGCCTTCAGTATCACATGATCCTTCAGAAATCTTTCTGAATGCTTTGATAAACAGAAAGTTTAAAGAACAGCATTTATTTAAAATCTTTTGTGACATTACAAAGGTATTTACTGTAATTTTTAATCAATCCTAAAAGATCTTCCAAGATAAGATATGGGGGAAATTATCATATGCGAGTATGTGAAAGTGTTTTGCACAGTATTCTTGACTTTTCATTTACACTGCAGCTGAGATATGTCCACATTTCTTGCTCACCTCCATTGTGTGTGTTTTGCCTGATGATGTCTGACCGTAGGCGAAAATAGTTCCGTTATATCCACCAAGCACATCTGTGGGAGCACATTCATGATTAAACCTCATTGCATATTCTGCCTTTTTCTTTGATTCAGAAGTCTATCAAGCGGCACTTTGCTTTTACCTTTGACGATTTGTTGAGCACAGGCTGTGTACACTTGCTCCTGACTCGTGTTGGACTGGAAAACTCTGTCAAACACATATGGTTTACCCTGTAGAGATGAGAAAAACAAATATAAAATGAAATGCACTAGAACCATTTAGGACAAAGTAACAATTAGATCATAGAAAACAAATGTTTGGAGCGTTTACAGTCACAATACATGCAACAGACTGAATTGTTACAGAATACAGAATTCAAAGGCTTGAATTGATCAGCTGACAAGCAGGGAAGGAATGAACAAATATATGGCCTGTAAAAAATATGGCTTTTCTCATCAAATATTAAATTGTACAATTCATTTATGCAAATAACATATGCGGCTGCATCAAATGTCTCAAAGGAACATGGTACTGCTCTCGTAAACCTTTGTGTTTTGTGCTACTCTACTCTGTGCACTTACATTGTCTTCTTGGTAGACAGTTTTGACAGTTCTCAATGTATGCATATTGTGTTTGTGAAGAGTCGTGCGCTTATCCGAGCGTATCTCAGGGTCAGCTCTCCCGTCTTTGCAGGACGTCTACACCAAACGCTGCAAAGGTAGAGCTACTAAGATCATCAAGGACTCTAATGACTCTCACGCTGCTGCCATCTGGTAAGCGGTTCCGAAGCCTGATGGCCAAAACTGAGAGACTCAGGAGGAGCTTCTTCCCCCAGGCCATCAGACTCCTGAACTCAGTCACTTAACATCACGTGACTTCACTTCAGGACAAACATCGATATACTGACATTGCACTGCACTTTCTATTCTCGTTGTTACTGTGTAACAGCCTGTTATAAACCTGTTTGCACATTATACTTCTTTATACATTTGTTAACCACATATTTATAAGTCTACAGTTTACTCACTGCACAGTTTACTTCACTTATTTTATTCCACTTCTTTATTCTTATTTTTTACTTTTTCTTCTATTTGACTTTATTTATAATTCTACAGAGATATATATATATATACACTTTTTTATTCTATTTCTATTATAATTTCCTCCTTGTGTTTTTAACTGTGAATTTGCACTGTCCATGGAGCGGACCTGTTTACATTTCACTGCCGGTTGTATATTCTGTATATAACTGTGTATGTGACAAATAAAACTCTTGAATCTTCACATTAGCAGGCAGCAAAGACCACACGCCAAAAACAACAAAGCTCACAACTAACAACTTAAATCCTTCTGCCACTCCTGAAGAACTGGGATGATGCCATTATTTTTGGCCATTAAAGGCAAGTTGATAGCTACTTATGTGGACATGGCTGCACAAAGAATATATTTATTTTAAATACTGGGGGGAATTGGTTAAAAAAAAAAATTCATTCAAAAACAGAGGGTGAACGCCTTTTAACAAAACACAGATACCATCCAACTGTGGCGATTGTAGCCTAAGGGTTAAAGCTCTGGACTGCCAACACAAAGACTGCAGATTCAGATTCTGCTAAAGTGCAAAGTGACCAAGATTGCCAACTCTTGCTCCAAACTATAAGGGCTGAGGGGAAGTCAATTAGGGCCTTTATAACATAACACAGTTTCAGAGATTTCTGGAAAACCTTAGACACACATAAACAAACAAACATGCGTCAAGTACACACTTAAGACCCCAAGGGACAAAAAAAAGCAGGTCAGGACCAGTAATGGAACAAACTACACAAAAACTACCACACCCTTCCAGCCATCATACTGTACAGACAGCCACTATGACAACAATTAACATTAAATCACTCATCTGATCTATAAAGTTTAATCTTTGACTACTGTGCTACCTTGTTTTTATGTAGTCAGGGCAATGTCAAATCATAGTTTTGCAAACGTTGCACTATTATTGCATATTAAGATTGGATCCCATTTCTTTATTGTGACCAAGTAGTTGTTCTAATTGTTTCACCGTCAGTTTATGGTAGATTCATTTAATAATCTTTTTATTTTTAAAGTTGATGAACACTATCAACAACAACCTACCTACCCTAAACAAGATGCAACTTTTGTACAATAAACTACAAAATTCAAAATGTTGTTGTTATTATCAATCAACATGGCGATGCATGATAAAAAAGAAGGGAATAATTTGAAATATCAGGGTGAATGGCTGTCTTAAGATGTCCAAAGTCTATAGGGAATGACAGGGGAAATAAAAAGTTTAACAGCATTTCACGAGCAGGCCGCTGGTTTACAGCCGCAGCTGTACCTCCGAGTGAGCAAAGACGACAACTTATCTGATAGCAAAATGATCTTGAAACATATGCTTCCTTTAATTTGTCAAGAGAGATGGGTTTAAGAACAGAAAACAAAGTGCTAAGATACTTCATTTAACATTGTCATCTTTCTGTCCCTGCAATGTCTGTCGACAGAGCGTTTCCTCTGCAGCCGGCCTTATTGTTATCAGACTGAGGAGCCCAAATATTCAAATACAATATTCCTGAAAAATGCCCATCCCTAGTTAACTGTTCGTATCCATCTCTGTACAGACTTAAGAAAGATCCCAGCGTCAGAAACAAGTGGATGGTCTATTTTAATGGCATACCGGATAGTTTATATGTTTGTTCAGAGCATTTTGTTTTGTGAACGAGGCAGTGTAATGGAGAGTTTGCAAAGAAACCTTTGTTTAAAAAGGAGCAGCCAACTCTACTGCTGTTTCCTATGCGGTGATGTTAGCCAATCATAACAGTGGCTGTTTACTGACAAGTCACTTATACATTTGTTTTGTGCAAAAAACTTTAACATTATAAGTGATTCTCAAGGAACATACTCAAAAACAAAAGCAGGGACAAAAATCCATGTTATGAACCTTTAATCATTGACACTTTTTTAACATAACTAAACTATTAATAAGAACAACATTAAAATAATTATTGCATTTATGAAAAGTTGCTTTGTTATCTAATAAAAAAAAAAAAACATGCTGTTGCAAATTTATTTTCATATTTGTTTTGGGAACCGATAACAAAGAAAGTTCCAATATGGGCCGGAAACAGTGCTGATACAGAACTGAGACCAGTCTCCTGTGAAAAGACAAACATTTCCCAGAGTTCTAATCGAGGCACTTTCTTACCCAACTATTTTCTCATCTCACTTACACACACAGACACACACACAGACACACACACACAGTCTAAGGGGCTGCACAGGGTGGAGTGCTCTCTATTTCCAAAGCATTATCTCACCTTCCTCTAGTGCCCACACACACACACACACACACACTTCACTTTTCACTAAAATTACTGTGAATAAGCCTCCAAGGAATCTCCAATTCCAAGGCATTCTCTCACATTATCTTCATACACATGGAAGAGGACTATTAAGAGAGCGAGGACTGAACAAAAACAAACATATCTGTTTCAAAGCTGGTCTTTCTGGAAAGTACACACACACAAGGTAACCAGACAGGAATCCTTGATCTACCATATTATCATAAAAGATTTGTGAAATTGAACCGGATGTACATGAAAAACTGCTCTATGAAATCATTATTATTTACATTAAAAGGGGTGGTGGTCACGCATATGACTGAGACGTTTGCCAGTGGTGTTTCACGAGAAGAGGCAATGCCTCTATCGCGTTACGATTGGATCCTGACTCTTGTTTTTGTGCGTGTTCCGTGTTCACGAATCAGTCTGAATGAACAAAATTACGGTGTTAAAAGGGAAAGGCAATTAAAAAGTAAGTAAACAGCTCAGCCGCTGATGTCATTCTATTTGTGACACTTCAAAAGAACAGCTGAACATTAGTTCACAAATAAATTTAAACAGTTACTAACTTTAGTTAATTTTGGGAATTAAAGTAAAATGCTTAAAACACTAACCTGACAAGATTTTTACTTGCTTTTAATAAATAGAACATTAATTACATTGTTATTATATGTATATAAAAATATATTTATGTAATATAAAGTAATATTTAACCAAGAAAATGTGACAACATTAAGTAACTGGGACATTCATTTACATTTGATTTTATTAAAAAAATAAACTGAGGACTGTGCCTCATTTCAGAACTGCACACCACTGATGTTTGCTTTCAAATGTCATTCATCATGCCATAGTTTAGTAATGAAAAAAAGCTTCAGAGTTTATGACAGATATAGCCTGTAATGTTTGAACTGGGTTTAAAGGTAATCAAAGCACAGTGACAATCAATCATTTCCCCACCCATAAATACAAGTAGATCCTAGTGCAACACTATGAATCATGTTTCTCACGGCACATAACTCAAAGTATCAGGAACAGCATCTGAACTGGGTCCTTTTAAAAGCAATGTCACAATCAGGTCTTTGGTTCGATAGACATTATATGTTAACATAGGTATAGGTTAACTGAGCCTTTATTCTCATTTCAACCAATGAGCAACCTTATGTCCAATTTCACCTGTCATTTAGAGACATACATGTAACTATATATGTGCATATATGTGACTGCAGGGGTTTTAAAGGGGGTTTCTATTCAATTTATAGAAGAAAAAAAAATTTGCACAAATTTAACCAAAAAAATTCTATACTATAAATACTAATACACACACACACATATACATATATATATATATATATATATATATATATATATATATATATATATATATATACACACACAAACATCATAAATATTTATTACTAAATGTCAATATATTAATGGTTAAAGCCTTTAAGCATTTTTCTGAAGGGAGATGCAATTGGGATAGTATTTGTAGGTTCTTAAATCATTTCTATATCAGAAATATTTTGATATTAAGAATTTACAAACCCACAAATATGGACAGTTTCCTGCTCATTCAACATAACTACACCCAACCATACAATTATGTTAGAGGTTTAAATGATCATCAGAACATACAGTGTGCAACAAATCCGTATCATAACTTGAATAAATAAATAAAATAAGTTTTTGCTCTTCTAAAAGTGTAAAACTGACTGTTTCCGCGTTGAACGTGCAGGTGTGGCTAACACGGTTAGCATGAAGCGGATGAGGAAACAACCCAGAAATGAACTAAATAAACACTTATGTCTGAATTAAACCGTCGGTTTTGAGCGGCACCGGACCAGGGGCAGTGGCTGGTGTCGGTGTCAACTATTCAGATTCACAGGCTGCGACAAATTCTGGTTGTACTGGGCTGCGGTCATTAGCATTAGCTGCTCGCGCGAGACCAAACGAAAGATAAACTATATAAAAAAAAACTCTGTCCCAAAATAACACTCACCCCAATCACGATGCTGTCCTCTCCCTGAAATTTCGCTATGTATTTGTCCCCTCTTGTCACCTCCGAGCTGTTCAACGGCCTGAAACGGCACATGACTTTAATGGTGCACTCCGCCGGGTCCGCCATCTTCCCCCGGTTACCGAATCACGAGAGCACCGGCCAGAACACACGCACACAAACGGATGCAGACACGGACGGAGGGGTGGGGAGTCTAGGGACACCGCCTCGCTCCAAAATTCCGGCCTGGTTTTTTGATTCCTGGCCCGTGTGACTAAACAGAAAGCGCCGCGTTGGAGGATCACCCGGCCTCCGGTTCGGTGACGTCACCGAGCGCAAACAGAAAATAACAATCATGATATCCAACCAGAAAAATAAAAATAAAAAGGTTTGTGAGTTACACTGTTTGGAGCATATAAGAAACAAATGGAATAAAGACATTTGGGGGGGAAATATAGGCTATTTTATTCCTATGTTATGCAATGTCGTGTAGAGCAATTCATTAAGAAAATTAAAAGACATGAATAGGCAAAAACAATGCTCTTTTTCATTCACCAATCAATTTTTAGGTTTCAATCTTTTTTATCCAACCCTTGTATAAAGGTGATTCTTAAATATGTTATGAAAGATATAACAGAATGATTTTATAGGGCTATCATTTTACTTCACCGTAAACCAGAATAAGTTGGCAAAACAAAAAAAATTGAGGCATCAAGTTAAGAAATTCAAAGTTTCAAAGTCAGCAGAACTGGCATTTATTTTGTACATGTACATTGTAATTGTCCTTAGCTTGAAATGTTTGAGTACACTAATTCATACATTTAACTTAAAATTTCCATGTATCTCAATGTGAACATTTTTATTAGTATAAACTAAGATAGTTGAGTTATAATAAGATAATCCAGAAAATTTTGCTAATTGCTAAAACTTGCTAATTTGCCAACATATTAACAATAGCATGGTATAGCTCTTGCTGAATGAGTGTAGCAATATAAAGCATTGATTTATACTTTCAAACCAAGCTGCATGCACCACTTGTCACCTCATACATTTACTCTCCCTTTCGAGTATCCCAGTTAAGTTTGTCTAAATTAAAAGAAATAATTTTATAAAACTCAAAACAATGAAACAGTTCAGTTTACTTAAAATATATCAAAGAAAAGAAAGTGCTAAATACTCATAAAAGTTCATTTGACTGAACTAATTTGTTTAATTTAAATTTGTCCTACTCAAAACAATTAATTTAAGTGTTAGGGTTTATGTGTGAAAACATGGCCATAATTGCCATTCCTGTTGAATGCAATGCATCTATACACTGTATCTAAATTGCACGTTCATGTGTTTATGGGGCAACATGTAATGAAAATAAAAACATGTAATAATGGGAGTATTAATTGGGAATGTTTTCATAAGAATATTGATATATCATTTCTTTCCCTATTCACTTGTGTCTCCAAAATGCCTGATATGCCAAGCTGTAAGTCCTGCTGTCCTCTACAGAGGTCATGTATAAAACTGATGCCCTGTTTGTTTCATAATAGAAAGTCATAATCTAATTTGAAACCACATAACATTTACCTGAGATGTTGATTTCTGACAAACAATTTGAAAATTAGTCAGATTTAAATGATAATTACAAAATATTATCATATTAAGAGTGCTAAATTTGATCATTTAGTCATTTTTAAAGACCAAGGGGACCAAACATTTGGTATCTCTGAAAAGCGCTGAATGTGCTCTTTACAGGACATCCAAACTTAAAACTGTGACATATGAGAAAATATAAATATATAATAATAAATAAATAAATAAATAAATATATATATATAAAAATATGTCCTCTACAGAGGCCAAATATCTATCCCTCCTAGGTCTCAGATATATTATTATGTAGTAAACTCGTATATTCTGCATAAGAAACATAACATCCATAAATAAAAACATGATAATAGTCTAATTAATACAATTCACCTCAAAAATGGTTCTCCAAAATGAGTCTTTAAATTTGAATGACAATTAAAAACAGCAGTATATTATATTGATAATTAATCTTTAATAACAATACTCTAATTTAATGATTTCATATTACAGTTTATGTGTGATTGTTAATTTTATTCAATATTGTACAAATGTCAAATGTTTTTGCAGTATTTTTTGTTATTTGTATTTCTTCATTCAAATGTTTACTTTTTACTACCTTTAGTAATTTGCCATTTCTCTTTAATAAAAATGTAGTAAAATTATAAAATGACCTTTAAAAGATGAACTTTCTCTGCTTCTTTTTATTGAAGTAAAATCTGAGTTGCTTAACTTTTGATCACACTGCATGTTTTCACTCTCTCTCTTTCATATTTAAACAGAATGAACAGTAACATTTGAAAGAAAGGTTGTTAATTCATAACTGGATGTCATTCCAAGTTTAAATAAGTAAGCCAAAATAAACAACATGAGGGCCTTTCGTTCAGTTTTTTTTATTATTTACAGCATACAGTGACAATATGAATAATATTTGCCCTATTTGTTGCACTGAAGATTATTCATTGTTGTTATTCTTTCACTCTTACATTACAACCATTATTTAATGTGATACAATTTTTCCTTATAATTTTTATTGATAGTATCACATGCTGTAGTAGCCTATATGACTTTGTATCATCTATTTTGTGATATCACACAGTTTTACTTGTCCATAAACTCTAAACCCAGGATAGAGAGGCTGAGTGAATGTGGTGTGGACTCTGTGAATGAGGGTCATTGTGTCAGAAACGCTGTAGAAGGACAGAGTTCCTGCACTGTGATCCACATACACTCCTATTCTACAGGAGCTGGAGACTGCAGGGAGTTCAGTCTCTGTGTTATTGTGACAGCATGAGTATTTGCAGTAACTGGAGGGAAAGCAATACAAACTCCAAGACTGATCATTATATCCAAATGCACATTCATCCCTCTGTCCCTTCCTGCTGATGCTCTTATATGACACCGATATACACACTCCTTTCCCACTCCACTCAACCTCCCAGTAACAGCGTCCACACACACTCTCTCTACACAACACCTGAGTCAAACTATCAAATCTGTCTGGATGATCAGGATACCCCTGGTCTGTGTTATTTTCAGTAATCATTCTGTTCTCTTCAGACAAACATATGTATTTATGCACTGTGTTTGCATCCAGCGTGAGCCGACGGAAATCTGAAAGAGATAAAACACATAAACTGTCTCTAAATCAGGAAATTATTGACATCAGATGGTAAGATTTGTCCCACTTGTGTTGTTACTTACATTGTAGAAACTCCTCCCTTGTCTTTGGTTCAGAGATGGATACAAACTCGATGTATTTTACTATGAAAACCAACAGACATATTTAGTGTAATATTAAAGAAAACATTGAAAGAAACAATGCATTCCGTATCCATCCATCCATCCATCCATCCATCCATCCATCCATTATCTTCCGCTTATCCGGGGCCGGGTCGTGGGGGCAACAGTCTAAGCAGAGACGCCCAGACTTCCCTCTCCCTAGCCACTTCCTCCAGCTCTTCCGGGGGAACCCCGAGGCGTTCCCAGGCCAGCCGGGAGACATAATCCTCCAGCGTGTCCTAGGTCTTCCCGGGGCCTCCTCCCGGTGGGACATGCCCGGAACACCTCCCCGGGAAGGCGTCCAGGAGGCATCCGAAATAGATGCCCGAGCCACCTCAACTGGCTCCTCTCGATGTGAAGGAGCAACGGCTCTACTCTGAGCTCCTCCCGAGTAACTGAGCTTCTCACCCTATCTCTAAGGGAGCGCCCAGCAACCCTGCAGAGAAAGCTCATTTCGGCCGCCTGTATCCGGGATCTTGTCCTTTCGGTCATGACCCACGGCACATGACCATAGGTGAGAGTAGGAACGTAGATTGACCGTTAAATCGAGAGCTTCGCCTTACAGCTCAGCTCCTTTTTCACCACGACAGACCGGTACATCGCTGCATTACTGCAGAAGCTGCACCGATCCGTCTGTCAATCTCCCATTCCATCCTTCCCTCACTCATGAACAAGACCCCAAGATACCTGAACTCCTCCACCTGAGGCAGAAACTCTCCACCAACCTGAAGTGGGCAAGCCACCCTTTTCCGACTGAGAACCATGGCCTCGGATTTGGAGGTGCTGATTCTCATCCTGGCCGCTTCACACTCGGATGCAAACCGCCCCAGTGCACGCTGAAGGTCCTGGTCTGAGGAGGCCAACATGACAACGTCATCCACAAAAAGCAGCAACGAAATCATGTGGTTCCCAAACTGGACACTCTCCGGCCCTTGGCTGCGCCTAGAAATTCTGTCCATAAAAATTATGAACAGAACCGGTGAGAAAGGGCAGCCCTGCCGGAGTCCAACATGCACTGGGAACAAGTCCGACTTGCTGCCGGCAATGCGGACCAAGCTCCTGCTCCGGTCGTACAGGGACCAAACAGCCCTAAGCAAGGGGCCCTGGACCCCGTACTCCCAGTGCACCCTCCACAGGATGCCACGAGGGACACAGTCAAATGCTTTCTCCAAATCCACAAAACACATGTGGATTGGTTGGGCAAACTCCCATGAACCCTCCAGCACCCTGGAAAGAGTATAGAGCTGGTCCAGTGTTCCACGACCAGGACGAAAACCACACTGTTCCTCCTGAATCCGAGGTTCCACTATCGGCCGAATTCTCCTCTCCAGTACCCTGGCATAGACTTTCCCGGGGAGGCTGAGAAGTGTGATCCCCCTGTAGTTGGAACACACTCTCCGGTCCCCCTTCTTGAAAAGAGGGACCACCACCCCGGTCTGCCAGTCCAGAGGCACTGTCCCCAACCACCACGCGATGTTGCAGAGGCGTGTCAGCCAAGACAGCCCCACAACATCCAGAGACTTGAGGTACTCAGGGTGGAGCTCATCGAACCCCGGTGCCTTGCCACCGAGGAGCTTTTTAACTACCTCGATGACTTCAGCCCGGGTGATGGATGAATCCACCTCTGAGCCCTCAGCCACTGCTTCCTCAATGGAAGACGTGTTGGTGGGATTGAGAAGATCGTCGAAGTATTCCTTCCACTGTCCGACGATATCCCCAGTTGAGGTCAACAGCTGCCCATCTCCACTGTAAACAGTGTTGGTAGGGCACTGCTTCCCCCTCTGGCAAACAGTTTGCCAGAATCTCTTCGAGGCCAACCGATAGTCTTTCTCCATGGCCTCACCGAACTCCTCCCAGACCCGAACTACCCGGGCTGCAGTCTGCTTGGTCTGCCTGTACCCGTCAGCTGCCTCAGGAGTCCCACAAGCCAACCAGGCCCAATAGGACTCCTTCTTCAGCTTGACGGCATCCCTTACTTCCGGTGTCCACCACCGGGTTCGGGATTTTCACCTCGACAGGCACCGGAGACCTTACGGCCACAGCTCCGAGTAGCCGTGTCGACAAGGGAGGTGGAGAACATGGTCCACTCTGACTCAATATCTCCAGACTCCCTCGTGATCCGGTCGAATCTCCGTCGGAGGTGGGAGTTGAAGATCTCTCTGACAGGGGGCTCGGCCAAACATTCCCAACAGACCCTCACAGTACATTTGGGTCTCCCGGGTCTGTCTAGCTTCCCCCATCAGATCCAACTCACCACCAGGTGGTGATCAGTTGACAGCTCCGCCCCTCTCTTCACCCGAGTGTCCAAGACATACGGCCAGAGGTCAGATGAGACGACCACAAAGTCAATCATCGACCTCTGGTCTAGGGTCTCCTGGTGCCACGTGCACTGATGGACACCCTTATGCTTGAACATGGTGTTTGTTATGGATAAGCCGTGACTAGCACAGAAATCCAATAACAGAACACCACTCGGGTTCAGATCAGGGCATAGACTTTCCTCCTAATCACGCCCCTCCAGGTATCACTGTCACTGCCCACGTGTGCGTTGAAGTCCCCCAGTAGAACGGTGGAGTCTCTAGTTGGAGCACTTTCCAGCACCCCTCCCAGAGAACCCATTAGGGCCGGGTACTCCGCACTGCCGTTTGGCCCGTAGGCACATACGACAGTGAGAGACCTATCCCCTACCCGAAGGCGCAGGGAAGCGACCCTCTCATTCACCGGGTTGAACTCCAACACATGGCAGCTGAGCTGGGGGGCTATAAGCAAACCCACTGCAGCCCGCCGCCTCTCACCATGGGCAACTCCAGAGTGGTAGAGAGTCCAGCCTCTCTCAAGAAGTGTGGTTCCAGAGCCCAAGCTGTGCGTGGAAGTGAGCCCGACTATCTCTAGCCGGTACCTCTCAACCTCCCGCACAAGCTCAGGCTCCTTCCCCGCCAGCGAGGTGACATTCCATGTCCCTAAATCCCCAGAGATCGGGTCGTCGGGGGCCTAGCCTTCGACTGTCGCCCGATCCACTACGCACCGGCCCCATATGATCCCTCCTGCAGGTGGTGAGCCCACGGGAGGGTGGCCCCACGTTGCTCATTCGGGCTGAGCCCGGCCGGGCCCCATGGTTTTAATTAGACTCATAGTGGGTTTGTGAACTGCTCTTAGTCTGGCCCGTCACCAAGGACCTGTTTGCCTTGGGAGACCCTACCAGGGGCATATAGCCCCAGACAACATAGCTCCCAGGGTCATTCAGGTACTCAAACCCCTCCACAACGATAAGGTGACAGTTCAAGGAGGGGCATTCCGTATTAATTTTTATACATTTAGATTTTTCTTAACTTATTTCTGAAAGTAAAAGAACAATCCAGTGCATTACCCATATCAGCTATCTTGTTTATTTCCTCTCTGCAGAAATGCTCCAGTTTCTCTCTCAGATGAGACACAGATTTACCAACATCATCAAAAGAGAGACGAGAACTGACAGTGATGCTGGGTGAGTCTGTAGATCCAGGAGGGACAGAGAGAGACTGGAAACTCTACAAGACACAATAGAAACACCAGCTAAAGACAGAAATATTTGATAGAAAACACAATCTCTTCCCTTCCTAAAGACCACTGTCCTGTTTGTCAGATCTCTGTTACCTGGAGGAAATGGATGTGATCGTCTGTGTGTGAAAGCTTCTCCAGCTCAGCGTCACTGCTCCTCAGATCATCAATCTCCTGCTCCAGTCTCTTCAAGAGTCCTTCAGCTCGACTCACTGCAGCCTTTTCCTGATCTCTGATCAGCTGTGTCACCTCAGAGCGGCTTCTCTCAATGGAGCGGATCAGCTCAGTAAAGAGTCTCTCACTGTCCTTCACTGCTGCCTGTGCAGAGCGCTGTTAGGACACACAGAGAGAGACGCATTAGAGTCAGTCCATTCACTCAGCTCTTACTGGTCCCTCACACAGCTTGTTCCCCACAGTGGGCTTCAGAGGGACTGGACAGAGCTCCAGCACTGGCTCCTCACGGACTGATTGAGTCCTAACCGAGTCTGAAACAGCTCTTCCAGCCACCAGCAGTTGTTGTTCTGCTCAAAACTCACCTTGTGAGACTCCACAGCCTCTCTCAGTTCCTCAAGCTCCTTCTGTCTCTCCTGGATTCTCTGCTGGTTTGTTCTCTGTGTCTCCTCTAACTGTCTCTGTTGGGAAAGTTTGCTGTTGAGTATATTTATGTGTAATCCAATATCTTATAAAGTTCAAATATATTTTAGAACTATTGTGTTTAATTGTTAATCTTATAAATTAAATTTAAGAATGTAAGTGTTTGTGTCCAAGTTTGAGACGTTTAGAAAACATATGCCACAGAATGATAAACAGAAACCTTTTATGATAATATACACTCACCTAAAGGATTATTAGGAACACCATACTAATACTGTGTTTGACCACCTTTCGCCTTCAGAACTGCCTTAATTCTACGTGGCATTGATTCAAAAAGGTGCTGAAAGCATTCTTTAGAAATGTTGGCCCATATTGATAGGATAGCATCTTGCAGTTGATGGAGATTTGTGGGATGCACATCCAGAGCACGGCTCTCCGTTCCACCACATCCCAAAGATGCTCTATTGGGTTGAGATCTGGTGACTGTGGGGGCCATTTTAGTACAGTGAACTCATTGTCATGTTCAAGAAACCAATTTGAAATGATTCGAGCTTTGTGACATGGTGCATTATCCTGCTGGAAGTAGCCATCAGAGAATGGGTACATGGTGGTCATAAAGGGATGGACATGGTCAGAAACAATGCTCAGGTAGGCCGTGGCATTTAAACGATGCCCAATTGGCACTAAGGGGCCTAAAGTGTGCCAAGAAAACATCCCCTACACCATTACACCACCACCACCAGCCTGCACAGTGGTAACAAGGCATGATGGATCCATGTTCTCATTCTGTTTATGCCAAATTCTGACTCTACCATCTGAATGTCTCAACAGAAATCGAGACTCATCAGACCAGGCAACATTTTTCCAGTCTTCAACTGTCCAATTTTGGTGAGCTCGTGCAAATTGTAGCCTCTTTTTCCTATTTGTAGTGGAGATGAGTGGTACCCGGTGGGGTCTTCTGCTGTTGTAGCCCATCTGCCTCAAGGTTGTGCATGTTGTGGCTTCACAAATGCTTTGCTGCATACCTCGGTTGTAACGAGTGGTTATTTCAGTCAAAGTTGCTCTTCTATCAGCTTGAATCAGTCGGCCCATTCTCCTCTGACCTCTAGCATCAACAAGGCATTTTCGCCCACAGGACTGCCGCATACTGGATGTTTTTCCCTTTTCACACCATTCTTTGTAAACTCTAGAAATGGTTGTGCATGAAAATCCCAGTAACTGAGCAGATTGTGAAATACTCAGACCGGCCCGTCTGGCACCAACAACCATGCCACGCTCAAAATAGCTTAAATCACCTTTCTTTCCCATTCTGACATTCAGTTTGGAGTTTAGGAGATTGTCTTGACCAGGACCACACCCCTAAATGCATTGAAGCAACTGCCATGTGATTGGTTGATTAGATAATTGCATTAATGAGAAATTGAACAGGTGTTCCTAATAATCCTTTAGGTGAGTGTATGTTCAAGATTATCATACTGCAATTGATAATATGAAAGCCTAAATATTAAATGTCATGTAAGTGTATTTTGTAGAGGGGGGTCAAAATGACAATTTTCACCTGCGATTTGGAGCCAAATTACATGGGGTAAAAATTACTTTAGAAAGATTTCAGCATAATTATTTTATTTTTACGTAGTTCTATTAGTTAAATCTGTTGACTTCAGCACTCTCTGCTGAATTATATGCCAAAAGTGAAAGTTCAAAAATGGGGAATTTTTTTTTACCCAAGTTTGCTGACTGTAACTCAAGAAGTATCAAAGATATTTTAATATCCTTTTAGATTTTGTTTTTTAACAAACATTTATTTTGCTATCTTTATTTTAAAGGCCCTATAGTTTGATCCCTGAGATGAAGATCTTAATGCGGCTCCATGAGTAAATTGGTAAATTGTGCACATTTTCAGTCGTCAAAAACCAAATGTGGGTCACTTTACACACAGATGATACTTTTTTCCAGAGGAATATCTGGAAAACAAATCATTTTGAAACTAGATATGTATCTAATTTTGTTTCTATCAACACAATTGCATAGCATATAAGTGCCATAAATACAGTTTTTCTAAACTTTGTGTGCCTGTCACTCAAAAAGTATTAAACATATCTAAATATAATTTTATATTGATGTTGGTTATTAACAAACTTTTCTTTTGAAATCATTTTCAAGGCTTTATATGGTTCAATCCCATAGATATTGAATAATCCCAATGCGGATCCATGTTCAGTTTGTTGAATTTTATCTATTTTCAATGGTCTAAAACCAAATGTGGTTCACTTTTCCCACAGCTAATATTTATTACATTTAAAGGGAAATGTCTGAAAAGTAAATGTTGAAACTATAAATGTATCTTGTTTTAAAGTGTATTCATAAGAATCTACATTTGAATCAGTTTCAGGGATATTTGGTAAAAAAAAAAAAAATAATTAATATATATATATATATATATATATATATATATATATATATATATATATATATATATATATATATATATATATAATAATAATAATAATAATAATAATAATAGTAATAGATTAATTAATTTTTTACAGCTTTTGAAGCTCTTTACAATACGTGTAACTACATGTTACCGCATTGACATCCCTATATCTCTGGGACTTAACCAAATAGGGCCTTAAAAATTAAGATTCCAAAAGAAAAGTTTCATAGGAACAAGAATCTAAAATGGTATTCAAAAATATTTAACACTTAGTGTTAAGGTGTTACACATGTAAGCTTCAGAAGGTTTTTTTTCCCTTTCTTTGGCACTTTCGGAGAGGTATGTTGTATGCAAATGTTTTCATAGCGGAAAACAAGATGAATTACTAGTTTCAGTATTACTATTTTTGAACTTTCACTGTTGGCATATAATGCAACAAAGATTGCAGAAGTAAACAGATTTAACTAATAGACCAGGCTCTGTGTAAAAAGAAAATAATTATACTGCCTTTCTAAAGTATACTATATATTTCTAAAGTCATTTACTCAGTAAATATACATCCATGACATTTAATATTTTGGCTTTCTTTTTCATTTAGGCTACGTATTCCTCTGGTTGATACGGAATGACCTAAAAATATTTACATTAGTCTCAATAGCAGTTGATACCTGTTTCTCAGTTCTCTCTGCTGCAGCTGACACAATCTCGTGGTTTTTGTGTTCATCCACCATACACAGGTAACATATACAGTTCTGATCAGTACGACAGTAAATCTCCAGCAGTTTCTCATGTTGAGGGCAGATCATCTCCTGCAATCGTCCAGTGGCGTCTATTAGATTGTGTCTCTTACCTTTGAAGAAAGTCTCATGTTGTTCCAGATGATTTTGACAGTAAGAGTTCAGACACACCAGACAAGACTTGATGGCTTTGTTTTTGTCTCCAGTACAGACGTCACACTCCACTTCTCCAGATCCAGTGTAACACTGAGCAGAACGAGCAGCTTGTAGTCTTGTCTTCTTGAGTTTCTCCACCACTTCAGCCAGCATGGTGTTTTGACCTAAAACAGGTCTTGGAGTGAAGGTCTGTCTGCACTGAGGGCAGCTGTAGACTCCCTTCTGATCATCCTGATCCCAGCAGCCTGTAATACAGTCCATACAGTAACTGTGTCCGCAGGGAATGGTCACTGGATTCTTCAGTAGATCCAGACAGACTGAACAGCTGAACTGATCCTGAGCCAAAGAAACACTGGATTCTGCCATTTTACTACACAAACAGATACATACAGCAGCTCAACAATAGTGTATTCCAAGATCAGAAACAACAAAACAGCAGATAAAGACCACACCCAGACTGAAGATGAAGAGCGAACGAGTTTCACTTTTATTGAACTGAAGGTAGGAGGGAGCTAGAACGCTCCCACCCCACACACATACAGGCTATATAATAATAATAATAATAATAATAAACATTTATACAAGATACATTTTTATAACAATGAAAAGTAAGAAGGCATACATTTAAGACCTTAATACAGGTTACATCAGTTTAACACTGTGCTGCCATCTATTGGACCTTTTAATATTATTTATAGCGTATGAATATGGCGTAGCATGGAATCTCTCCATTTGATATCTGCATCGGTTTTCCAATGAGGGACCAGGAAGGAGTAAGTAGTTTAATGAACAGATTTCACCATTTCACAGTGAAGAAGGTCACTGTAATTGTTTTTAATGTGTCTGCTGTGTTAAATTAATCTCTTGATTGGGACTAAATCACATATAGTGTTCCTTAGCTTTAGCTATGACATGATTTCATTAAAACCCATTTAATGAGAGAAACTGATTAAATATAGACATATTAAATGGCAAATTGACAAAAGAAAAAGAGAGAAAAAAATGTGAGATGGCAAATAGTATTATTTAGTAGGCCTATTTTAAAGAAACCAATTAATGAGAGTAGAATTTAAAGAGCAGTAGATTATGACGCAGAGTCTCTTAATGTCTTTTGGTTTTCTGTCATTTGTGACTCCCTTAAAAAATAAGAAACTCAGTACCTTTTATTAGTGGAAGCAGTGAGGACAGCTCTGCTGGTGGTAACATCATATATATGCTTAGAGAGCTATATCCAGCATTGTGTATGTTTTTGCTGGGACCACTCAGAGGCATTACATATCCCTAAGATCCATGCAATTCCACAACACAGCCGGACTTTTTATGTTCCCCAGAACAAAGACAGTGGAATTTGAGTATTTAAACTTGACTGATGAACATACCATCTCAATGCATCACAATTTGCTTTATACACATTAAAGAAACACCATAAATAATATTTGTGCTGTTGCTGTCAATGATATATATTTCTTTACAAGTCACATTTATTCTTCTCCCACACTAACATACAACCATCATTAAATGAATATGTCAAGATTTTTGTCTAATACTGTGATGTGTGCAAGTTCATTCACACAAGTTGCTGATTTATCAATATTATTTGTAGAATCTTTATAGATCTATTGTGTTATATCACATAATTTCAAATGTGATTTATATTCTACCCCAAACCCAGGATAGAGAGGCTGAGTGAATGTGGTGTGGACTCTGTGAATGAGGGTCATTGTGTCAGAGACGCTGTAGAAGGACAGAGTTCCTGCACTGTGATCCACATACACTCCTATTCTACAGGAGCTGGAGACTACAGGGAGTTCAGTCTCTGTGTTATTGTGCCAGAATGAACAAATGGAGTCAGAGCAGAACAAACTCCAGGACTGATCATTACATCCAAAAATACATTCATCTCCCTCTCCCTTCCTGCTGATGCTCTTATATGACAGTGATATTTCCACATGAACACTCCACTCAACCTCCCAGTAACAGCGTCTACCCACACTCTCTCTACACAACACCTGCTCCCACTTTTCAAATCTGTCTGGATGATCAGGATACCGCTGGACTTTATCTGTGCATTTAATCACTCTGTTCCCCTCAGACAGACAAATTGTTTTATGTGCTGTATTTATATTCAGAGTGAACTGATGGAAATCTGATGGAAACAAAACAAATCAGGAAACATTAATTTAAATAATTAATATATACACTAAAAATCTTTTCAAAAGTTTTGTTTTTATATCTTATTTTGTTCAACTTTTTAGAGTAAAATGTTTGACTTCACAATGTTGTGTGTGTGTGTGTGTGTGTGTGTGTACGAGAGTGAGTGAGTGAGTCAGAGTGAGTGGTCAGTGAGTGAGTGAGTGAGTGAATGAGTGAGTGAGAGAGAGTGAGAGTGAGTGAGTGAGAGAGAGAGTGAGTGAGTGGTGGTGAGTGGTGAGTGAATGAGTGAGTGAGTGAGTGAAAGAGAGTGAGTGAGTGAGTGAAATAGAGTGAGTGAGTGAGTGAAATAGAGTGAGTGAGTGGTGAGTGAGTGAGTGAGTGAGTGAGTGAGTGAGTGTGAGTGGAGTGTGAGTGAGTGAGTGAGTGGTGAGTGAGTGAGAGAGAGAGTGGTGAGTGAGTGAGTGAGTGAGTGAGTGAGTGATGAATGAGTCAGAGAGTGGTGGTGAGTGAGTGAGTGAGTGAGTGAGAGTGAGTGAGTGAATGAATGAATGAATGAGTGAGAGAGAGTGAATGAGAGAGAATGAGTGAGAGTGAGTGAGTGAATGAGAGAGAGTGAGTGAGTGAGTGAGTGAGTGAGTGAGTGAATGAGTGAGTGAGTGAGAGTGAGTGAGTGAATGAGTGAGTGAGTGAGTGAGAGTGACTGAGTGAATGAGAGTGAGTGAGTGAGTGAATGAGAGAGTGAGTGAGTGAGTGGTGGAGTGGTGAGTGAGTGAGTGAGTGAGGTGAATGAGTGAGAGAGAGAGAGTGAGTGAGTGAGTGAATGAGTGAGTGAGTGAATGAGAGTGAGTGAATGAGAGAGTGAGTGAGTGAGAGAGAGAGAGTGAGAGAGAGAGAGAGAGAGAGAGAGAGAGAGTGAGTGAGTGAGGTGAGAGTGGTGAGTGAATGAGTGAGAGAGAGAGAGAGTGAGTGGTGGAGTGAATGAATGAATGAGAGAGAGTGAGTGAGTGAGTGAATGAGAGAGAATGAGTGAGAGTGAGTGAGTGAATGAGAGAGTGAGTGAGTGAGTGAGTGAATGAGTGAGAGAGAGTGAGTGAGTGAGTGAGTGAGTGAGTGAGTGAGTGAGTCAGTGAGAGTGAGAGAGTGAGTGAGTGAGAGAGAGAGAGAGAGAGAGAGAGAGAGAGAGAGTGGTGGTGAGTGGTGAGTGAGTGAGTGAGTGAGTGAGTGAGAGTGAGAGTGAGAGAGTGAGTGAGTGAGTGAGAGTGAGAGTAAGTGAGTGAGTGTGTGTGACTTACATTGTAGAAACTCCTCCCTTGTCTTGAACTCCGGTATGGGAAAGATCTCAATGTATGTTACTATGGAATATTAATAAACGTACAGAGAACATTATTGTTACATATACATACATATTTTTTTGTACTCCTTTCATTATATTTCATGATGAATCACTTATTTCTATAAGCACAAGAATGATCCAGTACTTACATTTACCAGATATCTTTTCTATCTCCTCTCTGCAGAAATGCTCCAGTTTCTCTCTCAGATGAGACACAGATTTACCAACATCATCAAAAGAGAGACGAGAACTGACAGTGATGCTGGGTGAGTCTGTAGATCCAGGAGGGACAGAGAGAGACTGGAAACTCTACAAGACACAAAGACACAATAGAACCACCAGCTAAAGAGAAAAACACAATCTCTTCCCTTCCTAAAGACCACTGTCCTGTTTGTCAGATCTCTGTTACCTGGAGGAAATGGATGTGATGGTCTGTGTGTGAAAGCTTCTCCAGCTCAGCGTCTCTCCTCCTCAGATCATCAATCTCCTGCTCCAGTGTCTTCAAGATTTCTTCAGCTCGACTCACTGAAGCCTTTTCCTGATCTCTGATCAGCTGTGTCACCTCAGAGCGGCTTCTCTCAATGGAGCGGATCAGCTCAGTAAAGAGTCTCTCACTGTCCTTCACTGCTGCCTGTGCAGAGCGCTGTTAGGACACACAGAGAGAGACGCATTAGAGTCAGTCCATTCACTCAGCTCTTACTGGTCCCTCACACAGCCTGTTCCCCACAGTGGGCTTCAGAGGGACTGGACAGAGCTCCAGCACTGGCTCCTCACAGACTGATTGAGTCCTAACCGAGTCTGAAACAGCTCTTCCAGCCGTCAGCAGTTATTGTTCTGCTCAAAACTCACCTTGTGAGACTCCACAGCCTCTCTCAGGTCCTCAAGCTCCTTCTGTCTCTCCTGGATTCTCTGCTGGTTTTTTCTCTGTATCTCCTCTAACTGTCTCTGTTGGGAAAGTTTGCTGTTCAGTAGGCTATATTGATCTGTAATCCAGTGGCTTATAAACTTCAAATATATTTGTATCTTTATCCATAGTTTAATTGTTAATCTTACAAAGTAAATTATAGAATGTAAGTGTTTATAGTGTTACTACTCACTGTTTTTCTGATATCAGCCACCATTGTTTAGATGTTAATTAAATATTCATTTTCCAAATGTGAGACATTTAGAAAACATGGCACAGCATGATTAACAAAAACTATATTATAAAAAAATTATATTATTTTATAATAATATATGTTCAAGTTTATCACACTGCAATTGATAATATTTTACATAGTCTGAATATCAGTTCATACCTCTTTCTCAGTTCTCTCTGCTGCAGCTGATACAATCTCGTGGTTTTTGTGTTCATCAATCATGCACGGGTAACATATACAGTTCTGATCGGTACGACAGTAAATCTCCAGCAGTTTCTCATGTTGAGGGCAGATCATCTCCTGCAGTCGTCCAGTGGCGTCCATTAGATTGTGTCCCTTACCTTTGAAGAAAGTCTCATGTTGTTCCAGATGATTTTGACAGTAAGAGTTCAGACACACCAGACAAGACTTGATGGCTTTGTTTTTGTCTCCAGTACAGACGTCACACTCCACATCTCCAGATCCAGTGTAACACTGAGCAGGACGAGCAGCTTGAAGTTTTGTCTTTTTGAGTTTCTCCACCACTTCAGCCAGCATGGTGTTTTTACCTAAAACAGGTCTTGGAGTGAAGGTCTGTCTGCACTGAGGGCAGCTGTAGACTCCCTTCTGATCATCCTGATCCCAGCAGCCTGTAATACAGTCCATACAGTAACTGTGTCCACAGGGAATGGCCACTGGATTCTTCAGTAGATCCAGACAGACTGAACAGCTAAACTGATCCTGAGCCAAAGAAACACTGGATTCTGCCATTTTACTACACAAACAGTAACTCACACACAGTCTAACCCTTAGAAACAGAAAAACACACAGACAAAACTGCTGAATTTCACACCCAGACTGAACAGGAAGTAGTGAGGAGTTTCATTTTCACTGAACTGAAGGTAGGAGTGGCTAACAGTGGGAGAAACAAAGGGAGAAAGATAGGGAAAGCGGGAGAGAGAGCTGGCAAAATGAAGGTTCCAGCTTTAATCTCAACTATATCTGTTAAATACACAAAATTATTCCTGCATTCAGTTGGTCAGTTGCATTCAGCAGATGTGTTTTTGTCAATTGTTGATCGCTTGTATTGTTGCAATCTAACGCTCTGCTGCCCTCTACTGACCACTAATATTAATGTTGGATATCAAAATATTAGGGGTGTCGATTCTATTTTTTTTTGGAGTCGACACTCGACTCCATTTACTGTACATCAAAACAGGGTTTTTTGTTTGTTTGTTTTAAAGCCGACCGAAAGCATATTAGAACAACACACTTTTAAACGTGACTCTCCAAATTTGATGAGTAGTTCATTTGGTTTACTCCTTGTTTATATAGTGCACTCAACTGGGATATAGGGATTAGAGAATCAGTAAACAAGTGAGCAGTTTCGGACACAGCAACAGACTCGACACCGAGAGTCGATAATTGCAGCATGATTGTTATGTGATTACTTTTTTAAATAATGTCCATAAATTTAAAATTCTTGTCCCATCACATATTTACTGTCTTCTCAATTAGAAAGTGTTTTTAAAAATTAAGGATATTTGGTAGAGTGAACAAGTGAGACTTTTGGAAGAAGTTCATTTTGGCCTAAATAAAATAACTAAAAACATGTCCAGGTATATGAACATCCAGTGGGTTTAGGGTAAAGTATCCTCATAATACAGAGAACATGGGAAGTGTGTGACCATTGTGCTCTTAACAGTCTCAGTGAAAGGCCAATAGATTAGGATTAACCCCGTCTATGATTTGTCGTCACTGAGGTTAAAATAAATGACTGCTTCATGGCTTACTAAAACCTGTTGAGGCAAAGTGAGAAGATCCAGAGGTGCAGTGACAAGCAACTGTAACCATTATTTCTGTACATTGGCCTGTTTGTATCTTCATTCAAGTAAAAAGTCTCTCTGAAATGTCTGTTGAATCCACTGTTGTTTAATAAACATTTAATATTTTAAGAGAAAGAGGAACCTCTAAATCCACTCAGTATACACACATATTAATGTATGATTGAAGGAAACTGTTATATTTTATATACTGCTGTAACATCGTAAAACATCCTAAACATCCCCATAACCTATAACAATTATAATTGTTCTCACTGCAGGTTAAAGATGTCAGGCGTTGCTTTAGAAGTCCCCGGCGGTGTCCGTAAACCAGCTCAATCTGGGGCAGGATGCTAATGTAAATATCTAAACTACAACCAATAAAGATATTTCACTCTGAGACTTAATTGAAAAGTTTATACAAATAACCACAGAATGATTTCCGTGTTTACTTAAAAATAAGTTTCAGAATAATACAAAGAACAATAATTAAAAAAGGCAAAAATAACATAACAACGTGTAAGTCTTCACCTGAAGCTCGGGCCCGATTATTATTTGTCCAAGGCTACTACAAGTTTTGCATTAAGAACACACACATTTCCTTTGTCTTTCTTTGCATCGAACACTTTGGGGCTTGGGGCCCCTGTCAAAGCCACACGGCTGTTAATATAGTTGACACTCAAGTTTACACAACTCCCCTCTGTCAAAGGTCTCATGTACACTCACCTAAAGGATTATTAGGAACACCATACTAATACTGTGCTTGACCCTCTTTCGCCTTCAGAACTGCCTTAATTCTACGTGGCATTGATTCAACAAGGTGCTGAAAGCATTCTTTAGAAATGTTGGCCCATATTGATAGGATAGCATCTCGCAGTTGATGGAGATTTGTGGGATGCACATCCAGGGCACGAAGCTCCTGTTCCACCACATCCCAAAGATGCTCTATTGGTTTGAGATCTGGTGACTGTGGGGGCCATTTTAGTACAGTGAACTCATTGTCATGTTCAAGAAACCAATTTGAAATGATTCGAGCTTTGTGACATGGTGCATTATCCTGCTGGAAGTAGCCATCAGAGAATGGGTACATGGAGGTCATAAAGGGATGGACATGGTCAGAAACAATGCTCATGTAGGCCATGGCATTTAAACGATGCCCAATTGGCACTAAGGGGCCTAAAGTGTGCCAAGAAAACATCCCCCACACCATTACACCACCACCACCAGCCTGCACAGTGGTAACAAGGCATGATGGATCCATGTTCTGTTTACACCAAATTCTGACTCTACCATCTGAATGTCTCAACAGAAATCGAGACTCATCAGACCAGGCAATATTTTTCCAGTCTTCAACTGTCCAATTTTGGTGAGCTTGTGCAAATTGTAGCCTCTTTTTCCTATTAGTAGTGGAGATGAGTGGTACCCGGTGGGGTCTTCTGCTGTTGTAGCCCATCCGCCTCAAGGTTGTGCGTGTTGTGGCTTCACAAATGCTTTGCTGCATACCTCGGTTGTAACGAGTGGTTATTTCAGTCAAAGTTGCTCTTCTATCAGCTTGAATCAGTCGGCCCATTCTCCTCTGACCTCTAGCATCAACAAGGCATTTTCACCCACAGGACTGCCGCATACTGGATGTTTTTCCCTTTTCACACCATTCTTTGTAAATCCTAGAAATTTCAGTAACTGAGCAGATTGTGAAATACTCAGACCGGCCCGTCTGGCACCAACAGCCATGCCACGCTCAAAATTGCTCAAATCACCTTTCTTTCCCATTCTGACATTCAGTTTGGAGTTCAGGAAATTGCCTCGACCAGGACCACACCCCTAAATGAAGCAACTGCCATGTGATTGGTTGATTAGATAATTGCATTAATGAGAAATTGAACAGGTGTTCCTAATAATCCTTTAGGTGAGTGTATATATATATATATATATATATATATATATATATATATATATATATATATATATATATATATATATATATATATACATAATAAACACATAGTCACACTTATTAAAGAAAACATGTTTTAGTCCATTAACACCCTTCAACAAGAAAATCACACTTCACATCTAAAATGTTAATAATAATCAAGCTTGTCAAAGCAAACACTTCAAGAAAAGAAAATCCACACATCTAAGGTATAAACTTAAAAATGCAAACTTAAAGATGCAGACTACTTTATGAGGCAAGTTTGGATTATTTTATGGGTTGAGTAATTCAGATTTCTCTTGCAACTTGAACATTTCACAATTGGAGCATTCAAATTGACTTTCCAACATAAAACACTTAACGTCATTCATTCATTTCTTATTCAATCTTTCCATTTGTCTGATAACCTTTTTATCTATTTCCCCCTCCAGATTAACCCTCCACTGTGAGGATAACTCATTGCTCGCTGCTTTGAATCTTCACTTCTCCTTCTTCTCTTCTTTCCGGAGTTGTCTGTTGTGCTCTCTCTTGTGTCATTCCACTAAAAGATTGTAACATTTCAGTTTTATTTGGCACTTCATTGTCATATTCAAACCATTTAGGAGAGATCTTGTTTCCTGGAATTTATCAGAGGAATTCTTAACGACTCGTTGGCCATTTAGGGCCAATTTAACAAAACGTAACAAAACGCCTCTCATCTAATTTGTTTTATTTACATTATACAAGTTAGTAAATTAAGTCACATTACAAGTATTATTTCTACCGTGTCGATGATGTTTCCACATTCATCTTTTTTCTACTCTTTCTTTATCAATTTGTCTGATTAACCTATATTTGCACACTGATAAAATCACATGTCATTTGACTGACAGGAGTTCAGATGTAAAGACTTCACTCCGCATTTCACTGATTTATGATTGACCTCAAACATGGTTCTCTGTACCATCAATACAGTTCAATTCTCACACTTTTACCTTTGAAATATGTGATCCAAATAAAAAAGGATAGAGAGGCTGAGTGAATGTGGTGTGGACTCACATACACTCCTGGAGTCAGTCAAATGGAGTCAGAGCAGAACAAACTGATCATTATATCCAAAAAATACATTCATCTCCCTCTCCCTTCCTGCTGATGCTCTTATATGACAGTGATATTTCCACATGAACACTCCACTCAACCTCCCAGTAACAGCGTCTACCCACACTCTCTCTACACAACACCTGCTCCCACTTTTCAAATCTGTCTGGATGATCAGGACACCGCTGGACTTTATCTGTGCATTTAATCACTCTGTTCAAGATAAGTTCACTCTGTTCAAGCTCAGACAAATTGTTTTATGTGCTGTATTTATATCCACAGCGAACTGACGGAAATCTGATGGAAACAAAACAAATCATCTACATCAGGAAATAATTATTTGTAATGTTAACAGTTGCAAAAGTTTTATTTTTATATCTTATTTTATCCAACTAAGATTCACAGAGAATAAATGTATGACTACATGTTGGTGTCAATCAGATTATAAGGGGGTAAATCAATGTAGTAGTAGTAGTGTGTGTGGTTCATGTTGTGGGGACAAAATGTCCCTGCAAAGATAGCAATATCTGGAATCCTTGTCCTTGTGGGGACATGTTTGTTCCCTTTGAGGAAAACGGCTTATAAAACATACTAAGTGATATTTTTGGAAAATGTAAAAATGCAGAAAGTTTTCTGTCTTGGGTTGGGTAGGTTTAGGGTTAGGAGATACAGTATATAATACAGTATAAAATCGCATTATGTCTATGGAAAGTCCCCATAAATCAAGGAAACCCAACAAAATGGAAGGGGGTGTTTACCTACATTGGGATATGTTCCATTTAGATAATCTGGAAAAGTTTGTAGTGATCCAATCCAGTATTTTGCATCTATAACGCAATATGTTGAGCCCAATTAATGTTTTTTTTGTTTTGGTTTTTTTTGGAGGGCACAGGAGTCAGGAGGACACTGCTTATATTACATGTTCAGCTTCAATTCTGTGAGTTTTCTGTCTATTGCCTCACGGTGGCGTCAGTGTCCCGTCAAAGGTCCCTCCAGAGTCCAAGTGAAGTTCACAGGCACCGGCCCGTCAGGAGCGCGTGGGAGCGGAGAGGCGGGAGTGCGCTTGCGGGGAAAGTGGGCGCGATCGTGCCGAAGGAGTTCGCTCGCGCCGCGGCTCAGGAACAAGGAACTTCGACGCTCAACTGCCCAGGAAGACCAATGAGCCTCCAATTTATCCTGTTTCTTTGGCTTTAGCCCACGAAACACCTGGAATATCGCGTCAGGTACGTTCATCTGTCGGTAAACTGTGAAAATAGGTATAATGATAGGTGTTTCACCTTGATTTTACGGATTTTAAAAAAAAACGTGCTAGCAGGTTAGCAGGTAAGTTAGGAGGAATGAGAGCGAACCTGTTTCCTCAGGTGTTTAACTCTTCTCTGCTGAGTAAACAACACGAATACAGACTTTAACACTGAATTAAATGAGAAAATAAAATTTGAAAGTTTTATTTCAGAGGTTAGTCTGTCACACAGGTGAGTTTTAAAGTGTGTCCTTCACCTGAGGGAAGGAATTTCACCTGGCCTCAGATTGTTCAAGATATTCACTTTAGCGGCATTCTGTTTTTAATAACTATTTATATATATTTATCACTTATGTGGAATTTGTTTCGTCATTTGGATTATATTTGACGGGAAAAGTTGATTGCGTGAAATTTGACATTGATGTCGTGTCATTGTTTGAAGTGTGTACATGGCAATGCTACATTTATATGTCATACACAGAGGAAAGTGACAAGGACATTTTATGTCATATATTGGGCGAAATGCTTATTGACTGGCAAACTGTTAAACGCTAGTTTACATATTCTGCCATGTAGATGCTTAAACGGCCTTTCCCATAAATACCGGATTAAAATCACTATGACAGCACTTTAAATTGTTGTCATGATGTTGACAGCAGGGAAGTATGTAGTGAGATTGTGTTTGAGAGATGAGGTTTCTGTGTGGGGGCGGAGCTCCTGTCACATGCTTTGCTCATTGTCTTGTTATACTTTTTGTGCATTATTTATTAAATTAAATGAAACATTTGCTTTGTGCTGCTCGCAGGCATTAATGTCTTACATTCACTGTAGTTTCCCATGACAGATGTCTCTGCGTTTAATGCTAGAAAAGGCCTTGTGAATTAAACTTTGTTAGTCTTCTAGTCCAACAACATGACATAAAGCTTTGATCTTTCTCTAGGGTTATCAAGGTCATGGAAAAACTTGGAAAGTCATGTAGAAATTAGTTATGCTCGGATCAAAAAATATTTTATGGCTAGAAATTGCTTTGTTTGAGCAATATTATTATTATTATTATTAATAAATAAAATATAAATATTTCAATAAATATTGAAAAGTCATGACAGTTCATTGGTCAAGATGTAGGAACTTAATTTTTTTAATCTCTCTTTTCTTTATCTCTGCATTCCAACAAAATCCCATTCTCAGACACTTCACCGCAGGATTTAGTCTTCCTGATGTCATCATCACTCATTGGATCAGGTTTGCGTTCAGTAAGGCAGTGTTTAGCTGCTGTGCTCAGTGGTTTCTGGTTGAAGACAGTAAAGACATAAAGTAATCCATGTGACTCCATGTGGTTTAAATTCAAATTTATGAAGCTATGTGTTTTGTTTGCAAAAAACATATTTTGCCACTTTATTTACAAAATATTATCTAACGTGCGTTCATGCAAGCACCACGACAAATGCGTGTTGTGTTGTCACGAGAGCGTGGGAACCCTCACATTTCTATAATATTAGAAGTTATACTTTGACACTATATTGCCAGAAGTATTGGGACACCCCTCCAAATCTTTGAATTCAGGTGTTCCGATCATTTCCATGGCCACAGGTGTATAAAATCAAACACCTAGGCATGCAGACGCTTCTATATAGCAATACATTTGCCTTTTTAGCACTATTTTAAACTTTTATTTAATTTTTGTTAAATTATATTTGCTCGCATTCATTAATATTCACTTTTGTGTGCTTAGATGAGTGTCATTAAAATATTAGGATGTAAGTTGTCTAGTGTTTTATCGTGTCTAAATATTTATTCAAATGCAAAACCTACAAATAATTAAGCAGTTATGATCTGCAATACTTTTTTGAGCAACTAGACTAGATACATGTATATTTATTAAAGAGCCATACAGGCACTTTGCCTCTTTGCGTTGGAATTCTCTATTTTAACCTTAATAAAGTATTAATATAAATAATAAAAATATTAGAATAATTTTCAAAATCATTAATGGACAATAATTATTGCACAAATAGTATTTAGTACCAAAAGATCTCCTCAAAATATTCAGTAAATATTATTAAACTAAAATATAGAACATTTATTTAATTGAAAAATAGTTAAGGTTGTATGGTCACATTTGACCACCAATGAGTACGAGTGTGACCAATTAGTAAGGAATACCTGAGGGCTAAATACAAGAAAAACATTAACATTAATGTTAACAATGTTGCATCGCCATCACTCTCCATAATAAAATGATACTCTAAATGTGGTTGATGTAATAATCAATGCACACTATGCTGTACTGTTTACCAAAAACTGCTGAAAATACCTGTATAGTGAAGCTGTTGTCTATCCGCTTAAGCGATTCTAATGTATTGACACAGCGCTGGTTTGTTTACTATTGAGAGCTCCATGAACCACGTGACCGCGCGCGCCGCCGGGAGATGAACGCATGTTGTAACTGTTTTTCAACGGCTCTTGCTTTAACTGTTATGCCACACTAAGTGCGCCAAAACGGTATTTATTGTTTGAATTTCGTATTAAAAATTAAAAGCTTAGACTTTGTTTCATAGCAAAAGCAGGTTTGCCAATTTGGCGTGAGATTTACTTGGGCAGAGAGTGTGAGACAGAGCCTGAAAGCGCATGTCACACCAAATGCGTGAGAGTTGGCAACCCTGACTGTGATAGGTTGCCACCTGTGCAATAAGTTGTGAAATTTCCTCACTACTAAATATTCCACGGTCAACTGTTAGTGATATTAAATCAACGTGGAAGCAATTGGGAACAACAGCAACTCAGCAAAACAAAGTGGTAGGCCACGTAAAATCACAGAGCGGGTTCAGCGCATGCTGAGGCGCACAGTGCGGAGAAGTTGCCAACTTTCTGTTCCCTAGCTGTGAACAGAAAGTTGAGCGGTTATGTGAGACATAAGTTGTACTGTATATTTCAACACAATTCATGCATGTTTTTTTTTGTGCTATAACTTGTATTAAAGTGTAAGAAAAGACTCCCGCTCCACACAGCTGCTTCTGTCACGTCACATTTAGGAGTCGGTTTTAGCCCTGCCTGAAGACATGAATAGTACTTTTGACAAATTTGTTTAGTTTTGTGTAATATTGTCATGTTTAGCATAGATGAATGTATGTTGTTTGTGTTTGATATCACCCATAGAAAAAACTTAAAAGTACAATTTATATATGACCTCATAATTGTGTCAGGATGAGTTGCTCAAGTCAGTCACCGGAGTGTGGATGTTTGCTGTGTGCTGAAGTTCATATACCCTGAAGCAAATTCCTCTTTGTTTCAAAATCCTGGTTTCTCCATGATGGTAGCTTTTACTGTAGTGTTGCTATGAAGTAGTCTTAGGAGTTTATTTGATTCATGACATGTCTGTATATTTGTAATAAAGGCATGAACATATTGTTTGTTAAAATGTTACTGGATGGAGAAGATGAAAAATTAGAGGTTAGATTTGCTGGTCTATATAGAAAGGTGGTAATAGAGGGTCTTAAGAATATATTGACTATATAAATATATTGGCCTAAAATTTTGAACTCAGCATTTTTTTATGGGTTTTAATTATTGTTTTTGTTTACATTATTTGGTTATCAGCTTAACTGTTATTGTCCAGAATTTTAATATTATGCATCCTATAAATGTTTTGTTTTTCCTTTCTTTAATCCAAATATTTCAAACTATATCTTAGTAATGCTGTTTTAATTGGTAATCATTTTATTTTAAACTTAGTTTTGTTTTCCATCCTTTTAGTCTTTTGTAATATAAATTTAATTAACAAAGAACAAAGTAACGAAGTTCCAAGAAGTGACATTATTTTTGGTGGGAAAAATAACAGCACAAACTTTGTGATTAGTTTTTTCATTTTATTTTAATTAATTTAATTAATTAATTTATTTTATGAGTCAAAGATGAAACTGAATAACAGTTGCTTGATCAAGCATTTATTTGTCATTCTTCGGTCATTTACCATAACAGCGACTTGACTTTGCAAAAACATTTTACATATGGGTTGTTGACATGACATGGCATTTTCGCTGTCACACAAGATGCAAATTAATATAATTAGTATTGTACAGTAAATTGTTAAACATTTCTTAGTCTTGCATGGACCTGTTGATATAAAAACTGCTTTGTCTTTAGATTGTTTTTACATTTTTGAGCCAAATCTCAATATTGTCCTATGGTGTGAGTCTCAAGCATGGTTCAATAAATTACAACTTTTATAAATTAAAAAGAAAAGCATACAAATGGTAATAAATACCTCTGGCATAATTTTACAAATGTCTATTTTAGTAAATAAAAATCTTTTTTTTTTTTTTCATCCAAATATTTCTAATAGTGTAGGAACTTGATACATTTTGTCACTGAAAACCATGTCCTCTGGTGTGACACTATATCCTGATTTTAAATTGGGCAATTCCACTGACAAGTTGAATTAGTTGAAGGACCCCATTTAAGGTCATGTAACTGTGAAGCACATGAAGTGCACATGGTAAGATTTTGTCTCAGAATTGTTCAAATATTTAACCTTTTTGGAACCACTATAAAAGTGTTAATTTCTGTTGTCCTTTGGTGCAACACCACTATATTCTTAATTCTTTCTATGTAACACCATAGGACACATTTCAGTAAAAATATTAAGTTAGTGACCCCTTATATTTTCTCAAACATCAGACTACATAACAAATATACATTTTTTTTTTTTTTCAAAGTGGTGTTTTACAAAAAGCATTTTTGCTGCTTATTTGTCATCTACCCATATACAGACATCAGTCACTGGTATTTCTGATAAAATGTTGTCCGTCTCTCTCTCTCTCCCTTTCTCCTTCAGCTGATTCCATATCAACCCACCACACCCCACCATGCTTCTCTCCTCCTGCTATTGACCTTTGACCTCTGGCAGCGATGGCAGAACGCTCAGTGGCTCCAGGTCAGATGTACATAGAGGTGGAGTACGACTATGAGTACAAATCTAAGGACCGTTTGATCACCATTAAACAGGGGGAAAGTTACCTTCTTGTTAAGAAGACCAATGATGACTGGTGGCAGGTGCGCAAGGATGAGGCCAGTAAGCCCTTCTATGTCCCAGCACAGTATGTGCGAGAGGTGCGACGGGCTCTCATGCCCCCTCCTAAACCCCTCAGTGCAGCGTGCCGAGGGGGGACTGGACCCATTCGACCATCTGGCCTGGAAATCCCGCGGCCAGATGATAACAAAAAGAGCCCCTCTCCCTCCAGCAGTGCTTTACTGCCGCCCAGGGATGACAGAGGCAGCCCTGGCAGCCCAAAGGGACACGTCCCCTCCATACAGATAAACACTTTACCTGACTCACTTCCTCTTTCTAGAGCAGAGTCCCCGAGTCGCAAAGTGGATGGAGAGAGGGACAAAGAGTTGGAGAGGAGTGGTCGAGGACCAGAAAAAGGTGCAAGTCAAGAAGCATTCACTGGAGAGGGAGGCAGCTCGGATAAGAACCGGAATGATTCAGAATCCGGGGATGATCTCAGCAGTGGTTCCACTGATAACCTACAGGTGAGAATCACTTGTATACCAACCCATAACAAATACCTTTATCTTCACTCTTTCCAAAAGTCTATTTGAACATTCCTATCTCTTAAATGACTTTAAACAATTTAGATTAATCTAATTACAAATTTTCTGTTTTTTGAACACTCATACAATGATGTAGCCTAGAAATCTAGACGCACCCTAGCGGCAGCAAATCTAATTTTCCGCGAGTGTAGTCTAGCAACTCTCGGTAGACCTGCGAGCTGGAAAAGCCAAACTCTGGTCAGGCCAATCACATCGTGTGTAGAGTTGGTGGGTGGGCTTAACATAATGACGGCAGAATTGCCGAGGTTCCGCGTGCTACTTAAAAACAAAGAAGCTGGCGAACCGTGGTCTTCCAAATCAGCTTTGGCCGCGATTCTGGGATACTTGTTGTTAAACTTGTCTTTGAGAAAAGAGCAAAGAACGGCACTGAAGTCATTCTTAGGAAAGAAGATGTGTTCGGAGTTTTGCCAACCAGATACTGCGAAAGTTTAATCTATCAACTAGCTCCGCTTCACCTTCTTCGTTGCTCTGGTTGGTTGTAGCGCTATCCTATTGCGTGCAGAGGGAATTTGAAAGGCAACCATTTATCCCGCCTCTCGGATTGAGCCCTGCCAATGGCTTGTCAGGCTAACAATGTTGCACATAAACACCTATTCCTGTATGCCACGGTGTTGGGCTCCTGTATTTAGCCTTAGTTACTCATCTTTTTTTTTTGTGGTAATGTGAAATCATCTCTCTCTGTCTCTCACAGTTACACTCCCTCCTTTCTCTAAAGCTTTTTTCATCATCTCCTCCCACTGTTTTTCTGTCTTTTCCTCCTGCTGTGTCATCAAAGCATTTCTGCTAAACAGCAAATGTTTGCTGTTGTGTCATCATGTGTGGGATGGTGTGAATGCTTTATTTTAAACACTTTCTCTTAATCGCACTCTTACACCTACCGTTTAAAGTTTTTGGGGTCAAGATTTTTTCTTTTATTCAGCAAGTATGCTTTCAATTAATCAAAAGTGACAGTAAAGATACAAATTTAATAAACATTAAATGCATTTATTTTTCAGCTACAGTAGATGTATTTAAGAGAAAAAACAGTAATCAACAGTACTTCACTGTATGAATTAAATGTACACTGATTGTTATTAAAGCTACTAAAGTTATTCAGTCAGGAGCAGTGAGTGATTTTCTCTGTATTTTGTTGTTTGATAAACATTAAAGGTGCCATAGAATGGAAAACTGTATTTACCTCAGCATAGTTGAATAATATGAGTTCTGTAGATGGAACTGACATATACCGTGAGCCTCAAACACCATTGTTTCCTCCTCCATATGTAAATCTCATGCGTGAAAAAGACCACTGAAAAATTTTGCATATACCAGTCCATGTTCTAGGCCAGGCAGTATTAACATGGACCTGCACAGCCAAATCATCAGAAGTTCAGCAGGTATTGTGAAGAAGCAACCAAGGACAATAGTGGAAATGGCAGTTCATTGATATAATGTTACGTTCCAGGCTGTGCAGGGGATGTGAGCACTTTTCATACTTTTCATACCCTTCCCACAGAACTGTCAGCATATTTATCTATAACAGGATACCGCACCAATTTAGTGTTAATTTCATTAACGAAAATGATAAAAAAATATTGACAACCTTTTTTTCCTTGACTAAGACGAGATGACAAACATCCTTAAATGATAACTGATAAAGAGGAGCATTCATGGTTGCGGTTGTCAGATTTCAATAATTTAAATCCCCAAACAGAGCTTTTCTGTTAAAAGAACACCTATTCTATCCAGTGTTTTACTTAAAATTTGCAGTCTGGCAACCATATGCATGCAAGCTCTCTTTCTCACGCGGTTGATCTGAAAACACCAGTAAGGAGGGATGGGACGGTATTAAAATTTCATATCATGATTATAGTGACCAAAATTATCACGATTATCAATATTATCACAGTTTTGTTAAAATTAGATGAAAGTGTTCAAAAAAGAACAGATGCACACACTGAAAACCTTTCAACAAGTTTTATATTTGAAAATCAACAAACAAATAAAACAAGCAGCTCTATGCACTTTTTTTAAGCAAGATTCTATTCTGTGGCATTTCCTTACTTATGACCATCGTCAATAGCAATGCGTATATGACAGCGCACATACACGTATCACAACGGACATGCTCTCTTGTTTCATTCAAATGCAACTTGCCATCTTGCGTCTCCGTTTTTGATTTGTATTGAAATTGAAATCAAAGGACTTTACTATTAAAACTACTATAATATGTTGTGATCATCTTGTCTGGATGAGTGTTTTGTATGCTGTACAACATGGATTTATAAACGAGTAACGTTAAGATTTAAAACATTAATCTCAATTCAAGATGTCCCCGTAATTATTTATGTGGTAAAAAAAAATCTGTGTAATAAGTGTACAGTGAATGTACATCACCTCTAATAGTCTTGTTTGAACTTGTTCGTTTGTCTTTGGCTCAAAGCTTTCTTCGTGGAATCTTCATGTTAATATCAAGTGAGTGAGATAAAATATTACCAAACTTTTGTGTCCAGTATTTCCCAGATGTAGTTTTGGTATTGAGGTCTTCACAAAGACGACTTGGCAGATTTGAAGTGTTTGCCCCTATTGCAGCAATTTTCTACCAAAATATGACCACACCTCAGATTTGGTCCAGTCGGTGCAGTCACTTACTTCCGCCATTTCTTCTTGTTCAAAAAACAACATTGCGCCAGACGGATGCTGGCTGAACAGGATTTACCACGGGTTTTCAAAATCGTGATAATCAAACACGGTTTTAATGATAATTACATTTTAAACGATAAAACTAACCATCAGCACATTTTGTCATGGTTTATCGTGAAAGCGGTGATCGTCCCATCCCTATAAACAAATAAGCTGCATTTCAGCAATCTGCATTTGAGATGTTCTGCTTAATTTAAAGTGTCATTAAGTCAGTCTGTGTTCTGTCACGAGCCATTTGTGCGACTACATCTGCCATCAAACCTTCTCAGTGATGAACTGTAATAAATCCAAGCATGGATCTCTCGACTATTTGTGATTGTTTGCTGAATAACTGTACTTTACCCTGTGTGACAATACAAAGTCTTTTTTGCTGTTGTTTTAATAAAATAAAATAAAAATTAAGTAATATGGAATAAAATCGAGAAGTTTCTTATTTTTCCATTAGGCCTATATGACACAACTGTCTTTGAAAACAATGAGGTCCCACCTTCGAAGCAAAGATAATGTTACTTATCGTTAAGTGCATATGTGCTGCATTATAAGGACAGATTAATTGTGTACTATTATTAATTGTAAGCTTGTTTAGTGCTGCAAGTCAGCTGTAGGAGCTTCTGAGATGAATCCTTGCTGTAAAACAGAGCTCAACATTATTATTCATGACCCTCCCAAATATTTCAAAATATTGTATCAGTGCATTCTATGATACCTTTAATGACACCAGACAGCAGCAGGTTTAACTAATGCACAGATCTAATATACTGATACTCATCAAAACTGTATACATTCACGTAAGATTTAAACAACTGTAAACCTTGTGTGCATTTGACAGTTTAAGATGCGAATGAGAGCCTAATTCAGTACTCCCACACTGTGTGACAGGCACAGAGTACTATGCGTACGCTTCGGGTGTACGTGCTCAGAAAAGCTTTTGTCAGAACAGTGTGTGAATTAAAAGTTTAACTGGCAAGGTTTTAAAATGCTTGCTGATAAACTTTCGTGATGGAGAAGAGCTGCAAAGGCACATGAGCTTCCGCTGCCTTGCTAAACGTGATGTCAATGTACATCATGTTGTACAGTATGTTGGGATGGGTGCACAGAAAAGATAATAGGTGTGACCCCAAATAGTCGAAGATGCAATGATCCCTGTGACAGAACGCGTTCTGTTTGATCACCCCCTTATGCCTTTCACTCAGATGTCAAAATATGTTGTCAAATCTAACAGATAGTGAAACTAAAGTGCTTCTTCTCATGCAGGCGGATAAAGACAACAGCGCAGTGTTTTAAGATGATTGACATCACAGAGTTTACCAGTATTTTGGTGCTGATGTGTGAACGGTCTCTTACCGGTAAAAGGCCAGAACGCCATTGCTTGTGTGAACAGCGGTTCTAATTTGATTTTTGGATGCTGTGGACATGTTTAGCAAAAAAGACTGCCACTCCAGTTTAGCATTTATTGTTGTCTCTGCAGTTAAAAAGACAAAGTTGACAATTCTGGCTGTACTTTCGTTATTTGAATCATTTCTTTATTTTTATTGTATTTATTTTTATTTTATTTGACCACTCAGGGTTGTCTAATTTTACTATTTGTGGCTTGTGTTTTGAATATATGTTCCCCTGCACTTTAGACATTTTGCACACATTTGTTCTGCACCTTGTGACTTGATTCGGACTTATTTTTTTAACAAAGGTATATTCCGTTCTAATTTAATTCTGTAAATTAATTTCTGATTGTTTTTCAGTGCATCGATGTTGCTCTGTACTTAGAGTGTGTTTGCACAGGCAATTTAGTCGATTTAGATTTAAATTTGCCGACATGTGAAATGCAAATCCTGTCTGCAGTGTGGCCTTCCTGCAGTTATTATATTTGTTATTTTTTGGGCAAAATCATCCAAAATGTTTATACATTTTCTTCTACAGTGGTGGCCAAAATTATTAGAACACTTGGCACATTTAAGAGGTTTCAGTTGTTTTTGTTGAATTGGCCATTACAATACCCATAAAATGAATGAAATATCTACAAAATATTTACGTGATTATGCTCTATAAACCATAGAATAGAGCCATCATAAGGAGATTTAGGTAATTTTCCTTACAAAGGCCTATTTCAGTGTCACACAAACTGGACGGATCTATTGTGCATTCAAAGGAAAGCCTTTGGCTTCAGTTGCAGAAGGCATGGGCTAACATTAGTGTTGAAGTTCTCAGAGGAAATATACTGACACTATGCCAGAGAGATGTGCTGCAGTAATTGCTGCAAAAGTTGGACATACCAAATATTAAAGTTAAAAGTGGATAAAAACAGTACGACTCACTTCATCTGATATTTGATGGTCAGAGCAGCCCTCTGCATGTTTCATGAACATTATGAAATTAAATCATGTTTTGGAGGCAATAAATGGTCAATATTTTCAGATCTGTCAGTTGTTCTAATAATTTTGGCCACCACTGTACAGTATATCTTTGTGTGATGTTCTGTACACGTGGCTTTAAAATGTGGAAAGAAGACAAAAATGTGAGCTGCCGCAAAATATGCAAAGTACTTGATTTTGCATTCAATTCTGTGATTGCAGAATCACAAAATCCTGGAGGGACTGTTTGGGATGTGTCCCGGTCTGTATTTTTGCCAACCTTGTTTCCATCTCTTTATAATCTACTGTCTGTAAACATCAGAAATCCTCAAACCAAAATAATGGTTTTGGCATCATAATTTCTGTACAACAGGGGCCTCAAGGGAGTGACAAGGGGCCTGTGATAGTCTAGAGAAAAATTGTAAACAATAAGAAAATAATTAAATTACATTAAAATAAACAAATGAATGGAATTCATAATAAAAATAGTAATAGTAATTATAATATAATAATAATTTATTAATCTGTTAAATAGGTTAAATTAGTTAAAAATGCATAAATATGATTTTGATGAGTATATAAATAAATAAAAATTAGATTACAATATAAATGTATCTTAATAGTAACTCATTTTGCATTCATAATATAAATTTTCAGTGTATAAATTGGGTTTTTATAAAGCTGGATGCCCTTTAAATTTTAAAATTGGGTCCCTCACTTGAGGATGATCATATTAGGGGGACCGTGGCTAGGGGTGGGAATCTCTAGGCACCTCACAATTCGATTCGATCACGATTCAGAGGACTGCAATGCGATTATGAAACGATTATTGATGCATCTTTTTTCTTTACAGATTTTCTTTTTTCTCACTTGGTACTTTTAAAGCAAAGTATTTGTAATGACCCATAATGAATTTACTTACAATATCTTTTATTAATAAAACAAATAAAAGTGATTTTACAAGTCAACAGGAAGGTTACATTTGCCAGAATTTGTCCCAACATTGCAAAGAACCAACAGGAAAAATGTCTGTATAGCAGCATACTTAATACATGCATATAGTAAATTAATACAGACTTCAGGATATTCTGAATCATTAACATAAAGTAATAACCAACACCCTCCTGTTATGTGCAATGAGCAATATAATCCTTCAGACAGAAAATAAAATAAAGTAAAATATAGAATTCTGTACCAGCAGCTCTCATACAAAAGTAATACCTGTAGACTTCAGCATATTCTGAATAACTAGTAACATACAGCTACTCTTATACACAAAGAAATTAAGTCTCATGACTTAAAAGTAAATCCTGAGCACAGACACTCTTTTCCCCTTCTGTATACCACAATCAAAAACAGCTTTTATGAAATCTTTGACCATCAAATTTGCGATCGTGTTTGTGGTCCTCTGGTTGGCAGCAACTAGCGGTACAACCGAGCATTGGAAACATGTAATATGGTTTCTCATGTTTGTCATGTTTCGAAAATATTTTAGTTTAGTTTGACACAACTTGCATATAGTATGGCTCTTGTCTAGGTCATTTTCCCCTTCAACTTCATGGAAGCCAAAGTGCTTCCATAAGCTAGCTTTTAATGCAGAGGATGCTGGTTGTATTTCTCACTCAGCCGTCATGCGTCTCTGTTATGTACATGCCACAGATGGTCCGGGCTCTGCACTTCCCGCGCTTCAGAGTTGCACCCTTTTGCGTTCTGTCAACATTAAGTTATCAACATTTAGAAAATAGATTTTTTTTTGTTGACATTTGTGAATCCTAACCGTGGCATCTAATAGATTGAAAACCCCTGGTCTAGAATATGCCATAAGTAAAGACTGTCAAAACTGAGCAAGGTGTGTTCTGTTTGTGCATATGTGTCTGTTAATGTACGTGACCAAAGGTCACTTGTAGGGATGTGGAGGATTTTGTGCTCTACAGACAGTACTACATTGAGAGAAAGAGTTTGATGGAAGAGATGAAAAGGCTCAGTCTGTAGTTCCTTCCATCATCTCTGCATGTGAACAGAAGGGTTGTCTTTATTATGTTCATATGAAGATTTGCTTAATCTCTCTGAGAACAGAGGGAGAGTGAGAGAGAGTTTGGGTCGGGATGTTCAGCATGACGTGACGGTGTTGAATGGGAGGGGGTGAGGAGAGTGTTGCTCTGTGTTTGTTTGCGTGCTTTTGTGTATTGGCGCTCTGCACTGGCATCCTGCATCCTGCATTCAGCCCAGTTCAGAGCTGCTTGCTGCCGTGGCTCCCATTATAGGATATTCTGCGCTGAGCAGCACTGCATAGACATCATGTACCCAGAGGAACCGGTAAGGCTCGCATGCATGCACGCACGCACACGCACGCACACACACACACACACACGCACTATGCATGAATGCACATACACTCACACATGCACAATTGCTAAATTTACCACAACTACACTTAAATATAGCTAGTGCATTCTCTGTTTTTCTGTTTTCTCGTTTCTTTATTTGCTGAATCGCATGTACATAAAGGGATAATTAATCAAAAAATGACAATTCTGTCATTGTTTACTCACTCTTGTGTTTTAAATAAGTATTTATTTCTTGTATGGAAGATATTTTGAAAAGTGTTTAGAAAAGCAACTTAGCAAGCAACTTATGTTTATGATGCTCTAGCCATGCAAATGCAGTTGAGCTTGCATATGCAATACAGACATTCACACAGGTTGATCTGTACACATGCACACACAAGCAGCAGTTGTTTTCAGAGAAAGAGTTTGAGCTGGAACATGATGTGCTTATTGTCTTAAGTTACTGTGACATGCTGATGTGACCAGGATGTACATTACTGTATTACATAAGCTCTGCTACATAACCGTTCAGTGGACAGCTGGCCTGAGAAGCGCACACACTACATCAAGAATACACAATTTAAGAAAGTATATACGTCTCTGCACAAGCAGGCTAACACACACATTACCAGGCTTTAGCACTCGTGTGTGGGTATGTGTTTGTGTGCGTGTGTGCGCATGTGTGTGTTTTTTAATTTGTCTGGCATTTTACACAGCTGTAATAATGTGATTGTAAAAAAACGTTCTGATTCCTGATTTCCTCTGCCCTGATGCAGATGAAACGCATAAGCTGTTTTAATCTGTTTGCTCTGTCCACCGAATCTCAGTGTTCAGCTGCTCCATGGTTCTATTGCTCTGTAGCTTACATAATACTATAATGCTAATACTCCAGGATAGCTACTGTTAATACACTTCACTGTAAACACGGATCACTTATCACTGCTGCAACAGCTTTATTTAACCTTGCTGTGCTGTTTGTGAGTTTATTTTAATGTAATTGTTCCCTGACATAAGCGTACAAAAAAAATATGGCATTCTAATGCTAATTCCTATTCTCCTTTCAGAAAGCAGATGAGAACTCATGGTTTGTGTATCCCTGCACATGAGTGGATTCAGTACTTGATGTGAATGCTGAGTTTGAGAGTGTCTCTAATAACGGGTGTCGTATCATGTTTAACATTTGGATTTTTGTAGTCTCAGCCGCAGGCTCAGCTGATGCATACTGCAGAAAAAATGGCCACAAGCCTTACTACCATTACAATTGAATGGGAGAACTTGAAAGGTCTGGTAAAGTATATCTCACTTTCCAAATAAAAGAGACAACCTGCAAAGTCACGCCTGGTCTTTTATGTGAAACTTGGTCTTAGCTTTTGCACTTGTACATTGGCTGGAACAGTCTGAACTATACAATTGTTTCTGCATAATTTATTATGCTATTTATGTCAGATTTTATTGCTGATTTGAAATGTTATTGAAATTGTTCAGTTAGGAATTAGGAGAAATACTTGCTGCCCTGAAAATGACTGCCTGATTGTGTTCCTGAGATAGCCATTAAGTGAACTGAGTGACTTGCCTTGAAAGGGATTGTGTTAGTATTTGGATAAAAAGAAATTGATAACAAAGTCTATGCGCTTTTTCCATGGATTACTTCAGTGTTGTCTGCTGCTCCAGTCATTTTTAACAAGTACTTTAATTGTTGGTTTATTATTGTTATATTAATTTCAGATGGGCAGTTTGAGTTTTGCTTGCCTATACTCCGCTTCGCACTTGTTTTTGTGGCGGTGGGGCGTGTTTTATGGCGTTATCAAGTATTATGCAACATCTTGCCCCAAAGGTTTTTCATGTAGTACACCTTGGGCTATATTTTCAGTACATTCTCTCTGATTTGAAGCTGATCTAAAACCTTACTGCTTCTAAGGCGACAGTACTTATATTCAGAACAAACTTGTGACACATTTGCGTAGATGGTACTGTTTAGGTTCAAAGGTCACTTTCTCTTTCTCGGAGTACTGTTTAGCTTCAAGGGTCACTCTAAGGAGGATTGCTCTGCATAATCTATGTCCCTTCATCCTTATCACAGAGGACACATACATGCAGGAGTATTCTTAATAAAGTGAGGAGCTCTCTAGGACTGGTCAGTAATGGATTAAGGTTTAGTCATGATGTGCGTGTGTTCGTGTGGTCTATAAATTACTGCAGAGGGTTTATTGATATACAACAAACTCAGAAGAAAACTCTGCATTTGTTACCCATAGATGACCCTTACGTGATAGAAAGAGAGGAGCAACTCAGACATGATTAACTCATTTATTAGATTACCAGACATTATTAGATTACCAGATTATGTGTCTCTCTCTCTTGCTTGTGCACTCTGGGATGCTTTGGACCTGGACAGGATGTAGATATTTCAGTGTGATTTAGACTGTTTTACTGTGTTTCAAGGGTGTTATTCAAATGCTTTTCTTCCATTCTTCCCCTCTCCTTCTCACTCCCTTATAATAGCTTTTAAATCTTTTGAACATCTCTTTCTTTGATTCCCTCATTCTTTAGTGTTTTTGGGTGGGTACCTATTACAGAGCAGCACAGAAACGCACTCGTCTGTGTCTTTAGGGCATGTTGGCACACAGTGTTCTGCTTATTTGAGGTGTGAAGTCTCCTCATGTCAGAAACAGAGCAGTAGAGTGGAATGAGGGAGAAAATTATGACAATATGAAGTTAAAAACAATGGAAGAAGGAATTTAGTGGTAAACGGAGAGCAAGAAAAGAAGTCTCAAGTTTCAAAATGCTCTTCCTCATTTTAGTACACTCTAAAAAATGCTGGGTTGTTTCAAATGTGGACAAACCCAACTAATTAAAAAAAATGAAACCAAACTAACCCTATAAAAGTTAGAATAGGGTTAGATAGAATAAGAGAGGGAGTTACAGAGGTATAGAAAGAGAAACTGAGAGCTATAAAGGGTAGAGAAAGAAATAAGGGCTACAAGTGGCGAAGAGAGGAAGAAATGGAGGTAGCTTTGCTCTCTTCTTTATACCAGGGATTCTGTTCTGACTTGCTGCAAGAACACTTACACTTCCTCATTCCAGCACTCACAATGTCTTGCTCACAATCCTGCTTGCACACCCTCACACTCGCATACGCACATTAAGATACATGTTTGTATTGCGTTTTCTGTAACCAAGGTTTTGCACACACTGTACAATTCAGTGCTGCACGATTCTTCTTCGCTCTAATTGTAAATAAATAAATAAAAAATTCTCTTGGAGCTTTGTCATAGCAGCGTTTCCTAAACTGCTACTAAATGTAAGAAATGAGACCGTATCATAGTTTGCTGTATGAATTTAATGTTTAAAGACTGGGTACTGCAAAATACTACAACGATTTCTTCTCTGGTTGTATGCAAAATCAAACCTACAACAACAAACAAAACAAAACAATTCCTCAATTAATGACATTCATGCACCAGAAGTTCTTCATGATGGTGACTACACCTTCACAGTGATGAAACTTCAGCCAATCAGCAAAAAGCACAGATCAGCTGTTCAGCAGGGGTGCAAATATCATTCAATCAGAGATTGGCAAATTTTAGGAAGACATAATCATATCTTTTTGTAATGTAAGGCCTATTGATTGTCATGAGAGGTGTCATGTTTGATATGTCATCTGAAAGCCTAGTCCCCTGACCTAAATCATGATGATCCACAGACATACAAGGTGAGCATTACGCCACCTGCTGGCTGTTTCTTCACGTCTGTTAACATCAAGCTGGTTTCTTGGGTGCTCACCCATCTAATATACAATATAATGGTGCTTTTGAATTATCAGGAGAAGGATTGTTTTAAAAACACTTTGCTTCTCTGTTGATGTTTTTTTATTGACTACCCTTTGTGTTTATGATCATTTGTGTTTTATATATTGCTTTAAAAAAAAAAAATCAATTGTTGTCATTGTGATGCACCTTGTTGTCTACTGATCTTTATTGGTGAGTTTCCATAGTGGAAACTAGTTGTGTGTTTTTATTGCCCCAGGCTTTTCATGTACCATCATTCATCTTTCATTCATACACATTCAGTGGTTTGTTTCCAAAACAAATACTTTTTACATTTACTGCTAGTAGTATTAGCATCATTTCTGACTCCAGTGACATTGTTAGCATTCACTTTTACCTTTCACGGTTCTCTATAGTTATACTATGTAAATATTACTGCTTATATTAGCATACCCACTTGCTTTTGTCTTATGATTAGACTTAATGAAAATAGTACCAAATATTTTGATCGTAAACTGTTTAGTGCACATCAGTATTAATTACTGGACAGATATTTGAACCATGGATTTTGTGGTGTCATCTTGGCCACAGGAAATGTCCTCATAAACCGTTTATGTTGTAATACCAGTGTAATACCCATGTCATTATACAAATTTGTGTCCTCATAAATCATATATACACACACTACACACAATTCTTTCTCTGATACAGATTTAATTTTCCATTAGTTTAAATTAAACCATTGTTTTTTTTGAGTAAGTGGGAATGTTATGAAGTTTTACATTATCGTTGTGATCTCACAATCTTTTTTGTGATATCGTGTAGGTTCTCAATGCTGCTTTGGGTTCATGTTGACCTTAAAAGTCTGACTTGGTTTAATCACACCACACCATTAGATTGTGTTTGTGTGCTTTAGGCAGAGTCTGTAATCTGATGACATTGTCCTCTGTGTGGCTTAAACCATTAAGTGCCATCCTGGTTCACTATGCACATATTCATTTGAGTTCAATACCTTGTTTTGGACAGTGAAGAGATGCATGCTTTTGCTCTGGACGGTAGAACCGGAATGGACTGGTTCACTTCACATGCATTTTAATTAACATTTTCATAAAACCTTCGATAGCTTCACAAAATAATCAAGAGATCCTTCTCTCTCTCACACACTTAGTCTAATGTGCTTAGTCATAATTAAATTACCCATGAGGCTGTTGTATAACAGTTTTGATTGATTGACAAGTATATGGAGTTCACAGTTTGGACAATTGTGCACCTTTTCTCTCTCTCTCCCTCCATCTCTCTCTGTTTCACTATTTTGTAAGGATAGAGGTTTTTGTCATAAATTCTCACCTTTCAGTGCTTTTTGCTGCATGGCGTTCCTCATTGTGCCATTTTCCTCATTCTCTTTTTTTATCCATAGCAAATCTAATCTTGTTGGGAGTCCTGATGGTAAAGTAAGCAAACATTCAGATGTGTGATGTAAGGGTCTGGAATGTGGTTGAGCAGGTTCTTCTATAAATAGTTTCAGGTATGAATGACAGTCTCTCCCTCTCTTTCTCTAAATTATCCCCTCTGTTTCCCTCTTTGACTGTGACTCTGTTGTTCTAGTCTCATAATATCCATCATGTAGCAACAGAAAAAAATACTATTCTAATCAGTTTCTGTGATGCACAGAAATTTTGGCTGCCACAGATGCCATTACTGCAATTTAGGTTTCTGTTCAAGTGAGATAATATGGCAAAAACTGGAAAAACTGCAACTTTAACAGGTCAGATAACAGGAAATTTGACATGGAGAAAAATCTGTGTAATAGAGTGTAGTACATGTAATACATACATGTTTTTCTATACAGACATACAAATTGTTTGTTGCATAGGGCATCATCGTCTTAGGGGGTGCCAATATTGGGAGAAGAGTGCTGTAGTCTCCCGTAGCCAGACCTGATGGCAGAAGGTCTGGACTATTTCACAGTCTTGGACTTTTTACAAGGACCTTCCAAGAGGATGTTTGACTGACATGTAACACAACCAATCACAGTTTTGTTCTGCATCATGGTTAGGGGTGTCCCTGCAATAAGACCGGCATGCCTCTATAAATTATTCATTGATAAATGTTCAAGTTTACTGCAACAGTGGAGCCGCAAACTTCACATACTTTTGAAAATCCAGCATTTAGTTGATCCTGGCCCATTGTCACAGTTGTAAACACGACAGCGTTCTTCTACGTGGGAGCTTGGCGTCACGGCATTTGTTTCCAAGCGGACCGTTGAAGAACACAACACCCGTCTTATGGACATCCTGTAGAATTCAACCAATCAGATGACAACTTCAAAACTCCTGAAGTGTTTCCGGAATAGTGTGCCATATGCATCAGACGTTCAGGCAACGGTCCATGGGCATGACGTCTGAGGCTGAGACAAGGGGTGCTGTAACTCTAAGGATTGATTTCACTCTCTCTCTCTCTCTCTCTCTCTCTCTCTCTCTCATGCAGACTTTAGGTTCAGGGCAGGGCAGGCCTGACTCTCCTGTCTACACAAACCTGCAGGAGTTGAAGATCTCTCAGTCATCCACCCCTCCACTGCCATCCTCCTCTCCGCTCCACACCATTGGTGACTGGGAGACTCACAAAGACCAGAATGGCAGACATTTCTACTACAACCGCAGCACGCAGGAGAGGACCTGGAAACCCCCACGGGCACGGGACAGCCTCACCAGGAAAGAGGGGAAACAAGACATGACTGACACTGAGGTATACACCCTCAGATTAGACACTTTACAACAGGGAGTGATGCATGCACGCATATAAATGCACACACACACATACACACGCATTGTCACTTTTATAAATCATATTGCCGTGTGTCTTGCAAAAAGGGAAAGAACAACTCTATCAGGGACAAAATATTCTCTGTGGCATTGGGAAATGCATGATGGGATAGCTAAACTCTTTCTCTACCTGCTCTGTTTATATGCTTGCAAAGCATTCTGGGTAACTGAGTTTCTCTTATCTGGTGGGCGAAGGTTTGATTTTGACTGATTGGTGATTTATTTCTCATCTCTCTTTTCCTTCTCTGCATCTCTGAATTGACTATTTCTCTCTTTTTCTTAATTTCTACTCATTTTGCTTTTTTGTGAATGGCTGGGTGAAGGTTCTGTCATCTGAGGAAAACTGTCTGAGCAGCCAATCAGACAGCCAGTACGGTTCGCCCCCTAGTGGCTGGTCTGAAGAAATGGATGAGCATGGACACATTTTGTATGTGTCTGACTATACTAATGAGAAGGTACAAAGACAAACTCAGTGTGTTAGTGCTTGCTTGACCATTTTTTTTTCTTATTAAGCTCACTAATGGAGAAACTACTAACTTTTTTCATCAATAACTTGCTTGTTTAATGCTTTTTTTCTTTGACTTAACACTCCGTGTCCCACTTTTGTTCGATCAGATCAAGTAGAGGAGGGAGACACATTCCTATTTACACCTGGTGTTTCTTTTGTCCACTTTTGACCACTTCTGTCCTGATTTCTTTGAGGGAGGGTCTACAGGTGGATAAATGTATGGGATTTTTCGGATTTTTCGACCTAATGGATAAAATAAAGTCATGCAATTTACATGTAAACGTGACCAGAGATGACGGATAAACACAGAGAGCAGCACTGTGCTTGGTACGTTTTTTCGTCTTTAAACCAAACTTGGGTCTCCAGCCAACAAAGTTTAAATCCTGCCTGGCTAGCACACTTCCCATAAGTTTTACGCATTAGGTCAGTGGGCGGAGAGTAGGTGGTCTTTTGTGGCTTTTGTGACCACATGAGCTTCTACACTATGAAAGCAATCAACTACCTCTAGAAGTGGCCAAAAGTGGACAAGCTCAACTTTTTAGACCCGTTTACACCTGTATTTAGCGTTGTTCATTTGTTATTGGATCGACCAAAATGCATCTTAATATGACGTGTAAATGGGACCTTGCAGTGCTTTCTCAAGACCGATTAGTCAACTGGTTGTTCAGGCAACTCACTGACTTTTTGATGTTGAAGATGTCATTTTGCACATCATGTCTGTGTGTTTTGTATACGTATATAGTGGTTGAGACACACAGACGAGCGAGGCCGGCTGTATTACTACAGCGCAGGTGACTCCAGATCTGAATGGGAACTTCCTAAAATTGGTCTCAAATCACAGGTGAGCCTAACACCAACAGATTCCAGTGCTTATCAGCATTAAAAATATCAAGCCAGGAAGTCCCAGATATCCCTTTCATTTTGATTTAAACCAAATAATCCCAGTTTCAGTGGCCTGTGTTGTGTTTAATTTAAAGTGTGCGTCTGTGTGTGCATGTACACATTGCAAGTATATCAAGGTTTGTTTGCCTAGCATGCATCATTACCAGTCCTAGTAATTTTGCATCTTCTCGTCCCACCTGTTTTAGTCTAACCACACACCTCTGCTGCCAGGAGATGCACACAAAACTCGTAGTCTTGATCGGAGACTGCCAGATCCCATTCCTATCATCAGGACGAGACGCAGCATATATTCAGAGTCCAATGACAAGGTACACATACATATACATATAAACTAAGAGAGAAAAAGGGGCATCATACCATTATACAGGAGTCAGTGACCATGCAAGCTTGAGTAATCCAACACGTTTTAAGGTGGTTTTATCTTCATTTTCATCACTCTTTTTTTTTTCAGTCTTTTATGAAGATTGATAAGGTATTGTGTCATAATGTAACTGCTTAGAGGTTATTTTATTTATTAGCGCTGGTCTGGTTGAAATGAACACAGTTCTTTTGGTTTTTAGTGAGGTCAAATGCTCCCATCCTGATTTGGGTGATGATGTTCACATGTGCTTTATATTTGACTGAAGTTAAAACAGAAATCTGTCAAGGACCGGCGAGCCTTCCCCCCGCACCGCAAAAGCACCTTCCGTTCTCACCCTTATAGGCCACAAGTCAGTGTTGTCCCACTCCTATATCCCAGCAACCAATCATGCCGAATGAGATGATGCATGCACACCTTTGCCCATTGCAACTCATTTCAGTACACACAGTGATTTCTGCACAAATGTGTTCAAACTGCATGAATGTGTTCAAACTGCAATTGCTAGGGATGCTCCGATCAGGATATTTGCCACAGATGCGACTACCGATTTCATGCGTCATCATGATCGGCCGTAATTAAGACATGTTAGTCCAAGCACTCTAGCTGTAAAACGGTGTCCGATTGATCTCGACACATCGTCCGTACCCACCATAACAGAGATCCGGTTTCCATTGGTTGAACTTTCAAATGACATTGGAAAACACTTAGCCACGCAGCATGTTATGTTACTCCGTGAGGATTTTCTCAAAATCTACGCATCATGTTATGTTGTTTGTGGGCTTGTTCGAATCGAGACAAACTGCTCTAAATAAAAATGTGTGATTTTACTAATGTTTCATGACTCCCGATCGAGTCATAAAATGTGATTATCGGTCAATACCGATCTGCGGCAGATCGATTGGAGCATCCCTAGAAATTTCACTCGAAAATATCACTCTGTCATCATGTACACACACTTAGGTTGCTCACATACTCTAGGACAGGGGTTTTCAAACTGGGGTCCTCCAGAAGGTTCTAAGGGGTCCCCAGAAAATTTCAGAAAATAAAAAGACAAAGCAAAAATGGATAAACTCTACCGAACATTCTAACCGTTTCATTACTAAATGTTTCTCTCCTTTCTTGCCGTTTACAGACTTTCCAGAATTGTGTATGTTCGCTTTGTATCTTTCTAGGGAGTTTTTCTCACTATACTCCCCTTTAGAACTGAAAAAAAAAAAAAAATGTGTTCCTCGAATGCAATGTAAGTCGCTTTGGATAAAAGCGTCTGCCAAATGCATAAATGTAAATTGTGTTCATATAGCAAACCTTTATCTTGCTCATTGGGGTTGTAAGGCAGTATACTTAACGCAGTACGGACGCTGCTTACATGCATTTATTGTGAAAGTTGCTTATACAAATCATTTTTAATTGAAAATTTTATTCTTCAGGTTTATACATCCAACATGAAGTATAGCCAATTTAAGTTGGGAAACAATATGTTATGTTTATAATGTCACACTTAATTTATATCTAGTTTAAATGTTTTTTCATGCATAAAAATAGATGGATTTTAGGAAGGGGTCCCTCATAAAGGGTTAATCATATTTGGGGGCCGTTGGAATCTCAAAGTTTGAAAACCCCTGCTCTAGGATGTTTATTTTGTCTTCAGTGGATGGATTGGAGCGTCGTAAAGTTAAGGAGATGATGACAGATTTTTTATTTTTGAATGAACGATGTCTTTAATGATTTGAGAAATGCTTTGCACTTGTGTGATTAATCATATACTTTGATTGAAAGATCAGCAAAGACAGAATATCTTGATTGATCCTGAAATGGAGATAGAATTGTATATAATGCTTTCTTAATATATTATTACAGGTGTTGACACAAGTTTGAATTATGTGGTTTGTTGTTTTCTTGTCTAGGAAACTAAAACAGGCTCCCCCGACTCTGACTCGTCCTGCCCCTCCTCTCCTAAACCCCCCCATTCTGTTAGTATCAGTTTCATCCATCTTTTCTCTTCCTGGTCCTTATTTTTCCCTCCTTTTTTCGTCTTTTTCCCCTGCCCTTTCTTAACACATCTCTTTATGCAGAGCTCTGACTATGCTGTGTGCTTGTGGTGTAGGTTTTTAATAAATCAAAAACCATGAGAGCCTATGCGTTAAAGTATTAGTTCACTTCAAAATGAAAATTTCCTGATATTTTACTCACCCCCACCTCATCCAAGGTGTTGCATTGGTTGCAAACTGCATTGATTTGGACCTTCAACCCGGTTGGTTGCCATTGAAGTTTATTATGTGGAGAAAAATCCTGGAATGTTTTCCCCAAAAATTTCTTTTTGACTGAAGAAAGAAAGACATGAACATCGTGGATGAGATGGAGTCGAGTAAATTATCAGGAATTTTTCATTTTGAAGTGAACTAATCCTTTAAGGGCCGTTGATGGGTTCAATGTGGAGTGGTAAAAACCCTCTTGGCCATGGTAAAATCACTCGACAACATCTCATGGATCAATGCCTTTAGAAAGCAGCTGCAATATGTCAAGACTGTCAAGTTGATTACATTCATTAGCAGTGATATAAAAAAAAAAAAGTAATCTAAATATAAGCTTGATTTGCTGGTTTTGTCTGTTTTGCTGCTTCTCTAGTAAATATTAAAGCACTAACTGTAATGCAGTTCAGTACAACATACTGCAAACAGGTCTAAATCACTGCTATTTTGTAATTTCTCTCTTATTGGTGGTTCAATCTTTGTTGCCACTGGGCAAAACCAGGTTGCTTGTCTCTTCTCTATCTTGCTGTTTATCACTCTTAACTGTAGTTTGTATATTTAAATTTTTCTCTTTTCACATCTGTTTTTCTATTCTTCCTTTCAGCCTTCGGAGAAATGTGGCAATTTAAACATGACTAAAATCACTGAACATGGAAAAAAGGTCCGGTAAGTTAAAAACAAACAGGAAAGGAATGCTCCCAGTCATCTGACAGATCGAACAAATGACTATAAATGTGCCGTGCTGATATTTTAATTAGTTTCTTTGTCTAATTACATGCCTGCAGAAAGAACTGGACCTCCTATTGGACAGTTTTGCAGGGTTCATCACTGCTATTTAATAAGGGCCAAGGGAGCGGGACTGGTTGGGTGAGTGACAGTTCAGTACTGCTAAAATCATTAGCAGCTCATGTGATGTACTCAGTTTTATATGTCTGGTACATGCGTTGTTCTCTCAACAGTTTGGAAGAGACCAGAAGCTGGAGTTCAGTGTGGATCTCAAAGGAGGGTCAGTGGACTGGGCGTCTAAAGACAAATCCAGCAAGAAACACGTTTTAGAGGTAAACAGCCTGTTGGAAACTGATCTCACTTTTCTTGTAGACTGATTGGTGTTTGAGAGTATGTGTGCCTAATCATTTAACATTTTAACAAGTTTCTAAATATTTAATTAAAATTTGATAAGCAGAATCACTGATTACAGCTCTATTCTCAGAAGAAGACATGAATGGTGAAAAAATGGATTTTGGCAAGTTAATGAAACAATGCAAGAATGATATATTCTGACCATTACCAAAACAAAGATAGATTCTTGCATTATCTCATGAAAATGTGAGTGGTGCTTTAAAAAAAGTTTATATTATAAGGAATTAATATAAAATGTCTCTGGACGATACAACTTATTTTTGATGGGTAAATGTTTTCATTTCATCAGCCATTGGCAGATAAAACGGGTGTTATTGACCTAATATCTAATATAAAATATAAATAATTGTACAAATTATTTTTATATTTACCTAATATAAAAAATTTACCTCTCTGTGCTTTATCTGGTTAAATGAGGTCTGAATATTTAGTCATTAAAAGAGACCTGAATGTTAAACTGCTGTTAAGGTCATTAAACTGTCCTTTTTGCAAGGAGCCTGGCTGAAGCTTTACTAAAAACAGCTTGATTATTATTGATTTAATATTGATTTGATTTTGTGTGTAGCTGAAAACCCGGCAGGGCATGGAGCTCCTCTTGCAGTCAGATAGCGACGGCTTAATTAGCGATTGGCACAAAGCTCTGACTGAAGCCATACACACATATGTAAGATTACTCTTCTATATGCCTTCACTTACATTGCATTACATCTGCACTCTTAATTGTTCTGAGTCCTTGCACTGACATGAATGTGTTTCATGTTGCAGGTGTGGGAGTCTGATGAGGCCATTGAAGAAGACATGTCCGAATCTCCTGACACTGAGAAACATGACAAAGAAAAAGTGCAAAGAAACTCCAAAAAGGCCAGAGGTGTGTGTGTGTGTATTTACTGTAGCTCTGTTTTTAAACCTAGTGAGCTGCCTAAGCTATCAATGCGGTATTCTAATAAGCATAAAAATACATTATGTATATGTATGTATATATGTATATGTGTGTGTATGTGTGTATTATGTAACACTATCTAAACCAGAATAAGAACAAATAAACACATTTCAGGCAAAAGAGCAAATAAAGACAATAAAAATTAAGTAAACAAATTCTAGATGCCTGAAAAAAGCTCAGAATTAACATCAAGAATTTTCAGAAGAGAAACATCAATCATTAAGAAACATCAGAACTTTAGAGCGCTGGACTCTTGCATTGCATTGATGCACCTTTTGATGGAAATAACATCATAGCATTTATTTTCGGTCCGTGTCCTTTGAATAAGCGACCTTTAGCGACAAAAAATTACATATTGTGACTTTAATAAAGCTACTGTCAAGAGCAGCAAGCAGTTTCATCTTTGATTTAATTTTCATGAGACCTGCAGGTGTATTTTACATGAATAGTTTTCATGTATATGACTGTTCGGGCATGCAGTCACACTACTATGAATGCTCTTCACATGGCACATACACATCTTTGTAATTTCTGTATTGGCTGTATCGGTACAAGGAGTGCACCTTTAAAATCTTAAAATGCTGTTTATGTAGGCAGGTAATTTAGGTTTTAGAACTGAGCTTGAGCATCAGTTTTATTACCAATCCATGTATTCAGCCCAGTCCACCTGGAGTTGTGTACCATTCCTTAAACAGACTTCTCTATCATTGATGCTTTAGATATTAAGAAGTCTGTAAGCATGGATAATGCAGAACAGAAGAAAAAGACCAAGCTGATGAAGCTTCTCACAGGGAGACCCACTTTACAGGCTGTCAAAGACAAGGGCTACATTAAAGGTACCGCATGCATCTACAAACAGAACTGGGTGATCACAGGGTTCTCTGTAAAATTCAGAGACATTTATATTGTTTGATTTTTCATTCTTTTTGTAGATCAGGTGTTTGGCTGCAGTTTGAGCAGTCTTTCTCAGAGAGAGGCCTCCACCATCCCTCGCTTTGTCTGGATGTGCATCGAGCATGTGGAGAAGACCGGTAATCTTCTGTTTATTAAAATCCTACATTTACCCTCACCCCAACTTTGAATGTTTATGCTTAATAAAACTTAAGCATAAACATTCAAAGTTTATGCAAATTCAAAACGCATGCATGTTTCCTTTCCCGCTGTTATTTACCAGGAGATTTAGTGCGGTCATAGATTATACAGTATGCTCTGCTATTATTAGTTTTATTACTACTTTTGCACTATAATTTAATTAGGCCCCGAACACTTCTCACTTTCAGAAATGTCCAACACCAAAGTCAGTCTTATCACTCCATAAATGTGTCCCTTTAGCTTGAGTTGCCATACCTAAATACCTAGCTAAGCATCTGTTAGCACCCACAATTCCTTGCAGACTGAGCATGTGAATGTCTCCTTTCAGTGGGCTTTCTGAATAAGAACTTGCAACAACTTTTCGATTATGACATTAACATGTGCATGTAAACGGGATGGGTTGATGCTGCTGCAAACTGTATCCTAACATGCATTCTAATGCTTGTCATTTCTTTGTCTCTTTTTCCCTTCGTCCAGGGTTAGGAGTGGATGGTTTGTACAGAGTCAGTGGAAATTTGGCCATCATACAAAAACTGAGATTTGCTGTTAATCATGGTATGCCCTTCCACCATTTTACACCCTTATTGATTGATATATAACAGATTACTGGATAAAAAAAAACCCCTGATGGTTTGTGTCACTGTGCTCCACATAAATACAGATGAGAAACTGGATTTAGGGGACAGTAAATGGGAGGACATTCACGTGATCACTGGAGCTTTGAAGATGTTTTTCCGCGAACTACCAGAACCTCTATTCACCTATGCTTTCTTTAACGACTTCATTGCTGCGATCAGTGAGTGGGGACAAATATTTGAGACACTGCTTTTTAGACAGAGATGTTTTTTGTACACTTTTTTTTTTTTAACACTTGTTTTTCATGTAGAAATGCCAGATTATAAGCACAAAGTTCAGACAGTTAAGGATCTGATGAAGCAACTGCCATGGCCCAACCACGACACCATACAGGTGCTCTTCAAACATCTGAAGAAGTGAGTATAAAAGGGGAAGGAGACAAAAACAAATGTGACCTGTGCTAACAAAATGAGCCGCAATGAGCAAATGTATAGAGAAAATTTTACTTTTCACATTCTCTATAAAAAAAAAAACAACAACCTTCAAATGATATATGATTTGTTTGAATCGGACAAAAAATGAATGAGCTATACCCGTTTGAAGTCGATAGTTAATTTTGAGTTTATATTTAACTTTTTTCCATGATACCACAATTGTTTGATTAACATTAATGAAACAGACAGCCTATATATTACGATCTACCGCACAGATGTTTTATAATGTTACACATCAGATTGTAACATTGTAATAAAATTGTAGTCTAGAAAGCACATAATCATACATGGAAATAATTAGGTAGTTTATAAATAGAAAAATGCTGAAATAGTTTTAGATGAAGTGGATGTCATGTCAGCTGCCTGTGTTTATAACCCTTTTCTCTCTCTGTAGAGTGATCCAGCATGTTGACGAGAACAGAATGACCACCCAGAGTGTAGCCATCGTGTTCGGCCCGACGCTCCTGCGCCCGGAGACAGAGACGGCAAATATGGCCGTGCACATGGTCTACCAGAACCAGATTGTTGAGCTCATTCTTATGGAGTATGAGACCATATTTGGCAGGTAGGTCACACGCATAAGGAACTCTTTGACCAAATTCAACGGGCCAGTCACTGCTGAAGAACGGACAGCCCATTGACTGCCAGTCTGAACACTGAACAGGTTTTGGTATGTTTACATGAGAGGACTGCCCATATTAGAAATAAACCCCACACCATTCTGGATTCAACATAAAACAGTCAAATCCTTTCTCGTATCTTTATTGGACTAAATTATAGTCATGTTTTTTGCCTGGATGTTGTATTATTTTTACTTATACAAAAAGCCTGTGGACTATGTCATTTTTGGACCATTTTCGGATTTGGGCTTGAAATTTGAAAATTTTTCTGTCCAACTGAAAACCATGTTGCTTATGGGAGAGATCTGATGCTACATTTTAGATTTCCATTCACTACTAGTATTACATTTTGCATCACATCTTTCCATGGTAATACTGTAATACATTTTGGAACGATATGTCAACAGATTGACTGACATGATAGACATGGATTTTATCTTATATTAAAATTCTCTGCTGGGATGAATTTCATTCTGTTCTGGCCTGCTGGAAGTGACCTCTGAGATGATCACTGCTGGGAAACACTGGAGATATTGTGTAGACTCCCTAGATTCGGACACACTTTTGTTTGAGTCTCAGCCTCCTTTTTCCTGATTATCAGTCCAAAATCAAAGGATACACAAACTTGCGGTATGTCAGGTATATTTCATGTTGTGTGAGCCCATCTGTCAGTCTTAGCCCTTAGAGAGACACTGGAATAAGATGTGTGCAGGACACATTTAACCCTGCAAGGACATTAGATTCGCTACTGTTCCTGACCAGACCCCAGTCATGCAACTCTCACAGCATTTAATAGAAGAGTACAGTATGCTGTAGACAAAATACCATGTGAAGATCTTGTATTAAGAGAAGGTAGTAAAGGGAGAAATTGTGAGTGGGTTAAACTGGATTTCTCTTTGTAAATATGTCTGACAGACATACTATACGTGTGTGTGTGTGTGTGTGTGTGTGTGTGTGTGTGTGTGTGTGTGTGTGTGTGTGTGTGTGTGTGTGTGTGTGTGTGTAAATGAGGACTAAAAGCACATGGAGGTAAAGGCACCACAATTGTATTAGAAACTGGTTTATTAAAATGTTTTAATAATAATTAATTCAGTTGTTTATTTGGTAAATGGCTGTTGAATGTTCAATGAATTCATCAAATGTTCTGCTTTGTTGCAGAGCTTTGTCTTGATCAAAATAAAGTTGACAAGGCAAATCTGTCACCTTGTTTGAGTGTCATTACTCCAAAAGTTTCTCCACCAGGGGGCAGCAAACATCACAGTAACACTGTAGTTTTGTTTTTCATGTGTTGATGAATGTTCTCACATAAAATGTAACTACTGGCATATGAACCTACTCTTTAAGTGTTTTCACCTGATGATTATGAATTTAATCAAAGCATTTTGTTGGGCAGCTGCATAAAGAAATCACCACCTTGGAATTATAAGGTTCCATCTGCATTCTGAGCAGTTTTGAGATGTTGAGCTTCAGAGATTTTGCATTCCATATAGCAAAAATGATATGTACAATATCAAAATCCTCTCAAATTTGTAAATGGGGAGTTTTGGAACAGGCCAAATGCAGATAGAACCTTCTCAGTCACTTTCTGCTTGGAATTAGAAGGTTTTATCTGACAAAACATTAATTGAAGCAGCCATTTTCAAGAAACACAAACCGTTTTCTTATTTGTTTTAAATTAAATGAATTAAACAAATTATTTTCTGGTTCAAGTAAAGCATATGCTAAATCAAGCCAAAGTGCTTAATATTTTGTCCCGTGCAGATGTTAATTTTAGGTAGGACTATGGTGGTTAATTAAACCCATTATTGCAGGAACCGTTAGTTTAAGTTTGAAATAGTTTCAGTTTAGTAGTTTTATAAGATAGAACTAAAGATAAATGGATATGGATGAGAATTATTATAGATAGATAGATATATCATCAAAATAAAAAAAGTCCCGAAATGTACACAACTTAAAAAAAAAAGCATCACATAATGTAAATAAATCACAGAATAAGAATGTGAATAACTACATTTTTACAAAAATGTCAGCTGGAACCTTATTTCAAAATGATGACATGTTCTGGTTCAGAAATCTGTTGTTAGTTTGTTACTGTTTGGTTTGTTTTGTGATGGCACAATTTAAATGATTGGACCCAAAACATTTCTTTAATGCTGTTGATACACTGACAGATTATGTTTTTATAGATAAAGATGCAGACTGGCCACATGAGGAAAAAAGATGGAATCAGATGCAGTTTGTCCATTTCAAACAAACTCTGAGTTCATGTTTTAGTACTCCCTTATTTCACACTAGAGTGAGTGAAATGCTATTTTACTCCAAATATTCTCTCCCGCCCAATGGAGACTTTTTTTGTTGTTGTTGGGAAAATCCTCACAAACAGTGGATGCTGTGTCACTTAACAGTGCTCTTTTGATCACTTTTCTGCTTTTTAACCCATTACTGTCACCCCTATTTTAGAATAGATGTGAAAAATGTACTATCCAAACTTACATTGTTATAATTCAAAAATGCTTTGGAAGTTTGGTTTTTGAATCTTGTTTTATAGCAGACGCTCAGCAGATTATTGCTGAAGTGAAAGCACTTACAATGAAAGTATGAAAAAGTTTCAATTTACTGTAAATCAAATGTACTGTACTTTTTTCTATTTAAAATATATATTTTATAAAATTTTTGCTCAAAGATTACTGTAAAATTAAAGCCATATGTGTAACCGAGCTGTGTTCCAAATTTGATATCACAAAAATCCTATCACAAAGTTCCTATGAGATTTTGTTTAGGCGATGTACCAAAAAACCCACCGGGTGTCACTCAAATTGTTTGATGTGGTCTTCTGTAACAAATATATGCATTTCTATCCAAATTTCACTTCTATCACAAAAAAGACACCAAATATGGAACCTTGAGACTTAGACCTCCAATGATGTTTTTTGTCAAGATTAGAAAAGGTTTTGATTTTTAAAGTAGTTAAAATAAATTTGGTAATATGAATCCTGACACCACCCACTAGGGTAGAAGCCACTAAAAGAATTTAGAGTACCGTTCCATGGTAACGTAACGTCCAATTTCAAAACGGTTTCCACAGGATGAATTTTGAGTTCCTAAGCTTTCGAATGATATTCCTAAAATCTAAATTACTAAAAAAGAGATGCATAAAAAAAGAAAGGGGTTAAGGTTTTAATTATTATATGCTTTTATTTAAAATGCTCAACGTCTTCCTGGATGAAAAATTAGAAAACGTTAAATATTAGTGTTTTGAATAAGTAATTCAGAACTGACCTGGTGCTTCACTTCATTTTATTTTATGGGGCATCATAAAAGGAAACAAAGAAAGAAAAATCTTACAAGTAGGTTCATCGTAACCTTGTGGAGAATGTGACATTTACACACACACACACAATGCAATGTTGGCACAAATGAAAGCAAATGTAGATGAAATGGGTTGATTAATTTTGGTTCCAAAATGGCAATTTCAACACCATTACAACAACATGAATCCATGCTCTTCATCACAGGTTTAAGGGTCATTTACTGTTAAATACCGTGAAGCTTTTGGAAAAGGATCAGGTTTTAATAAAAATAACATAAAAAACAATGGGTGCAAAGTCTGCCTGATTGACTTTCTGTGGTAGTATTAAAAAATAACTGCAAGTTATAAAACTAATACTGTTAAGTTTGGATTTATATACTGTATATCAGGGTTTAACCTCCTTCGTGGCACTGAAATTCAATCTAAAATACATTGTGTTAAACTACAACATTGTGTATTACACACGCAATAAATAAAGCAATACAAAAATAAGACGTATATAAAAGGTTCTACAAATGAAACATTTGTCAATGACAATAATACTGATGGCATTACACAATATACACATGCATAAACACAAAGAATAAACATTTGAAATACAATGAAATTAATAATACTGTAAGGTCTGCTCAGACACAATCAACTAAACCATATTAATCCTACGCGCCTCTTCCAAAGTGCTGCTTTCATTGTGCACTTCACAGTCATATTATATAAAGTCTGTATTTGCCTGTCATGTGACTTTAGGATAATAGATTTTTAGTCTATAGATCCATGAACCTTGGAAATCTTAATAACAGAGAGAACACGTTGATGATGAATATGGGTTTCCTTATCAATACAATCCTAAAACCCTGAAAACCTTTAGGAGCGCAAGGTGAAAAGTTGTAATAGCTTGAAAGTGCGCCATTTTGATTATCACAGGTAAAGGGCAGTGTTACAAACTTTAATACATTTCTCAAATCTGCCGGGTTGGGTTTTTGACCAATGTTAACATGTATTATTTACCTTTAAATTCTTGGCCAGCTGACTAAAGTCTAGATTGTCCAGCGTGACTGTGGAGCACTGTTAACGTTTGTGAATGGCACTTACAGCTTGGCGGTCTTGCATAAGGCTGTGGGTGTGCAGTTCCTTAGAGCATCACCTATGAACACAGACTGACACGTTACAACATAAAGTCACACAAAGATAAATGAAATGACAGGTGAAACTGCCTATGAGGTTGAAATGACGAACCCTTTTTTCCTGACGTTGTTTTGTTTTCATATGGTGTCATGATTGTGAAAAGTATCTTTACATATTTTTTTTTTCCGAAACAGTTACCGACAAACTTTTTGGAGTGCTTCTTACAAAACTTTTTTTCTCTCAATAGAATTACAATCTAATTTGAGTTATTGATCAGTTGAGTAGTTCAGTTTAAATGATATCAACAAAGAGATTCAATTATTAAATGACAACAAGCATTCCTATGAATAATTCCATAATTAATGATTCATATGATACTGAATCATTAATTCTTAATAATGAAGTGCAATCTAATTTCCTTCATAAGGCAGACAAACAATCACATGGGAAAACGAGGCAATGCTAACAACAAGACAAAAATACTGAATGGTATTTTAAACTTGAGGCATTAAGTATCTGGTAAGTCTCACAAAGAAATGCCCAGGTCATATTTCACACCAAAAAAATCAAGAGTAGAAATAAAATGATATTTTGCATGAAGAAAATAGTTCTCATTACTGTATTAAAGTAATGAAAACCATCCTGTCTGAACATGTTATGTTAATGTTTTTCTTTTTGTTTATTAAAATGAATTAAAATGTATGGCATAAATTAAAATCATTGTATACTTACAATTGTTTACAAATGACATAGATATTTGAAAAAAGGGGAGTGTTACCTTCCATTAAAATAATGCATGTGATGGTCCTAAAAATAGGCTTAATTTTCTTTATGCCAAATATAATTTCCTAATTTTCTTTTCTTTTGATTTTTGGAGTGAAATATGAGCCTTCTTGACCAGTTTTCATGAGAATCACCCCGTTAGTAAACCAGTTATACCTGCAGTGCAGAATTTAGTTTTGTTTCTGAAAACTTTTAAAATACTGATTTTCGTAAACTTCATTGGCAAATATAAAGGTATAGAAATCTGACTGTACAGAGAGAGAAAAAAAAGCACGAATACTGAAAATTTGACATACCGAGGCGGTTCAGTAACGGAACAAAGTAAAACAACTGAAACTTAAGTCCTATGAAGTCTAGCTGAGTTGAAGTTTTTGTTTCTCCTTTTTTGCCTTGTTTTACTCAAATACTTTTTTTAAAAAACAAGGAAATATTGTTTTGTAAATCAGGCACACCTGGGTTTTATACACAGTAAAGAGCTGAAACAGTTTCCATAGCAACCGATGATTAGTTTGATGAAGAGCTCATAACCTCTTTCATTAGTCCCATGTGAGTGACAGAAAATAGCATTCATTCTTCAGTCCTCGGCTGCCATCTCTGTTTCTCCTTCATTATGGGTGAGAACTGTGTCCTCTGCACTGCCTGACACCTCCCTCAATTCCTCCGTCTCCATAGCATCCTCCGTTTCCACGGTTTCCCCGACTTCCTCCTCTAGAGCATCAGTATCTCCAATCTCCACCTCCATAACCATTCCTCCTTCCTCTGTCTCTTGCTCCTCATGTCCTCTGTCCTGCTCTTCCTCTCCCCCGCTCTCCTCCTCATCCTCGTATTCCTCTCCTACTCGCACCACTCTGATATCGCTCATATCCAGAGCGGATAAATCCTCTTCCTCCTCCTCCTCGTCGTCCTCTGCGTCACTTTCTCTCTCGTCTGAGTCGAGGTGAGAGGGAGGAGTGGAGGCGCTGATCTGTTCTGGCAGTTCATGAGTGTCTCTCTTGCAGTAAGAGTATCGGTGGTTCATGTGCTGAGAATAAGAGCCCGAGTGAGAGAAGCGTTTCCCACACTTGTCACACTGGTAGGGCTTCTCTCCGGAGTGTAGCCGCGTGTGCTCGATCAGGTGGTGCTTATGTTTAAATGCCTTATTACAGATGGCGCATTCGTGAGGTCGCTTACCTGTGAAAGATGATGTAAAACGGTGAAGTTACAATAAAGGAAGTACAAATTGCCAAATGTATGAATGTCACTGTATTAGATCATGGTGTTTCTAATATATATATATATATATATATATATAGGGGATATCAGGGCGATTTCAGCAGTGGCGTGTAACGCAGTCACTCCTACTAGCCATTTTTGGCAGGTTGAATTTTATATATCATATAGCCCAGGGCCGTAACCACAATAGACAGGCTCCCCCGAATAATTAGAAATGGCCAAATTGTCACCCCCCCAGTATTTGATATTCTTGATGCTGCTCTGCTGTACTCCATTACGCACCGCTCTGTTTGTTGCTAGGATGACAAAAGTAAAATGTTAAATTTTGAGGTTGGTCTGCCTCAGCGGCCTAACAGCGCTCGTCACTGTCAGAATGAGATGAGTGATGACAGTGAGATGGCCAATCAAATCAAGAATATTTGACAACTGTTTTACAATAAAAACGTTCAGAGACCAACAGTAATATCAAGTGATGCAAACTACTTGACATTTTTAATGAAATTTCATCATTTTGAATTGAAAATATGACATAACTGAATTTGACGTGACAAGAAACGTTTAGCATTTTTACATATTAGGCAGACAAAAATAAGAGTAAATGTGTGCATATAAAAAAATATATAATTATTTGCAAATAGTAACTACAATAGAACTGGAACTTTTCACCTTTTTTCCCCTTAAATCCATTTTAATCCTTTAATAATATAATTCCTTTAAATAAACGAATAAGACCAATAACCCCTGCCCTCCCCACGCAAAAATAAATAAATAATTTGGTCCCCTCCAATGTCTAAGATATTGTTATGGCCTTGATATAGCCTATACATTTTTCAATTGTAGCCTTTTAAAAAGGCATCTGAAATAAACTAAGTGCAATGTGTTGTCAAAAATATAGATTTTTCGATACATATTGATACTAAAATATCTGAAACGCTTCCAATACTCATTTTCCACAGAACAGATATACAATCCCAGCTGCGCTCTCACTCTCTCATCTCCCTGACAGTAAGTTGACACACAAACCTGCTTTCCCTCCCTCACTGATTTCATTTGCTCCGGTGCTCTGGATGAATATTGTTGGTGTTACAGGGCTTGAATTTCGGTGTGGGATTGTGCATATTGCACATAATTTTTGGAATTCACACAGATTTTGTGCTCACACCCAAAGTGTGTGCACATTAAGCCGCCTTTCAGTACTAAATTGAGTTATTTTCCACTGCTTATTGACCTTAAACAGTCAAATGCACACAAAATAATGTTAAAATGCTAGTCTTGGCGAGTATTCACATAAACGCAGTCAGTTGTGTTTTAATTGACCGTAAACAGTTGAGAGAGAAAACGCATGTGTAACAGTATATAACGTATCTGTGTGTCAGGTCTTAAAGTGACAGCAGCCTAATATACCTGCTGGCAAATATGAGATAATATTAAAAATGTCTATATGGCCGTTTTTCCCCATGGTATCGATGTACATTCTGGCCAGTGAAAATGCTGAGTGGCTAGTAACTTGGAAAAACCACTAGCCACAGTGGCTGGTGAGTTATTGTCATGCCTTATATATACAAATGTTTGATACCGATTATTGACCCATACGTCAGTGCATCAATAGTTGTTTTAATATTTTATTTTTATACATTTTGCAGACAACTGCATCCAAAGCGACTTATAGAGCAATAAATGTTTACATTTATTATTATTAGTAGTATTTTTTAATATTTCATATTTTTTAATAGCATTGTTTCCTTGTAAATCAAACCCAAGACCTTGGAGTTGCTAGTGCCACCAGTTGAGCTACAGGTATATTTTGTTTACTAATACTACATTAATACTTTTTTAAGTGCTGTAAATCATGTGTGGCTTCACGTACCTGTGTGTTCATACTTGTGTCGCAGCAGTGAGCTGCTCTTCTGAAAGATTTTGTCACACAGATCACAGGCGTACAGGCCACCGACAGTCTTCCTCCTCTTCTTCATGAGAGGTGAATCTTCATCGTTCTGGTCCTCTACCCCTGACACACAGTCAGAAGAGATGTCTGGTACCTTCTGAGAGAGAGAGAAACACAGAGTGAGTGAGTCTGGAATTATGTCTTGAAGAAAGGTACGTACAGACCTTAATGTTTGTGTGTATTTGTTGTGCTTACTGGACAGTTGTTGAGTATAACTGTCCCCTTCGTGTCTGTTGAGACACTGTCAGGTGTCTTGATGCTGGAGTTGGTGGTGTAGGTGTAGGTGAGCTGAGGAATGAGGATGGTTCGTTTGTTACCGGATATTGCAGTGCCGATGCACGGAACACCACCTGGCTCTGCTATGGCAACCAGCGTTGGCAATGATGCTGTCATGATGTTTAATGGACCTGTGCCGCCCTGCGTCACATAGATGGTGTTTCCTGGCAACGGTTGCTTCTTGAGGCAGGTGAGGTTGAGTGGTTCCTTTTGGGTGGAGACCGGCAGCTTAGTGGTGGTGCTGGGTTGAGTGGGGCTGGACTTGGGGAGTGAGAGGTCCAGCGGTTCAGACTGCAGATCCTCCTCTACGTCTTCTGTCTTTACAATGACAAGATCATCGGTGGAGAGACTGGCTGGAGGAGAGGCGGGTAAAGTGGCACTTTCATTTTGGGTGTCTGCTGAGGTGTCATCAAGGGGTTCAGTGGGAGTGCACGTGGCTTGAGTTGAGTCTTTTTCTTGAGACACAGCAGATGGTGTATTTTTCTTGGTCAGACAAGAAAGAAAGACATTATTAACATGTTTATGAGCAACTCATTCATTTTAATGTTTTAAAATGTTTTTCAAAGTAGTATCTTATGCTCACCAAGGCTGCATTTAATACAGTAAAAACAGTAATATTCAGAATTTTATTATAATGCAATTTATTCCTGTGATTGTAAAGCTGAATTTTCAACATCATTACTGTAGTGTTCAGTATTGCATGATCTTTCAGAAATCATATATGCTGATTTGTAGGGCTCTAGACTTTTTTTTTTTCCTGCCGGTGTGACCACCACGTTTCCCAATTGACGAGAGCTGCCTTTTATATTGCATATGAGTAATATTAAACGGCAAACAAAATTAAAGTGAAACAAAACCACGCTACTCGCTTGAGCTCAGATCAGGTACTCGTGGGTCAATCTCGATCATGCGACAGTGTTACTACACACCGCTGGGAGATCACCGCAAGATCTAGTGGGAAGCATTCGAATTCAGAGCAGAATTCGGTTAAAAACCACAGGTCTTATAAACTAGAAGGCTTTCCAGTCCACAATCACCAACATTCACCATGGATTTAATGTAGTAACGCTAACTGTAACCATGGTATTTTGGCACAAATAGCCAAATGTTTTTTTACATTATTCATCTCAGAGTTCGTACAACCTTTTACGGGTGAAATTCAAGTACTTTTCAAGGGCTTTCAAGTGCCACACACTTCAAAGCTCTAAATATCATCATTTTTTTAATTGCATCATAATAAGAATCGAATATTTAAATTTTTCAGTTTTTGCATGTTACTGTTGTCAAAAGTTAATTTTATCTGCATCTAAATTCAAGCTCAGTGCTTTGTCAAATTTCCAATAATTAAAAAAATGTATATTATTAGAACTGCACTTAATAATGCAAAACAATAGTAATTTATGATTAAATTAACTTTGATTAAAAATCCCCCCAGTGCTAACAAATCAGGTGCTAGTGCCACCATCTGTAGAACTTAGTGGCACCGGTGCTACTGCTCTCTAATGTTAGTCTGGAGCCCTGTGATTTGATGCTCAAGAAACATTTCTTTGGTTTAGGGTTAGTTGCATGCAATTATGCATAATTTAAGTTATTACACTGGTAAGTACATGTATGTAACAAGGACACTGTAAAATAAAGTATTACCAAAATAATATAGGCTTATGTTAAATGGGAATCAATTACTTTTAGGGTGTATCTGTGTTAAACTTTTACTTAATTACACAATTATTAATATTCATAACAGCCCTAATTGTGACAGCTCTATTTTACAATGAATTAAAAAAATGTGTACTTACCTCTTGTTTGTTTTTCGGGATGCTTGCAGCCTGGAGCAATATCCTTTTAGAGCGCATCCTCAGGTACCACTTGCTGACCGCCTCTATAGGTAACTTGACTGTCTTGGCAACCTGTGACAGCTGCTCGTCAGTGGGCTCTGGATTCTGACTGTAGGCCTTCAGAAGAGGAAGGAGGCGTTCTGCTGCTCCGCTCTTATCCTTATCCAGTAGAGAGGTGAGAGAGATAGTTGTAGGCGACGCTTTGGTCTCACTGTCTTGAGACTCTGTGAGCTTCCGTTTACTCTGGGAGCTGTCACAAAGCAGACATGACGCATAGTTATGGAAGTTGTCTCCACAGGCAACACCACTGTGAACCGTTCCAGAGTGTGAGACTACATCAGTTGTTGCTGTTGTTTGTTTCCCTTCCTCTTTATTTCCATCTTTCTGCATCTCTTCTTTCTCTCCTTCACTCTGTGTATCAGTCTCGATCTTGGACGGAGAGTCTGGTTCGGTTTTAATTTTGATTTGTGGTTGTGCAGTCAGATTTTGTTGTTCACAATTATCCTTCAGCGAACTGGTGTTTTCATTTGTCTCCTTTCTGTCTGCTGGTGGTGTGTTTGTAGTCTTGTCTGGGGTTGATTTCATCTCTGTGCCCTGCGTGTTGGGATTGGCGACAGGTATTTGTCGAACCACGAGGCTCTGCGACCCATCAGCCCTCCTCACTAGTAGTAAAGTTTGCTGGGTGAGCTTAGGTTGTGCCGCCCGAGCTTGGACCAACCTGGCGGCCTGCGCAGGGGTTATCTTGATGATAGACGGCGGTTTGCTTTGGATTGGTTTAATGATGTTTACCTGTGTTGGTTTAGGTGTACCTGAAGTTTGGGTTTCAGTTGAGTTGGACTGTACCGAATTAAGCGTGACCACGTTTGGCTGTGCAACGTTAGATACTGTAGGTTTTGTTTGCGCCATACCGGTTTGCGTCATGGTGGGTTGTGTTGTGTTCACTTTTACTCCCTTGAGTTGTGGGTCTAGCTGGGGGTTGTAGTTGATGATAATTTTGGTATTTCCGTCTTGTCCCACAACCGGTAGAGAGATGGCGGAGATCACATGGGGCTGTGCCTGCTGTGGCTGCAACACGACCGCTTGCCCCTGTGTCTGCGCCGGCACTTGGCCTATGATTTTAGCGGTCGTTCCGTTTGCATTACCACTAGTCAACACCTGCCTGCCATCCATCGCAGCATTCAGCGCGTTCTGTAAGTCACTAAGGTTGATGCTGATTGGCTGGACCAGCCCAACAGTGGGCAGGACCAAGGTTTGGACGACGCCTTGCGAAGCCACGACTCCGTTGGTATTTTCGCCAGATATTGTAGGTGTTGCTGGCGCAGATTTGGGTTGCTGTTCAACAGGCTCCTGTTTGATCTGTTTCAGGGGGAGCTGCTCTTGCAGAGGCTTGTTGATAATTTCCACCTTCTCCCTCAGAAGGATTTGTGTGGGGCGAGAAATGGTAAGAGTTGTTTTCACTCCAGGTGCGCGAGGCAGGCCGTTGACCGTTTTGGTCACGCTCGCACACTTCTTACTGCTGATGTGAGAGCTGTAGGACCCCGAGTGAGAGAAACGCTTCCGACAATTAGAACATTCATATGGCTTCTCACCTGTATAAACACAGAGATAAAAATTTTCATCAAAGAACCGTGAAAAAGTTGTATCATAAGCAGCACAACTGTCTTCAACATTGATGATAAAAATATATATATATTTCCTTAAGGACCAAATCAGCATATTAGAATTTATATTTATTATATAAATTCTAATTTATATAATAAATATACGTCTACACCAAACGCTGCAAAGGTAGAGCTACCAAGATCATCAAGGACTCGAATCACCCTGCAAACCCTCATTTCACGCTGCTGCCATCTGGTAAGCGCTTCCGAAGCCTGATGGCCAAAACTGAGAGACTCAGGAGGAGCTTCTTCCCCCAGGCCATCAGACTCCTGAACTCAGTCACTTAACATCACGTGACTTCACGTCAGGATAAACATCGATACACTGACATTGCACTGCACTTTCTGTTCTCGTTGTTACTGTGTAACAACCTGTCATAAACCTGTTTGCACATTATACTCTTTATACATTTGTTAACCACATATTTATAAGTCTACAGTTTACTCACTGCAAAGTCTACTTCAATTATTTTATTCCACTTTATCCTTATTTGTTACCTTTTTTTTCTCTTGACTTGATTATTTATAATTCTACAGATATAGACATATATATATATATATAGAGAGTACTTTTTTTATATCCTATTTCTATTATAATTTCTTCCTTGTGTTTTTAACTGTGAATTTGCACTGTCCATGGAGCGGACCTGTTTACATTTCACTGCCGGTTGTATATTCTGTATATAACTGTGTATGTGACAAATAAAACTCTTGAATCTTGAATCTTGATTAAAAAAATGTCCTGGCTCTTCCAAGCATTATAATGGCACTGAATGGCGGTTTCTGTTTTGAAGTCCATAAAAGTGCATCGATCCATCATAAAAGTGCTCCACACCGCTCCGGGGCTTAATAAAGGCCTTCTGAAGCAAAGCCATGCATTTGTGTAAGAAAAATATCCATATTTAAAACTTTATAAACTGTAATTACTAACTTCCGCTAACTGTCGTAGGCGCGTTCCCGTTTATGACGTAGGACGCAGGTGTAGCGTAAGTTCTGGTGACAAACACAGAAGCGCAGAGAATGGAGCAAAACAAAACTTGGTTCTCACGAGAACTAGCATATTCTCACCGGAGCGTTCATACACTGTCATACACTGGAACGCCAGACTCTCGTGAACACGTGTACGACAGTTAGTTTACAGTTTGTAAAGTTTTAAATATGTATATTTTTCTTACACAAATGCATGGCTTTGCTTCAGCCCCCAGAGCCGTGTGGAGCACTTTTATGATGGTTAGATGCACTTTTATGGACTTCAAAACAGAAACAGCCATTCACTGCCATTATAATGCTTAGGAAGAGCCAGGGCATTTTTCATTGTAACTCTGATTGTATTGGTCTGAAAGAAGAATGTCATATACACCTAGGATAACTTGAGGGTGAGTAAATCATGGGCTAATTTTCATGTTTGAGTGAATTATCCCTTTAAAATAAAAAAAGTTATTTTATATTGTAATAATATTTCACAATATATTTGACTGAATTTTTGATCAAATAATTTGTTTTAATTTGCATATTTCAGAATCATTAACCTTATTAAGGTTATTATGGAAGCCCTCAGATAAGAAAAAACAATTACACAATTGCAAATTTATCTCACAATGTAACTTACTTATTTTATACTTTATCTCATAATTACCTCTTACTCGTAAATATATCTCCTGTCACAGTTCAACATTTTTAGATGTGTCCCTCAGACGTTGAAACTAAACCATGTGAAAATGTCTGCGACTGTATAGAAATCATAAATATTAAATGAGGCACTTATCGTTTAATTCATAATTGGTGGTCAATTCTCTATAACAATATAACTGTATAAAATTTTAACCCTTATCCTAGTGTTGACTTAAAAGTGGGTAGGTTTAACCTGGATTTACAAAGACATTAACTAGGGTTATATCAGAATAATTTCTGTACTTAAGTTGTGCTGTGGCAACTGACCGCTGTGGATGCGCAGGTGCTCCTTCAGGTGGTGTTTGTATTTGAAGGCCTTGGAGCATTCTGTACACTTAAACTTTCTGTTTCCGCCCGACTGAGAAATAGTCCGCTGAGAAAAGAGACAGGAAAAAGTTGGTTTCTTCAAAGTAGTTTGAGTCAACATGTGACTGTGAACAAAAGCTCTGTGTCACTTCCTCCAGAGAGGTGTGAACATCATGAAAGGTTGCTTGTACCTGCTCTCGGATGTGTCTGTGTGCGGTCATGTGACGGACAAGCTGCGTGCGGTAGGTGAAGGTGTAGCTACAGAGGGAACAGCAGTAGTTGTCCTCGCCCTTTTCATGCCGTAGTTTGATGTGCTCCTTCAGTGAAGTATGACGCTTGTAACCGCGGGAACAGTGAGGACAGGTGTGCAGTTGGGAGAATGCATCAGGAGTACCTAACAGAGAGAGTCGTAATCAATCTATGTATTCAACTGTAGAGGAAAAGCTGATAGCAATTGAAGGAAAGACAAAAAACTGGATTGGTACCGTTCTCATCGTGCACCCCTCTCTCTGGTGTTCTCTGATGCTCCTCCTGTGCGTCTGAGTAAACCGGTTCAGTTTCCGTCTGCTTTTCCTCGCCGGCCACTTCATTATCAGCACCATCTTCCTCATCAGTGACACACTCCTCTTTCAAACACACACAGGCAGATTAGATCAACTAAAACACATACAAATACTATTCTCAGCTTCTGCTTCAGCATCAAGTATATTTGCATTTTGGTTTGACGCATACACATACATATTGTGATTCACAAAAACAAGGTATTTGAAGGGTTTTTACAGTCACCTTTTAAAGACGTGCTTCTTACTATTATCTTATTATCCTAATTGTTTAGATTTTTATAATGCACATTAGCTTCTTTTCGATTCACTGGCTGAATGAAAATGAAATTTCACTCTCTGACAGTAGGTGGTGCTAGAACAATAGAGGTTACCCTGGTAAACGAGATGATTTCGCAGGTATGATATAATCACCATAAGGTAAACATTGTCATAATTCATCAATAGTAGATCATAAACAGTAGATTGCCATAAATGTGCAGTATTCACTGAAATAGCAAGCCCGTAGAATGCACAACAGCCCCCTAGTTTTTACTTTGAAACATGCAGCGCTCACAAATAAATCATAGCCTTTTGAGGTTTAATATTCACATTAAGCCATATCGTGATTCCTGTTTTTCTGTCTCCAAGTGTGGTCCTCATGAAATGATAATTAAGGCTTTTCTTATACCATTTAAGGTATTTAAGACCTTTTAAAGCCTTAAATTTGATAAAACTGCATTTAAGACTTTAAGGACCTGCGGGACACAACCTGACTGTGGCATTAAAGAGGATAGTTCACGCAAAAATTTAACTTTTCTTTTCAAAATTCTGTCATTTACTTGTCCTCAAGTTGTTCCAAACCTGTAGGAATTTATTTCTTCTGCTTTACACAAAATAAGATTTTGAAGAATGTTGGTAACCAGACAGTCATGTAGAGTTCCATAGTAGGAAAAAAAATACCATGAAAGTCAATGGCTACCGTCAACTGTCTGGTTACCAACATTCTTCAAAATATCTTCTTTTTCAACAGAAGAGAGAATTTCATACAGGTTTGGAAAATTTAAGGGTGAGTATATGATGACATTTCATTTCATTTGATCGTTTTGGGTGAACCATGCCTTTAAGTGAAACAGAACTAACATACACTAACACTGAATTTGTATGTTGGACGGTAACAGCAGTTTTATAATACTATAGTGTATTATTAATATTTGACCGGGAAGTGGGCCAGTAAGGCCCACGCCTATGTGCTATGGAGGCCCGTAAGGACCAGGTGACGCATTAGGAATGAATAATGACCTGAGAGAGCAAAATGAGCTCACACACACCTGATCCAGCCATCTTAGCCTAACACACTCTCACAGACATGTCAGCTATTGCTATCCCCTCTTAGGGCTGGAATACTCTTTCTGACTTGTAAATGACTTGTAAAACACAACCGGGCTTTCAAGTTGTTCCAAACATACTCACGCAAAACGCACCTCGTTTCTAGGATACGTGTGACAAATGAAAACAATGTGTTTTAAAATCGGCTCAAATGATCAAACCTGTTTGATTTATCCTCTGACTGCATGGAATCATAGTCTGAAGCTAAAAACTTGGTGTATGTGCCCATTTTACACTACGATTTTGTGTGAAATCTGTCAACTTCACCTGCTCAACTAGCATCAACTCATCCTGACTGCAAGCTGGGGCAAAAGTCACATAGTGTAATCCAGCCTTTATACTGGTAAAAGCCTATGAAATTAATTTTAAAATAAATGTGTTACACTAAACTGACCTTTGACCCTTATTTCTTGTATTAAAGCATCTGGCCCCAGGCTGCCATCTGTTGAAAGAAAAAACACAAATACTACTATTAAAATAGCACTCATGACAGCTTTATTGAACTTGCCAAACTAAATGCAAGTTTCTAATTTCTAGTTTTTTGTTTGTTTGCTTACCGTCCTGCGTGCATGTGTCAGAGAGCTGCCGTGCTGCTTTGAGCTGGAATACTGATGACTTTTGGTCAGGATCGTCAGCAATACTGTCCTCCTCTACAATGTGCAGTTTGTCTTCATCATCTGAATCCGAGGTCGCCTCCGGCACACTGCTAAAACTCCTCACTACATGAGAGAGAGAGAATGGCCTATTCAGTTAGGATCACAGATGTTCCCAAAGGCAAATTAACAGTGATATTTATACTCTCTTTGAACTATTGGCCATGTTTGATGCTGTTAAAACACATGCACATATATGCTTGCAAACAGGACACTTTAAGTGGTGATGTCTCTGTAATCAGTAACAACTGTGATTTATTTTATATATGAATATTTCTAAAACTATGTAAAATTCTTGGGAAAATTCAGTCAAACATGCGCACACCGATCCCTAAAGCACAAATATATGTGCACACATACAATAAAGGTAGAATTTGTGCCCTAAAGACAGGAAGTGAGATTCGTCTAATTTTAGATCAGTTTCCTGCAGCCCAGAAAAGCTTTCTACCTGCTGTGTGATATCATCAGAGACACTATGGAGAAAGGAAAGACAAGCAGTGTTTAAAGAGCTTTTTAATAGTATGTTAGCGCAGACGCACCGACTTTGACGTGGATCCTTTCTCTAAATCCGAGAGCTCTAGTTTTCAAATTGTGCATATGAGTATATGAGGTACTGGAAAACTCATCTCTGGCGTGTGTGTGTGCGTGCTTGTGCACACATGTTGGGACACGAAGAATATTTCCAGATGTGCATGTCAAAATCTGTGTTTTTGAATACACACAGATTTAAACGTGCTTTGTTTCTATGGAGCTTATCCAGTTTCTTTTACTGGCAGAATTTGAGGATGTCAACAGGAAGTGATGTAAAAGTGATCTGATTGTGCAAAAAAAACAGTTCCCGTTTAAGGTTTCTGTTCTCTGAAATGACCTGTACAGGGTCATTTCACATACCTGTGCATGCCAGAAATGGAAATACAGCAGCCATACAGATGGAAAATTCAATTCAAAAACCTTCTCCGTTCTCAAAGCTGATTCAGATCAATGCTGAATATCCGCTCCGATCCTTTGAACATCCGGAATCACAGACACTAGAGCAGGTGTGTAGTAATCAGAGATGCTTTTGCTCCTGGTAAAAATACATTTGAAATTGGCAAAATTTTAGGGATGTAACGATACACCTATGCCATAGTTCGGGTCATGTCACGGTTTTGGAGCCACGGTTCGGTTCTGTTTGCTGTGGAGTCATGGTTCATGGCAGGGCACCAGCAATAATAACACTAGATTCACTTTTAACTTAATAATAACAACATATAATTTAACCTATTACCTTAATAGGCTAATTTAACTTATTATCTTTATATTAATTAACTGTATACATTGGCTTCACGTTTTCTTAAGAGCAGTTAGCATACCTGATTAAACTAAAATTAAATAAATGCCTCCACTGTAAGTTAGACTATAAATAATCTAATTTTACCATTTACCATAATGTTTAAAAAAACAAGCACATTTCATAAAAATTGGGACAGTAATTTTCCACTTAACAAACACTTAAATTGTATGCGAATATGACTAATACTGATAAATAAATAGGCCTATAAAAGAAATAGCAGTTTTTGTTAATACAGTAACGTACACCACACTAATTTAAAAATAAACTAAATAACATAAATTGAAAATAAAGTGCCATTTTGGGGTTATGGAAACAACAGTTCCCATGGTGAATACACAACACACCATGAACTGTTGATGAAACATGAAAACTGCTCCTGATGAACAGAATGAACATCATACCTGCATGCAAATCCTTCCCAGCACACACGTCGAACCAGTTACGTGATTTATTGCTACTTTACTTTTATTTCATGACTTATGAATTGACATCGTAACATTGCTCATAGTTTCTCTTGCGCTTTATGAAGAGATACACGGAGCGCGAAACTAAAGAGTGTGTGCTACGAGCACAGTATAACGGCTGACAGGACACGAAAACGGTTTTCTGAGGTGAGAGAGATTTTTATTTCGTAGCAAGGCACGAGCTATGAAAATTACGATGCTGCTGGGACTCCAAGGTAGCATTTTGCCTATAAGTTACCTGGCTAAATGGGGAAACTGGCTCTCTGTCCTTCCACCATGCAGCTTAAGCGATCACCCAAATCACGTGACATGCACTTAGAAGACAAAAGTTAGTGTATATTAGGTCATTAATATTATTATAATAATACAGCTCTTACTAGTTGTTAAAAGTGCACTAATTACTATTTAATCAAATGTCAAGGAAGAAAAAAATAATTTTGTGACAAGGTAAAGTAAGAGCTGGGCCGGGGCAGCAGGGGCCGGGGCTCGCTCGGTTCGACATGAGAGAATCGCGGTTCGAACCGTGGGTGGTGTCCCACCCAATCGTTACACCCCTACAAAATGTATTTCATTTTTTGTTCCAGCCACAGTGAGAGGAACATGTGATCGTCTCTGAATCGGTATGGTGGATCTTGTCATAAAAAACAAAAAACCCAAAAACTAAACAAGATGAAGATTGATGCTTCCTAAACTGCCTGACCTTTCATGGTCAAAATAATAGGTACATTTGTTGTTGTTTAACAACATACTGATTGTTCAGCTGACTAAACCTCTTTCCGGGGGGAAAGAGATGAGAAAATGACGGGATCCAGGACCTTTATACAGTCCGTGCCCTTGTAAAGACTGCAAGTCCATCCCTCACAGCCTTGTTTTCATCTGCATAAAATTCAAAGTGGCATCTAACCTGACTAAGGTCTATTGTATCAGTAGACTTTCAATGTGGCACATGTTAATTATATGGAAACAAGCAGCATGAACATTTTTCAGAATATCTGCTTTTGTTTTTCCACAGAATAAATAAAGTCATACAGGTTTGGAAAGACATGAGGGTGAGTAAATTACGTTTTTATTTTTGGGTGCACATTAAAGGACACACACACTTGTGCTGCCTTCATGGGTGTGTTTATAGTGCACCACCTGAGCGACAGACAGTGTTGGCAGGTAGAACTGTTTCTAGTATGACCTCATAATCAACACAATCAGGTTACCATGGCAACCTCCATTTCATGTGACATTTCCTGGGATGTGGTGATTTGGCTTGTTATAGAGTGCACCTGCCACCATATGTACACACACACACACACACACACACACACACACACACACACACACACACACACACACACACACACACACACACACACACACACAGACAGACAGACAGACAGACAGACAGACGCTTTGACTTCACACAAGAGGGTACCGTTCAGGATCATCCTGATATTCTTAAGGATAAGCAGCTAAAAACAAATTAACCAACCAGGGCATTAACTGTATAAGCACATTGTGTGTTTCATTGTCTGTGTGTATATGTGCCTTCAGCAGCAGTGGTTAAAAGAGGATGTATTTAAAGACTGATAAAAATACTTAAATGAAAATACAATGTCAGCAATAAACGTGCATGTATTATGTGTGTGTGTGTGTGTCTGTGTGTATACTAGTACATATACACACAATAAAGATTATGAAGAAACTTTTAGCAAATACCCATTAAACTGATCAAAAGTATCAGTAAAGCCATTTAATGTTACAAAAGATTTCTATTCCAAATAAATGCAGTTAGTTTCTGAAAAAAATCAATTTCCATAAAAGTACATGAAGCAGCACAGCTGTTTTAAACACTGTAACAACACTACAATAATACTTTTGAATGATGGTCTGTTTATTACTGATTGATCTTTGTATGCTTATATATAGTTGAGTGCATAAGTTTGCATATATTTTGTCTCATCAATAAACTCATTTAATACAAATATATAAAATAAATAGTACCGGCCTTCAGAAACTATGTATGATATGCATATGCACATACTCTTTCACAAAAAAGTCATAAAGGAAGTTACACACCAAAAGATAAGAGAATGAGTTCTGTAATTACAGTTAATATTTTGATAAAAATCTTGCAGATTCATGCAAACTTATGAATTCAACTGTATAAATGCATTTTTGTGTGCTGTCAAACGATTATAACGTGTGTGTACTGTGTATAATTATTATGTATATATAAATACACGCATGTATATATTTAGGAAAACTATATATATATATATATATATATATATATATATATATATATATATATATATATATATATATATATATATATATATATATATATAAATATATACATGTATGTGTGTGTTTTCAAATATACATAATATACACCATGCACACACATGTAAACATAGATTTATTTTGGATGTGATTGATCGCTTGACAGCACTATAGGTATGTAATGCAGTAAGTGCAATGTGTGTGTGTTGGGAAATAATCTATTTAGAATCATTTGGGAGCAGTGTTCACCTGAAGTTTGTTTCTCCCAGGTCTTTAGGTTAATAAGATCCCTAATGTACACACACTGTATGAACCACGTGAGACCAATTAAACACAACTTTCACATCCATGTAAACTTATTCACCAACATATTTCTGCCTCTTTCCATCACACAAATACAAGTCCCTCCCAGTCCCAACCCTCCCCCACCCTAAAAAAAGAAAGAGAAAAGACCTCCCCTTCACCCTGAGAAACTTTCCCCCCGCCGTACAAAGAGGCGGCAAACCACTGGGAGAGATTAGCATGCAAAAAGAGATGCCCAGCAGTCACAAGCCCCCCCACAAACACGAGTGAAATGTGAAAAGCTCTTTAATGCCCTCACATATCCCTTTTCCATCAGCAGGGAAGTGTGAGAAGAGCTCAGTGCTACAGGTGTTCTTTTTGTCATACATGCATTTGCACCATACCTTTACAACACACAGTGCCACACGCATTACCTTTACAACACACAGTGACACACGCGTTACCTTTACAACACACAGTGCCACACGCGTTACCTTGACAACACACAGTGACACACGCGTTACCTTTACAACACACAGTGCCACACGCGTTACCTTGACAACACACAGTGACACACGCGTTACCTTTACAACACACAGTGCCACACGCGTTACCTTGACAACACACAGCGCCACACGCATTACCTTGACAACACACAGCGCCACACGCGTTACCTTGACAACACACAGCGCCACACGCGTTACCTTGACAACACACAGCGCCACACGCGCTACCTTTTGACAACACACAGCGCCACACGCTTGTTACCTTTACAACACACAGCGCCACACGCGCTACCTTTTGACAACACACAGCGCCACACGCGTTACCTTGACAACACACAGCGCCACACGCGTTACCTTGACAACACACAGCGCCACCTGCGCCGTTACCTTTACAACACACAGCGCCACACGCTGCTACCTTTACAACACACAGCGCCACACGCTGCTACCTTTACAACACACAGTGACACGCGTTACCTTTACAACACACAGTGCCACACGCGTTACCTTGACAACACACAGTGCCACACGCGCTATTACAACACACAGTGCCACACAGTGACACACACAGTGCCACACGCCTTTTACAACACACAGTGCCACACGCGCCTACCTTGACAACACACAGCGCCACACGCGTTACCTTTACAACACACAGTGCCACACGCTGCCATTACCTTTACAACACACAGTGACACACACGTTACCTTTACAACACACAGTGACACACACGTTACCTTTACAACACACAGTGCCACACGCTGTTACCTTGACAACAACACACAGTGCCACACGCGTTACCTTTACAACACACAGTGCCACACGCGTTACCTTTACAACACACAGTGACACACACGTTACCTTTACAACACACAGTGACACACACGTTACCTTTACAACACACAGTGACACACGCATATACTTTGTCATTTGACATAAGTAATTTGAAAGGTAACTTTACTAAACTATCTATCTAGAGGGGGGAGAGAAAACCTGATATTATATTAATATTAGTAGTTTATTTTAGAAAAACTTCATAAACAATAACATTTAAAGATACTCTATATATATATATATATATATATATATATATATATATATATATATATATATATAGCCCTTAAGATTATGAAACAGACAGTGAATTCTTAAAAACAGCTAAAAAGCTAAATGATAGCACATGTGGCTTGTGAGGTCAAGGGTCGACTGAAAGGGTCAAGAGGAGTGAGCAAGGGAAAAAGGCTCTTTCAAAGCATGATCTTCATGTCATGTTTTCTTGTGATATATACCTTGGGCTGTCATTTTTTGTCTTTCTGTATATCACTTGAGATGCAAGTGTGATATTGTAAAATGCACACTTCTTAATCTCATGTGCTGCCTACTAACTCACACATCCTGCAGGACTGATATTCCAAATGCAAGCACACGGACACATACAAGACAGCTGATGCTAGTCTGAGTAACTGGACCAATGAACACCACCGTGACCTCATTTCCGTGCAGTAACGCCCTTAAGATTGTAAGGCCTCGTGAACAGGTCAAGCGCGAGAACCAGCGGCATGAAGAATGAAAATAAAAGTCTCAGCAGCAGCACCGCTGCGCGCGCTCCTCCTAGTGCTGACGTCACACCACCCGTCCGTCAAACACAATACATCCCTCCGCGCCAACCCCAATTCGCTGTGTATTCTTATAAGATTTAATAATCTGTCATATCGCACAGAACAAACGAAAGAGATCACGACATGTTTGATGAGATCAATTCGCCCTATAACGACGAACACAGTGAAGCAGCGCCTCTGTGGACCTGAGTAGACTAACGTTCCCGTTGTTTCCTTACAAAGAAACGTGTGCTGCAAATGGTTAGTGTCATTAAACAGCGTAAACCGCGTGTATATATTATGTTAAAATAGTACAATCACTTAAAAATGCCAATGAAAGCACCTATGTAGGTGTTTCGTCACCTAGCCTACCTGGCTCGTCTCCGACATAGGAGAGCAGCCGCCCCGCCCTCACTGCAGCAAATAACGGTCCTCACCGCCATTACATAAATACCTCACGGAAAAAACGACCTGTTTGACTTCTGACCGGTAATACGACGGACAGCACTTCTAACAACCACCTTATGCTCTAAATCCTTCTTTTCCAATCACTCTACAGCCGCTGAAACTAAACTCCTGCGCGGAAATAAAAATATAAACAAAACAATCTGCGTTCTAGCAACGAGAATACGGCGGAACATCACTCTATAGTAGATGAAAGCAAAATAAAAGAGGTACTCGCTCATCAGTCTGAGCGATGCGGTCGACATATGCACGTCTGCAATCTAACACCATCTTCTCTCTACCTGCACAAGTTGCCATTTGCCGTGGAGTGTGCTGGGCGCTTCTCTCGCGCTTCTGTCGGGCAGATCGCGTTTCACACACCGATTCCCTTCCAGCGTCTGTGCAATCACGGCTCTGGACACGCGAGGAGTGTGATGAACGGTGAAAGAGGACATTGGCTCGCTCCGTTGTCTTCTCACCGTTCAGGTAAACACGTTGACGGCTCCTGAGCGTGTTACGTCGCGAGCGGATCCGCGCTCGTTGTCACACGCACGCACAGGAAAAGGTAGCACGGTGCTCATAACTGCACGGCGGACTATATTACCGGATTACCGGTAAGGTTATTTAAAGAGAAAGTGTCGTCGAGCCAGAAGTCAACATCCATTCAGTGCAATATAATTGGACGTGGATGTTTAGCTAAGTAATAGCCTATGTACTTTTAATATAAATGTAATAAATCTGATGTTAGATACATGTTTTGCTTTTATGGCAAAAGCTTTATGTTTAATGAGAAAGAAAGAAAAACTTTTAATAATATGTCAGATTATTATACGCTGTTAATTAAACAAAATATTTTCTTTTAAACTCTAGAAATAACATTCAGCTAAAGATGGCTCGCAAACCAATCAGGACTGGACGCTCTTAAAGAGACAGTTCACCCAAAATAATTTCTCTCATCATTCGTGTAACAAAAAAGAAAAGAGAGAGATTAGGATGAATGTTAGGGACTGACAGGCCTGGTCTTTCAAACAATAAAAGTGAATGGTTACTGCCGCTGTCATTCTGCTGACCAGGTCCTAAACATACAGGTTTGAGACGACATGATGATTTTGGGATGAACTGTCCCTTTAAGTATTTTATTAGATTTGTGAGCACATTAGGATGGCGTTACCGTACTGACAACTGTCAAGAAGCCCTCTAGGGATCCGTCATTTAAATGCAATACAAGCTTCTGCTTTATAAGCTGCAGATACTCTCGTTTTGATTGAGTTCAGCACTATGGTTCACTCCACGCCACAAGTTTCTGATCAGGACCAACGTTAAGATACTTAATAGTGTTTACTGCACACGCAGCTAGTGCACGAGACGTGCGTCCTTCCGTATAACGGTCCGGGCAGACTCAGGTATAACGGTGCCCAGTCCACTCCCATACTCCACAACTTCATAAGTCGTCATTAAACTAGTCTAAAGAGTTCAAAACAAATTTAAAACAACTTTATTGCCTCTCGTTCTAGTGCTTCCGTTCTGATTTCAGCCTGTGGGACTCACCGTTCTTGCGTTGTGGCTGTGTCTGTTTTCTGCGCTGGCACCTGGGGCCATCCGCCATGATTTTTGCGCTGTGTCTAAACGCTGCCTCGCGGATTGAGCCCCCTCTCCCCCCCCCTCTGTTACCCCCTCCTCCCCATACCAGGCCCCTCTCCGCACCTGGTTTACGACGTTCTGCTTTACGACATAACCTTTTACAGTGAGAACACCTCTCTCCTGCCACCCCACCCTTTTATGGGCAGCTATACATTTCTTTCGAATGAGGAACATTCTGCATATGTATTAAGCGTTTATTACATTAAGGAGGTACGGGGGAGACGAGTTTAGAGCGACATTTAGGGGGAAAAGGGTTGTTGTAATATCGGGAGCGCCCCCGACAGGCTGGGAAGTCTGATGACGCAGTTTAACCCTTCAAAATGCAAGTTAAATATCAGCGTCGATATAAAACCGACCTGAATCTTGAGGGTTTTGTAAAATAGATAATGGAACTGTTTTTATTGTATGTTAAATTCTTTTAAATTGTTGTGGAATATTTATTTGATACGTAAAGTGGAATTAAAATGAACACAAAAAGTTTTTTTATTTTTTATAACAAAACATATATAGGTGAGTTTTTATGCTAAATCGTGTAATATTACTTGGTAAGTTTTACATGCACAAATGTAAATGGTCTGAAAGGAACCCCAATATCTCCCATGTTAAGGCTGACATAACCTTATAAGGACTTTCAAGCCGTAAAGCTGTCAGAACTGGACATTTACAGGAATTAAATTCCTTTTTTTATTTTGATTATATACATATGCCATTTTTGTTATCCTTTTTCTCGTTTCCCTCTCTTCTTTATTCATCCTCTTTAATATGTGAATATATTTTTCTTTAATATCTAAATCTTTAATTAAAAAAAGGTTTTTCAAACTGTTCAGTTTAATTAAAAAAATAATTTTCATTTAACACCATTGTAAACAAAATTGCATTGTGGTTAAACTGACTTGAAACAATATTTTAATTTAGAAAGAACATGTTGAAGTAGGCCGAAAATAACATTTGATGATTGTTCAATTTACTTAAGTAAATCCAACACAGTTCTTTTCAACCACTTAATCCATTTGAGTTGCATAAATTATTTTAGTTGTTTTAAAACTGCATTATAGAAACCAAGAACAAGATTTCCCCTTCCCATCATGCTTTGCACAGGACTGGATACGGAGAGTGGATGTTGAAATAAAATGTTATTGTATGCGTTTTGTTTCTTTAAGATGAAAAAATTGGGAGACTTGCATGGATGTAACAAAACCATCTTCTGGCTAGCCAATAAGATGAATGCTGTAAAAATTGTATTTCAATTAAAAAAATAAACTGGATTACTTGTTTTGGTTTTTGTTTGATATTAATTTTAGAATAATTGAACTTGTTTTGGACAAAATTAAGAATGTTAACCTGGTTCAACTAAATGGCATTGAATTAACCTCATGTAAAAGTTTACTGAAATAAACAATGTTAATTAAATGCAACATAAGTTACGTGGAACCTGTTGACATAAAAAAGTTAAGTAAATCCAACGTATAATTTTTTCTGAGTGATTCTTTTAGGTTTTACTTGTTGTATTCACGTGGAACCACTGTCCATGATTGAATCATGTTCTTTTTGAGTGCAGGTCTTGTGGCCTAACTTGGAGCTGTGCATTTTGGCCAAACATCTCCACACTGGTAACCTATCCAAAGGACATTGTTCCATAAGTCTTGAGGTTTGGTCAGATGCAAACCTAAGCTGTGCTGCCAGTGTAACCCCTTCTGTTCGAACCACCCGCTCCAAGTGGGACTTGAACCTGGGTCCGCCAGCATGAGAGTCAGACGCTCTAACAAGGAGGCTAAAGGCTGCAACCTCTAGCGTCAGTCGCTAGAGCGTCTCTTGAGATCAGAGGAGTGAGGTTTACTCGCACAGCAACTACTAGCCTCTGTTACACTAGGTTCTTTTTATAGAGAGAAGAAGCTTT